>ML792327.1:213701-234355 GCA_009831015.1 Picea engelmannii | reverse complement strand
TTTATTTTAATTATCATTGAATTCACCTCCCTATGATAAGGGATCATTGACCCTTTTCTTGAGGAGATTGGTCATAAGGGAAGGGGAAGGAATTAGGAAGGGTGGTGGAGTGATAATACGGGAAAATAAAGGAAGATAGGGGGCTGCTAATTTTGGAGGAAAAATAGTTCAAGTTGCTAGGATCAATGGATGTTGTTTGTCTGTCTACTTAGGTTGTTGGGATCGATGCGGGTCGGTCCAAGGCACTAGTTTAGGTTCATGTTATGGATGATTGAGCCTTACTATGTCTCTTATGGAATGGTTTTCTGGTGTTTTATGGTCTTGTTGGAAGCCCTGCCTATTTTTTCTTTTTCAATGACAAATGACAACTCCTGTAGTTGCCTATGCCTGATCCTGTAAATATTACTATTTGAGTGAGATTATTCGGTTATTAAAAAGATGTTTGATTTTTTTTTTTTTTACTTTTATCTTGTGTTTTAATGCTTGATTCATGACTGCAAGCATGAATCAAGCATTTAAACTTAATTTTGCATTATGACTTTTTCCATTGCTTGGTTGCTAAAAAATTCATTGTGACTTGTATCTACTTCCTATTCAATATTGGGATGATTTTCCTTTTGAGTTTGTTTGAATATCAATATAATATCTATGTTGATTTTCATTTGGACTATAATCTTGTTCATTTTAAATTCTTGGTAAATCAACTTTGATATCAAATATCGTTTTTGCATTTGGATTGTAGAAAAAAGGTATCCATTCCTAACCTTTGCAAATCAAGTATACCTATTACATGTCGTGGGAATTAAACACACCAAGACCGTATCTTATACGTCATTTTTGGTTGGTAGAATGAGTTGACAAGCCTCCCATTTCGAGTTAAGAATTTGGGTACTGTGATGTACTCAAACATTCATGATGAGGAGTGTTTAAACCCCATAACCAAGACCTCCACATGTTTTCCTTGATCGCACAGGTTCTCTACTTGTTTGGTTTTTTATGGTGTCCGCTCCGACTTATCCCTCTTGCCACTGTCATCTAAACCCACAGTTGGTTCGAGTCACCCTTGCTATAGTCTGTTCGAGCCCATAATGTCCCCTGTCGTCCGAGTAGAGACGAATGGCTCTCAAACATTGTTGCTTTATGATGATGTGAGTGAGGATCTGAAGAGCCAGGGTTGGGATATGTTTATTAAGAAGTTCCAAGGGTATAACTTGCAATTGGCCAAAGAATTCTCCCTTACATTTGATGGATGGAAAGAAAAGGTGAGTGATATTCAGTTGGAGATCACCAAAGATTTTCTGAGTGAAGAAATGGGGCTCCCTCTCACTGGTCAAAAGTGGTTTAAAAATTTGAAATTGGACGAATTACCCTGGGGTCTTTTCGTCACCTTCCAAAAGATAGATTGTTGTGACAAAGGTATTCTGGTCTCCCTACTCAAGGTTAGATGGCATGGTTTGTTAGCGATTTAAAAAAAATTTATTACCTGTGAAGGCCGTTATGGCCTGGTATTCCTTTACCATGTGAGATTGCTCATGCATTTTATTGGCTTCCATCTAAATATGTCGTTTTACCTACTAAGAATTTTGTATAAAATGTTGAAGAGATAGAAGAAGCAGAATCTAGAATATAGCCTCTTTCACCATGTTTTGATTAGATTACTATTGGTTCATCATTTGAAAACCCTAGGTGATGGTTGGGACGGGTTTCTATATCGAAATGGTCTTGTTGCAGATATCATTGTTGAAACCCCTGTGGTGGATAAACCTATGAGAAAAATATCTTGATCTCTCAAGTGGCAAGTAAGATTTCTTGGATGAAAAACCTCATGAAGGGACATTACCTGATCAGTTCTTAAGTGAGCAACAAGATTTTAGTTCTTAGTGTATTAAAAATCCTATGCATGAATTGATTGTTTTCCCTAACCCTACAGTAAAATCTGAAAACAAAAACCCTCGCAAACAGTCAAAGAAGAATCAAGAAATAGGGTTTCGTAATAAGAAGGTTGGTCGACTTATTTTGAGGAGTCTGCATAATAGATCCAAGCCTCATGTGATCTCGATCGATTCAATCAAGATATATGAGGATTCAAACTCTGAGATTGAAATATTTCTAGCACATGAAGATCCAAATTGTTCTAAACCAGATCAACCATTCTATTATGTCAATAATCTCCCACCGTGTCTAAAAGACATCAAGGAATTTAAAGGTATTAAGCTTGGTCAAATTCCAACAGTGGGTAGCGTGGATGTTTTAACACATAATTACACGCTTCCTCAACCAATTTCCCCTATTGTACATTGTGAAGTTTGTTTGCATTGGATAGGGAAGTACTATACAAACATCCCTATTCTCCAAGCAAGGATCAAATCTCTCACGACTCGCAACGATTCATTGGCAAACGAAAACTGAGAACTCAAGGACAATGCACAAAGACAATCAAAGTGTTTAAAAAGGACAGACAATATCATTATAAAAAATGCTGACAGTGTAAAGGCCGTGATAAATTCTAAGATATTGTGATTCGATTTTTGTTATTAGTTAAATGGTAAGATTGGTTTTTATCACAGTTATGCTTTAGTTGTTATTTTTCTAATCAATATGGATCGATTTGGATTTCTATTACCAATAATAAGACTAGCTACAGAATTGAGAGATTCTTTAGCCAAGTGAATTTCTCATATAAAATTTAGGAATTGTTAGTTAATAAAATATTTGACTTGCTCATTTCATTTTTTTCAGGATAGGATGTATCATATGCTGATCTTATGGGATGGAGCATGCTGTAATTAGTTGATTAGCTATCTCCTTTTTGCTTATTTTGTAAATAGGAGAAAACTTTCATAAATTTTGAAGATATAGTTTGATAATGAGTGGCTTTAGGCCCTCTATATTTGTAACTTTTAGATATCTTTTGAGATCTGATCTTATCTTCGAAGATAGGAAGGTTAGCTTTCATAAAATCTTTAAATACTCCATATTTTGTAATGGAAATGATCTTGGATGAGGGCAAAAGATGGGTGAGTGATTCCAAGACTTAATGAAACACCATATATGCATTTTGGCTTTAGCCTTTTGTTAATGATGTTTTCATTTATGTTGTGTTAATCCTAATACATTAATGGGTCTGATAGCTTTAGACTTAATGATCTATTATGTTTGGGATATTTATATTATAAATATCGTCTATACTTTGTTGCTCTAGATATAAATACTATGATCATATCTCCGATTAGAATGATAGGATTTATCTTTGAATTTTAATTGAATGATGAAATGCATAAGTTACTTTCAGATTTATCTTGTTGTAATTATATGCAATTATAAGGCCACACGGTTATATTTGTGTTTCCTCGTCTGTCATTAAACCCCAGCTATCAATATGTGTTTTGAATTTATTTAAAACAATCATAAAATCCATTGTAGATTTTTCTCTTGGGAGTGGCAGTCGGATATTCTTCAACCATACAGACGCTTGGATACATCTCACAAACTAATAATAGGTTAGCTCCTTTGTTTTCTCAATTCTGTCATTTACATATCAAGGAAACCAGAATGTTTGGTTCATCTTTTGACTCCCCGCTTGTCTATGTTTCATAGTTTAATCAATTCAAGATTAGTTAGATTTATAAAGGAAAACAGAAAAAGTTTTAAATGTGCTTTCTTTATCTACTTCTTAAAAGAAATTATTTTTGCATCTGATTTCGTAAGTTTCGATTAAAGCTTGCAATTTGTAAATGATGTACATAAGTGATATTTCTATATTTTCTGCTTAAATACACGTACAATAGTTATATTAGAGCATATGTATATATATCATATGAAGTATCTAGTAATTAGTTAGTTATTTTTTTCTCTTGTTTATTTTCTTTTAGGACTTTAGATTGGCTAACAGAGCCATTAAACTTGTTAGAACGAGTTACACCAAATAGCTTGGGTTATTTAGACAACCCTAGACTAGACTCTCTCTTTCAATTGATGGATGGTCAATTTCACTCGTCAACAAATGGCGCTAGAAGGAGGGCTTGAATACAATTTATGGCACGTGGAAGTCATAAAAATCCACCCCCACACACTCGCTCCTCTATAGTAACATGTAGTCGCTCAGACAACAATGTTACTTCTGATACAAAAACTACCTCGAATGAAAATCCTGAGATTCTCGTTGAGCCAGTGACACCAAACTCTCAAGGTGCCGATGTATAAGAAATTGTTCATCAATCAAAATGAGAAGTGTGAGGTAACTTGTGAAGGAGGTCGATAGTATTGAGGTTTCTTTTATGTAGATTTTGGAAGGTCCAAGGGAACTTAAAGCACATAAATCCCTAGCGAGGGGTAACAAATGATTGTTGTCTCACTGAATGTTAGAGGAGTTGGGCCCTATGTGAATGGATAGTTGTTCTGGGCCAATTTGAAGTTGGATGGTATTATTAAGGAGCCTGATTTAATATTGGGAGGTGATTTGAATTCTACTATTTCTGCGAGGGAAATTTGGGGGCATTCCACAAGGAGGGATCTGTTGGCTTCCTTCTTTAATCAATTATTTTAGAATGAAGGGATAATAGATGTTGAACCAATTAATCTCTTTGCAACATGAAGGAATGGGAGAGGGGATCAAGATTAATTTGCAAATAGGTTGGATCACTTTTTAATTAGTGAAAATCTAGCGGTTGTGGGTCTTCGATATAGGTCGTGGGTGGTAAATGTTAAAATTTTTTGATCATATGCCTGTGGTTTTACAATTTAACCAAGAGTAGGAAAATATAAAGTTTCCTTTTAAATTTAATTTGGTTTGGTTAATTGAACCAGATTTTGTGAATCTAGTTCTCTCCAATTAGCACAAGTTAGTGACTTTAGAGTACTCTTTTCCAATGGATTCACTAGTTTTAAAATTAAAATTGATGAAATATTTGGTTATTATATGGGAGCGGAATAAGAAGCAAAAATGTAAAGAGGAATTAGTCCAACTGGAAGTGGACTTGGAAAATATTTACTCTGCACTTCCTGGGAGTTTTGAGAGGGATACTGATAGGGTTTTTGTTTCAAAGAAAGAGAGGAGGAAACTGCAATTGTTAAAGCAGGAGGAGGAGACTTGGAGAAAAAAAGGTAGAGTTACCTAGCTTGTTTCTGGAGACAGGAATACAAAGTTTTTTCACTCTTTTGCCAAATTTAGAATACTGAATAATTCTATATGGGATATCAGAAAGGAAGATGGATCTTTAGCTAGAAGTCGGAAGGAATTAGAAGAGGAAGTTGTTGTGTATTTTCAGAATAACTTTAAAACACAGGAGAATCTCTTTATTGTTCATCAGTTGGAAGTTATTCAAGCTTACCATAGGATTTTTTCTTTGGAAGAATGAAAGAGAACTGTCGATCCTAGTCTATCATCAGAGGTGTTGGCTACTTTGAAAGGTTTTGCTGCTTCAAAAAGTTCTGGGTCGGATGGCTGGACTGTTGAATTTGGAATTCTTCGATATCTTGGCTCCTGAATTGTTGGAAGTGGTGGAGGAGTCCAGACTAAAGGAGAAGGTAAATGGGGCTCTCAATGCAACATTTCTTTCTCTTATTCCAAAAAATAATAAGCCTAACTCTTTTGCAAGTTTTAGACCGATTTCTCTATGTAATTTGAGTTATAAGTTAATTACAAAAGTCATTGCTACTAGAATAAAATATTATCTCTCAAAACGTATTTCAAAGGAACAGTTTGGATTATTGGAGAATAGGCAGATTACATATGCAATTCGAGTTTCTCGGGAAGCTCTGCATAACATAACGATAAAAAAAAATCGAAATCTTTGGTTGTAAAATTAGATATTATGAAAGCTTATGATAGAGTTGATTGGAGGTTTCTCAGATTAGTTTTACTCCATATTGGTCTCTACCTAGAAGCTAGTGATTGGATTATGGGGTGTGTCAACTCAACAAATTTCTTTGTCCTAATTAATGGTAGTCCTTCTAGCTTCTTCAGAAGTTCTAGAGGATTGAGGCATGGTTTCCCTTTTTCTCCTTTGTTGTTTTTACTTATTGTTGAATGTCTAAGTAGAATTCTTCTGATTCTTGTTGAAGATGGTAAAATTGAAGGAGTCTTGGTAGCAAAATGAATTAGGCTTACCCACTTGTTGTTTGTGGATGATATTATTTTATTTGGAAAAGGTTATTTGGATGAATGGAAAGTCATAAAGGAGGCTCTTGACTTGTTTTTCAATGCTACTAGAATGACTTTCAGTGCACAAAAATAAGAATTTTTGGATGGAGGTTGGTCGGAGAGGAATTATTGTTGTTAAAAGAATTTATGCCTTATGAGGTAAAATTTTTAGAAGAAGTTTTAAATATTTGGGGTTTTTTCTTAAACCCAACTACTACTCTGTAAATGAATCGAAGTGGCTACTAATTAAAGTGGAAAAAAGAATCACAAACTGGTGTCATAGATAGCTCTCACTTTAGGAGGTAGATTTTTTCTTGTTAAATGAATTAAATCAATTTTGGAAAGAATTCCAAGCATCAACATTACGAATACCCAATTCCAAGCATCAACATTACGAATATAATTTGGATACCTCCAATTTAAATGATTTTTTCCTCCGAGTAGTCAAATACAAAACTAAGTCTTTTGGATTTATTGAACAAGTTTCACAATGCTTGCAGACGCGCATTTTTTTTCCCGGTACTAATTATTATTCAGTAAAGATTCGAGACTAATTGTTCGGTTCCACCTCTCTCTCTCCACAACACTCTTTTGCAAAAGCAATTCCGACTTGACTTTTAATAACCGTGGAATTATTAAATAATATATTGTCGTGGACGAAACGGGGTTTGACAACACATAGGAGTATGCTATATTGTCGTGGACGAGACGGGGTTATGATGACTTTCCAGATGAAGTTTCAAAATGGTTACCAACCTACTATCATTTTAATTATTATTATTCGGATGTAATTCACGGGGCAATTTGTCCGTATTTTATGGTTCAAAATTTCTCCTACCCATCAACTTTCGACACCGAAGTTGTCCTGTGTGGTTTTGAAATCCCTACCCTCTCTCGACAACACACATTTGACAAAACACTTCCGACTTGACTTTAACACATGTGGAATTCATGGGGATAAATTTTTCTATGTGTAGATTGACTTTGGAAGCTTTGGTATTGGATTGACACTTTCTCTGCATATAGTAAAGAAACGCTGCATAATATTTCACATTGAAAATATATTTCAGATATGAATTTCTTACCAATTCAAGCATTTGTAGTGTCCAATAGTGTTAATTCGTGGAAACCTCTCATATTGCCCTAGGTACATGAAAACGACATCATTTAGATGGGACCTCCATTGCCTCAATCATGACGGCCTAGTTGCCTCCTCCACCGCATGTCAATGCCCAAAACATATAGAATTCGACACTTGCTGATAAGGTGCAGCTAGAAGCATGAAGCATTATGAGCACCAGTGACCAGATCAACCCTTTCCTAGGCATCATCATTGTTGAGCGTGGGGAGAAATTGCTAAATATGGGTCAGGATCCATCTCTGGTTATTGATTTCGACTGTGTTTTTCTTCCTAATTGTGTCTGGAGGTGTTTGGGTCTATTTCTATGGGATCCCATGGCTCCACAAGCAGGTCTTGCCAAGAATTATGTTGTTAGAAAGATTGGAGCGACCCTTGTTGCGGAGGAAGCGACGACCCATTATCAGAACTTCGTTCCCCCTATAACTAAAGAGGCAATGCATCCACTAGAGGATAAGGTGAAGTTGGTTCGAGCTTACCAGGAGGATGCAGGCGTGTATGACAAGGTGGGTGAAATAGTCTTAGACCTTGGCTACACTAGGAATAGAGAGATATAGTTTCATCGCATTGTGGAGCTTTACTGGCATGCCAAAACCATGGTGGCCCAGGGAATGCTACCAAAATAGAAGGACTACAAAAAATTTGGCCATAGGTTGGCGACTCTTGAGAGCTAGAACAAGTTGTTTTCATTATGGTTTCTTGGTTGGTTAAGCATAATGGAGGTTCTCTTCAACCAACTTAGGAAAGTTGCTTGCAAGAGGGATCAATTCCATCTACTTAGGTTGTTGGGATCAATGTGGGCCAATCCAAGGCACTGGCTCAATTTCATGCTATGGATTATTGGGCCTTACTGTGTCTCTTATGGACTGGTTTTCTAGTGTTTTATGGTCTCTGTAGGCCTCTTTAGCATTCCTAGAATTTATGGTTTGATTTTATCAATCTATGGTCCTTATGATATTTTTCTTGTTCGATATATTTTCAAAGATTAACTAATTGTATGAATATAATTTTTTTGTGTGAGGTGAGTATTAAAAAATGATCTTGGTCAGATGAGGTAGTTTAAGTGTGGTGAGTTTGTGTTTGGGGTTAAGATAGATCTATTGTGGTTTCCCTTATTTTGTTCTTTATATTCCAAAATTACAGAACATGAAAATAAAGATGTTCTTATTCCTTATCTATTCCCTACCATGTTTAAAACACTATTTAATTCCCTTCTGACAATTTGAGTATAAATTATGAATGAATGTTGAAATTTTATGCTTTCGATTAATGAGAAATGGGGATGATTGACTTTCTTAATGACTATGCACGATTGTCGTGAACATATACGATCAATGCATTAGGGACATTAATTGTTATAGAATTCCATCAGTAGGATATGTGTGTGCTAGCTATGACTRCATATCTAATATGCATACATTATTATGGTTTCATAAATACAATAGTTACAATAATTAATTATTGTTTAGTTCATACTTAATTGGGTGGAATTGGAAACTATATTATATGAACATAAGATATCATTGGTAAGATTAACATTCATTAAATTTGGTTGGATTGTGTGAAAGAATAAACAATTATAAACTAATTAGTCTTCACCCACTCATGTAAAAAGTCATATATATTAAATGGTTAGCATGTGCATAGTCAGAGTTGCATTAAAGTTTATTTTAATTATCATTGAATTCTCATCCCTACGATAAGGGATCATTGCCCCTTTTCTTGTGGATATTGCTCATGTGGGAGGGGGAATTATTTGTAGGTCGTCATGGATATTCCACTGGAACAATTCATCACACTAAATCTAATAAAATATTGAAAACTTTACTATTGAGATTATTTTTCCTTTAGATCTCCATAATATCTAGTTATTGATTTTCTTCTTATGCATGAAACAGATAAAATGTGAAAAATAGAGAACAGTAAAATACAATCTCACCATCCACAAATAAACACAAGATATGACCTAGAAAACTCAATATGGGAGAAAACCCAGCCAGAAGGTGAAGTTTCTCTGCTCTCTTGTCTCTGGTATAGAAATGATGCATGTACAAAGAAAGAGACACTCTTTATGGAGTTGCCTTTGAATTGTGGTCTATATGGCTGCTAAATAATATCTCTTCCTCTATTATGCTCACATAACACCACTCTCATATGTTTTGCTCAGCTATGGAACAAGATACAATGAAAAATAATGGAACCAATTCTCCTCCTGGTGGCTTGATAGCCATCTAGGGGTGAGTTTTTTACTTCCTCAACCCTCGACTGTGATAGGTTTTTTGACCTTATAGAATCTTCTTGAAATTACATACAAGGCTAGCCCCATATGCATGAGTAATGGGGGTTGACGTGGTATCCTTTTGTACCATGGTGGTTAACACGATAGGTCAAATTGTGGGAGGAATAACTTTTTCATAGCACTCCAATTGGTGTACGATCTACACCGTTCGAAAGGTCTCAAAATGTAGAATACCATCAAGGGTAAGGAAACATTTTTTTGGACACCATAACCCAAAAAAATGATAATTAATGACTCAAATGGCTTTGGAAAGCTCCAAACCCCAATATTCCAAACTAGGCACTGCCACTAAAATGGCCTTGCAAGTTGATTCCTCCAATGTTTTCCACTCTAAAGGCATTGAGATAGATGACAAATAATATAATGATTGGATCTTGATCATACCTCCCCATTTAAGGAGGCTTTTGGTCCCCAAAATCTTTACAAAATGAAGTGAGGAAATTTTCCCCCTACCTTCTTCGTGGAGTACCACTTTGTTTTTCTTGGAAGTTGTCCTTTCAACCCAGTCTTCCAAAGGTCATGTTTCCCCTGTCTTGTAGTTCTGGATAGCTTTTGAAAAACTATTACCTCTACTAACTTTTCCTCAGCATCTAGTGGGAAGCCCACTATGGAAGGTATGACCTACTCCTACTGATGATGCAACATGGAAGGCTTATAGAGTTTGAGATTCTCCACATTCACTACTAAGTAAATGCACATGTATGGGGGTAGAATGAGTTTGTAGGAATTATCTCCTACCTTTCCCAATACCTCAAAAGGACCATACCAAAAATCCTTGATCTTCTTACCAAGACCATGTAGCCTTTCCTTATTTATTTGTAACCATCCTATGTCTCCCACTCTAAATGTTCTCTCTTTTCTATGCTAGTCATGTCTAGCCTTGTACTTTTCTTGCGATTTCTTCAGTGTCTCTTGAACTTGCAAATGAATCTTCCTGATCTTATAAACAATTTTCTTTTCTTTCAATGCATCTCCTATGAGGTCCTCCATCACTCCTCCTTGTTTTCCATACACAACATCTAAGGGTGAAGGTGGAAAATATACAAAGCAAGTTTCAAAAGGTTCCTTACCAGTAGAAGTCTGGACTGCTCTGCAAAAGAGACCTAATTAGGTGACAACTTGTGGGAGGCGCTGGGACGATGACATAAATGGCATCATCCCAAATTTTAAAATGTACATGAGGGTTTCATCCCTTCTTCACATGCTCCCCAATAGGTCTTCATTTAATTAGATTGTAACACTCATGTTTCCCCCAACTTGTAATTAATCATAAAATAGGATTACCATGCTAAGGCATGTGGATGCTGTAAATGTATTATTGTTAAATTGCCCATAACTGACTATTGGGGGGTGAATCCTTGAAGTATGATCTATGATATCTCTAGAGGAAAGAATCAATTAATAAAGGAAAGGACTGGTGGTTGAATAATCAACCACCCCCATGAATAGAAACATGGGTTGTCATCCCAAAGTACCACAAAGACCTACAAACCCAAGCTTCCTTTTGACAGAAGGAACATGATAGGTCGGAAAAATTCCTAAAGAAGGAAGGTAAGATACATACACAGAGACTTTAAGGAAAGAGGATAGCAAGAAAAGAGACACCAGACGAGAGCGCTAGCTCGGAAGGAGATGCGCAAACCAAAAGGAAGTGAAGAGAACATGGCCTGAAAGACCCAAACGTGAGCTTGATGTTGAGGAAGCATATGATAAACCTTGCAGGGATACTATGACAGAGAGAAGGTCTCTGAGAGACATCATAGTTCCCTAGTGATATCATGGATTGGCACAAGGGTGGCTAGAGTGGTAAGGATGAATGCCTCTCAGCCTATGGTTGGGTAGAAAGGCACACACCCACAGTCAGTTAGTTGGTTGCAACCTGTAATAGATAAGTATTCTTATATCCTGTGTAATTGAATTGTAACTGGAAATTAAACTTCGATATCCTATGAATGTTTCAAGGATGATCATATTTTCTCAATGGTTATATTATATCCCTTTAATTTTTCCTGATTGTGTATTTAAGAAAGTAAGGAATTATCTGGCTTGTATACATAAATTTTTGAGCCATGTGGTGGCTCAAGTTAAAATAAATGAATTGTGAGTTCGTCGACCCTGGGAATAGTTTCACGTGTGCATGTCAACACTCCCAGTCGTTCTGAGTCTCCTGGAGAAAGGAGTCTGTTAAGATTAGGAGAGGTAGTGCACGTATGCATAAGCTATCTGCGAGGTGGTTAGAGATTGATAACCTCTTAAGTTATAGAGTTGATGAATTAGTGCAAGGGGTGTGAAATAATTCTTCTAAGTGTTAAGTTCAAGAGAAACAACACAAATATCTTAAGCCTTTCAGAGCTAACAAATCTTAGGAAGAATATCGATATTGAACTATCAAAAGGGAAGGTTCCCTTGTCTAGAAGACAAATGAACGAGATTTGTTCGGGAAGAGACAAGGCCTATTGTGACCGTTGGATATGGGAAAGAGTGTGGGAATTAACCCCTTGATTCCTTTGGAATTCGCGATTTCGGCGAATTGAGCGAGTTCGTCGTAAGGGAGGTAAAATCCCCAAAGTCCCAAAGTTAATCTGGGCCTTAGATCTGAGGATGCCTGGGAGCCATCCCAGCCATCAGATCTATGAGGTAGTCAGTCTGACATTGACTTCTTCGGGAGAATAGAGGCTTAGTAATGCCAAAACCCCTGAAGAATGAAGTAGCGAAGTAATGTAGACCATGGATCTATGGATCCTTTGGGACCCATATTGACCATTCGATCATGGGAATGTGGGTATTCGATCAAGAGTATCTAGGGACCCATGTGTTGAGTGACGATGATGATAGGTGTCCTACTTAGAGTGGTACACACTAGGGTATTAAAAGGCGATTAGTCGTGAGTTCCTTTGAAAATCTGCGAAGTGACGAAGTCTGTCTGTACCGTCAATCTGAGAGAGAGGATACGTGGCAGAAATCTGTCGACTTCGAGTGAAATTACTATGGAAGAAAACGAGTGTGTATATATTGAACATCCCAAAGCCTGAAGAGCTAAAGTGATTTGCAGTCGTCGATCTGTGGGAGACACGCATCGACAGATCGTAAAATTCTTGTGAAGTCACTTCGGGAGAGAAAGGGATGTGTTGGACCAGACATTTAGAAGGTTGGAGAGCCGGAGTTCACCTAATTCATCTGATAGTTGAGTACAGGTGTCAACATATCTTCCATTTCGGAAGATATCCACTTCGGAGGAGAAAGGCGTTGGAGTGTTCGAAACTCCCGAAGCCTGAATAGCCGAAGTGATTCATGGTTGTTGATTTGCGAGAGACACACGTTAATAGATCACGTACTTCAAAAGAAAGAAGAAAGCAATACGGAGAAGAGGCTCACACGAAGTCGATCCCCACCATCAAACAAGAAGGACGTGTGGTGCACTATTCTTGACTCGGGAAGAAAGTACTTCGGGAGAACATATTTTTGCAACGTTCGGAACTCCCGAACATCAAATTCCTTAAGTAAACCAGGACCTTTGATCGGGAAAGACGTGTGGCACATGATCCTTAACTCCATAAGAAAATGTTATGGGAAGAAAGGCTGCACCAATGTCCGAAGCTCCTGAATTTCGAAGTCCCAGAAAGAACCTGAGCTGTTGATTTAAAACGGACACATGGCATTTTATCTAGAAATCCGCGTACGGAGTACTTCGGGAGAAAAGGTTGTGTGAGCATATGGGACTCCCAAATGCCGAAGTCACGAAGTGAATCAGGGTCATCGAAATCCCCAAGGACACGCAGTGTCGGATTATGAATTTCGAAGATTTGCCACTACGGAGGATTCACACGGTGGTTGTCTTGATGTCTGTTGTTTTGGCGTCTTGTCATAGCCCACAGTCATATGCAAGTAGAGAGGGGTGGAAGAACCTGAAGAACTTGGGAGAGGATATCTTCCATCTCTGAGCTCAATTTGGAGCATGGAGACCATGGCTGGAAAGATTCGGAAGAGCATAATGGAATAGAGACCCCATATGAGGGTATTGATTTTCTTAAGAAGAATGGAATTTTTATGCGTCACCAAGGGTGTGTTACAAATTGGTATCAGAGCATGGAAACAATACTTGGCCTGCTTGGGCTCATGCATGAATCATATGAAAATATTTTTGGAGAACTTTAAGGGGTAACACCCTATCTTACCGTATTCCTAAGAGGCTTAGAAAACCTCTACTGAACAAAGGAATAAAATCCTTTACTGTTGATAGATGTTTTGTAAATCGACACTGTATGTTGCTACTGTTCCAAAATAAAGAAGTTTACTTCACTGTACAATTGTACGTGTTGTTGTACAGTCGTAAGATTTGGTTACCAAGGCTAAGATGAGCTTGTGGAGAATATTACTATCAAACATAAATCATCTGCATAAGTTCCTTGAGTAGAAGGATGTAGATTTTAAATACAGTTTAGAATTTACCCCAACTATATTGAACCATGCTAGTTCGTGACAAAGGGAGCCTAGAATTTCTTGGGAAATGAAATTTGATCCTACGGGAATGGGATTATGCTGAAGAACACTAATATTTAAACTAAAATAGCAATGTGAATGGATGGAAAGGATCTGTAGCAGTAATGATTACTTCTTTAATGAAGGGTTAAGCCTAATATAGGTGTATAACCCCTCACGACCAGAGGAATGATTTTGGTGACCATTCCCTAAAAAAGGAGAGCATGCACAACTCTCAAATTTCAAGTGGACTGAGAAACAAATTCAGTTTCTAGGTACAAGAATTTTTGGACAGGGTTTTTTCCAATGAAGCTGATAAATGAAGTTGTAGAAATATAGAGTGATTGAGTGAGAAATCGCAATAGCCTCCCTTTCTTGGTGGATAGGAAACTAATCTACCAGAGTTCTTGTGGGAGGAGGAGAGTGGCCTCCATCCCTAACTGTACTGAACAAAAGGAATAATTCTAGGTGTAATGGTCAGGACCAATCTTGACCTAAAGATACTTTGAATTTCTAAACTAGGATACTTGGTAAGTAACATAATTCGAAATTGCATTTGGGATTTAAGGGATTAGTTGAAATGGTATTAGACATTAAATTGTTAAAATTAAGATAAAATATTTGACTAAATGTTGATCCTGAATGTGGTAAAGGAAGTGTTGGGGCACTTCTAGAAGCCCAATGGGTCAAATTGACATCCAGTAGTGGATGGTGGCCATATAGATATAGTTGGAAGCTAAATTGGATGATTTTTTTACCTTAGGCATGGTTATAACTGCCTAGATTGTATTTCTAAGTTGGGTAATGTTCCATGGGGGTTGAGGCAAGAGTGTTTTCTTGCTAGTTGTTATAGTATAGAAAGGGAACATAGTTATGACTATGTCTGATTCAAATTACATGTGGATGTCATGTGAATGACTGCAAGCTCACAACTGAGAGGGAAGCCCAGGGTTGTGTGTCCCTATGAGGCTTATCATAAGGATGGAAACAATATCCTTGGAGGATGATATGGAAGTATGATAGGTCCATGTGTAAATGATGCACATGCATGATGTACGGATATATGTTTACTAAAGGAATAGTATGGCTTCCTTGATGAGTTATATGTAAGGCAAGAATTTCACTTGCCAAGATTGAGTGGATAACATGGATGCATGGTTGACTCCATTTTGAAGAGTCGTGAAAGTTCTTTTTTGAATGATAACATAAGGGGAATGTGCTCCATTCCCTCAGGAAAGACTAGTGTAAATAAATGAAAGAGTAAATGAGCAAGAATGCTCTGTTGTCATGATAAGAGGAAAATGATTATGCCTTTGAGGGTCACATGAGAATGATTGTGAACAATCTTGAGTTGACTGATTTTAGAATTGAGATGTATGTAAGATGAGAAATATACCATGGAAACTACACAAAGACTGTTGATTATGCATATGGTTAAGTACATCATGGATGTAAGTTAACAAAACCATAATATGTATAGATACATAATTTGGGTGCATGACAAAGATACATGTTTATATTCCTTATGGAATATTTGGTAAACAACTAAAGCTAACTCAAGGTTGACGCCATCACAGATAGTGATGGACGTGAAATAAGGAAGTTGCATGTTGAGGGAGTTCACCATGGAAGAACTATGTGAAAACTTTGTCAGGAGGTCAGAGTCACAACCTTAATAACTGCTGAGAAACTAAGCAGTGAGCTACAATCTTATATATATATATATATATATATATATATATATATATATATATATATAAGAATATTGGATTAAATTTTGAAAGTATCATGTAATGAATAGAAGATTAATGAATGAATAAATGAGTATGTTTTATTGAATAGGCTTGGTTGAAGCCATGTTAAGAAAAGGAAGTGAGGCCTTTAGAGATGACTCGGCTAGGCTGAAAATTTTCAAGAGGTGTAGAAAGAATTGGAAGAAGGGGAGAGCCCTAGATTATTTTCTTGCTGAGTATTATGTTTTCTCTAGGATGAGAGAGCTAGTATGCAGATGAAAGTAAATGTTTTGGCACCATAGTGATGGTGGTCATATTGTTGTAGAAACAATCGATATTTGTTTGTGTTGAACTCATGAAAACATTAAGGATAATGTGACGAAGCGCATAAAGATGCGCTAGGACATGTCTGAAATTTTTTTATTGTCTTAATGTTATGCACGAAACATTTGAAAGAAAGTTGTATGCCACAAATACCAAAGTAGAGTATGATTCAGAAAGAAAACCCTGATCGAATTAGGACACTCGAGAACTTGACAAAGGAAGTGAACATGATTCGTTCATCGAGAGAAAATTGTTCTCACTCGTCAGATAGATTTTGAGATCCTCTGGAGTTAACAGATCAAACGCCAGTCATTCAATAAGATCGATGACCCATATTCATTGTGGAGATCAAATGGGCACACGAGTTAACAACAAAGTCTGTGCCCGTAAGTTAAATTCAATATAGTTTTGTTTTGAGTTTGGGGTTCGATCTTAGATTGAACGACTCGTATTGATTGTGGAGTGCGAAGACAGAATTAACGGGCGCGCTAGTTCATGACCCAAAATAAACCAACACCATTGATCTCGTCGAAGTGGATGATCAATGACCATGATTAAAAGAGTCGGGTGAGAACCTTTCAGATTGCAAATATTGAACTCTCCGATAAAGAGTGAGCACATTGGGGATTCCACAATCTCTACAAACCGTTGATCTGTGAATAATCAGTGGGTGGACCTGCAAGGAACCCACGTGTTAATGCCACGTAATCACATACTGTGATTGGGTTCTATGGTTGAATTTGGAAAATCAAGGCTCTTCTCTTAGTCTAAATTCTTGGTCAAATACTTCTATGCCGGGATTGTCGTATTTGGAATCTTGTGGTTTAGAATCGATCTAGGGATAAGATCGATGACCCATATTCATTGTTGTGAAGGTATATGCCCGTGAGTTAATGTCAAGACCTATACCCATATATTGAACTCAATATAGTTTTGTTTTGAGTTTGGTATCTGATCATAGATCGGACGACCCATATTCATTGCAGAGGTTAGAAGGAGAATTAAACCGTGAGTTAGTTGAGGTTCTACAATCCCTTGCAATCATTGGATTTGAGGGAAGATGGATCTTCACCGTCCAATTGCAGACAAGGGGTTTAGCCATGATCATAGCACCCAAACACTGGATCTAAAAGAGTAGCACTTTAAAAGAATAGAGCTGAGGTCACAACTCTCGGTCACATGGAGAGGAAATAGAGTTCCTCTGGGCCAGTTAAGGAAGATAGAGTTTAAACTCTGCATTAGACTGTGGTCACGAGGACTGGGTCTAAGGGAATAGAGGTGCTCATAGATAGCACATTGCATGGAATGTATTGAGGAAATGCATGTTTTCATGAAAAGGGGACCTTCCAAAAATTTTGCGTACATTATATGGATGTCAAAGGAATGCTTAAACGTATTCATGTGAAACCTAGAGTTTCATGAATGACGATTTTAGGGATATGATCGATTTAGAGAATAAAATATGGTTTTTCTAAAATAATAAATATGTACAAAGGATCCATATGGTAATAAGTTGGTTGAATTCAAACACACCTTGGCAGGAGTGCCTAACTTGAAAAATATTGATAACCTGAAATCGATGTAAGGGTGCATTGGGTATGAATGTGGCCATGAATGTTGGCATATTCATTAAAGTCAATTGATGTCTGATTTTCATTTTGAAAAGTTGATATACTGAACTGATGCATGTGTAGGGAATGAAATTTCCTTTTTCTTTGTATAATCAAATAGCTAAAAGTAATTTGATTGTTAGTATGCATCGTATGAAGATATAGTGTGCATGAAAACTAACAATTTGTTTGGCTGAGGAAAGTTGACTTGCAGGAAGAAAGAGTCTTGGATATGGCAGTGTTGTAAGCCATAAGGAAGACCAAAATTGCCTGTTGAGCCAAACGACTATGGGAAGGAAAGTCCCATGAATGGTTGATCTAGTTTCGTGCAGAAAAGATCTAGACATAAATATAGAACTGGAAAATCTGTGGGTGACAGATTTGCAATAAAATTCTGAAAGTTAGAATTTATGATGATGTCTCATGATTTTTTGTATACTTGTGATACAGGTGAGAAGAAAAGATATGTCTAGAAAGGACGGACGAAGGCTCTCAAGCTGAAAATAATGAAATAGGTCACTAATGAGACATGAGAACCCCGCGGTAAGTCATGATCACCTGTAATATGTTGTGTTGAGGTAACATGAGCCGGAGGGATGCCTCGATAGATAAATTCTGAGGGACACATCGACTGTAAGGCTCAATAAAGTCTCTAGGATTCTTCCTATGTGAGAAAACCTTGGCAAGGAAAGATAGATCACCTAAGGAACTATATAACAGAGAAGGGGATGCATAAGCCTGGGCCTAGAGGGTGAGTGACTGGAAGGAAGAGGAGGCTTTGATAGTTCTTATAAATTATTGATTGGGATCATGCACACAATGGGTATGTCTGGGAAAAATAGTGAGCTTGGATAGCAAGAAAACCACATAGATGCAAACCCATGAACTGCACAGATAAGTATTGTGTTAGATTATGAAGTTTTCCTCTTGAATTTTGAACAACAGTAAGATGTTTTTGCAAAGAGTTGTGATTAATGTGCTTCTTTTCCAAGAATTTATTGAAGACATGTGACGAAGGCCAAGAGTCTAGAAAAGACCTGACCATGAAAAAGGATCGATATTTCTGAAGCAGATGGATGAGGAATTCATAATAGGTGTTATTGAGAAATAACACCGATGACAGTGTTCCTTTTTAAGGGGGAGGGGATCGTAACACCCCTGCTTCCCCCAACTTGTAATTAATCATAAAATTGGATTACCATGCTAAGGCATGTGGACGATGTAAATATATTATTGTTAAATTTCCCATAACTGACTATTGGGGGGCGATGCATTGAAGTACGAGCCATGCTATCTCTAGAGGAAAGAATCAGTTAATGGAGGAAAGGACTGGTCATTGAATAATCAACCACCCCCATGAATGGAAACATGGGTTGTCAGCCCAAAGTACCACAAATACCTGTAGACTCGAGCTTCCTTCTGATAGAAGGAACAGGATAGGTCGAAATCCTTCCTAAAGAAGGAAGGTAAGATACATACACATAGAAGGTAAGGAAAGGGGATAGCAAGAAAAGATATTCCAGACGAGAGTGCAAGCTTGGAAGGAGATGCGCGAACCAAAAGTAAGTGAAGAGAACACTACCTAAAGGACCAAAACGCGAGCTTGATGCTAAGGAAGCATATGATAAACCTCGCAGGGATACTGTGAACAGAGAGAAGGTCTATGAGAGATGACATAGCTACCTAGTGATATCATGGCTTGTCACAGGGGTGGCCATAGTGCTAAGGATGAATGCCTATGAGCCTATGGTTTGGCGGAAAGGCACACACCCACAGCCAGTTAGTTGGATGCAACCTTTAATAGATAAGTATTCTCATATCATGTGTAATTGAATTGTAACTGGAAATTAAAGTTGGATATCCTATGAATGTTTCAAGGATGTGAATATTTTCTTAATGGTTATACTATATCCCTTTAATTCTTCTTGATTGTGTATTTAAGAAAGTAAGGAATTATCTGGCTTGTATATGTAAATGCTTGAGCCTTGTGGTGGCTCAAGTTAAAATAAACGAACTGTAAGTTTGTCAACCCTGGGCATAGTTTGACGTGTGCATGTCGACACTCCCAGTCATTCTGAGTCTCTTGGAGGAAGGAGCCTTTTAAGCTCAGGAGAGGTAGTGCAGATATGCACAGGCTCTTTACGAGGTGGGTAATGACCGAGAACCTCTTAATTTCTAGAGTTGATGAATGAGCATAAGGGGTGCACGAAAGAATTCTTCTAAGTGTTAAGTTCAAGAGAAAGAGCACAAATCTCTTAAGCCTTTCAGAGTTAATAAAGCTCATGAAGAATAGCGAGATTGAAGTATCGAAAGGGAAGGTTCCTTTGTCTAAAACACAAATGAACGAGATATGTTTTGGAAGAGCCAAGTTTTGTTGTGACCATTGGATATGGGAAAGAGCGTGGGAGTTAACCCCTTGAGTCCTTCGGACTTTGCGAGTTTGAAAAATTGAGCAAGTTTGTCATCAAGAAGAAAGGCTGCAACAATGTCCGAAGCTCCCGAATGCCGAAGTCCCGAAAAGAACTTGAGCCATTGTTTTAAAACAAATGTGTGGCGCTTGATATAGAAATCCGGGTACAGATTACTTCGGGAGAAAAGGTTGTGTGAGTGTCCGAGACTCCTAAACGCTGAAGTCCTGAAGTGATTCAGGGTCGTTGAAATCCCCAAGGACACATGGTGTCGGATTGTGAACTTTGGATATTTTCCATCCTGAACTCCAATCACATAGGAAAATTCCAAAATCGAAAATATGAAGAAGGCAACTCAAGCTCAAGTAATCATCCATCAAGAGGAGGATAATTAAGAGTCATGAGATTTGGCTCCATAGGTAGAGGTAGAGGAGGCAAAGAAATTAGATGTTACACTTGTGGCAAGATAAGACACATGTCATGGGACTGTCCTGAAAATAAATCAACAAATCAAAAAAGTG
>ML792327.1:173263-196648 GCA_009831015.1 Picea engelmannii | reverse complement strand
AAATCCTCTAGGAGAACAGAGTTATAACCTTAATGAATGATGAGAATTGAATAGTGGGCTGAAAAACCTATTTATATAAGAATCTTGGATTACATTTTAAAATATCATGCATGAGTACCAAGACATGCAGATGAATGAGGATCGATCTGATCTCTAGGTGAGAAATGTGTGGAATGCACAAGTTCATGATTAATTATGAACAAGAATTTTTTTGATGTAGCATGCTAAATTATCCAAGAAGGTCAAGGTGAACATGACTAAAACTGCTCAAGAAATAGAACAAGCAGATCCCAAGAGGGATAAATTGTAAAATAAAAGAAGGAGAAAGTGATTAATACTTCTCTCACTATGAAACTCTGAATAATAAGACATAGTTGTTTGCTTAAAAAGGACAACTTTGAAAATAAGTACAACTAGTAAATCAAAGACACAATATTGAATGTGTTTAAATGAATGAGCTTGGTTAAGATATAGTATATGAAGGAAATGAGGCCTTGAAATTAATTCATCTAGGTTGAAAGTTTCCTGATGGGAGAATCCCTTAACTCCTTTCTTGTTGTCCATTATGTTTCTCTGGGATTAGAAACTTGTATGTTGATGAATGTAGATATTTTGGCATGAGAATGTTGAGAGATGTAGCTATGATGGAGTGCATATAGATATTCTAAGGCATATATGAATTTTTTCTACTGAAATAAATTCTATGGTACGTGTATTTGATTTTACATGACAACTAATGTAAAATGTGAATGTGGTGATGTATGTCACATGTAGAAAAGACTAGAACTATTAGGGAAGGACAACTTCCAATAGTGAACAAGCTTAGACATAAGTGAATGCAAGAAGGTTGTTTATAAAAAAAGAAAACCGTGAAAGGGATTTTAGAAGTCACCACGATGCACCACTGAAGAGATAATATCAAAGAAGGTGTTGGCAGCTAGAACATGTTTAAATATTTCATGCCCATGTGATATGAGAGGTAAAATGGATTTGGGTAATAATCCCTTCTAAAATAGTCTATGATTTGATGGTATTCATGTGATTAGTTTATGAATGAATGTGTTATCACTCCAGGAGTCTTTCCCTGGCTGAAAAGGGAATGAGCCTGATAACTTAACTTATTCTCTCAATGTTTACTCAAGTGGATCAAGTCGAGTGACTGATACAAGGTTTACTCAATCAAAACATGCATATACATAATCATATATACAAGGATTTTAGCTAACTCTGTTTAGAGGATTTAATAAAGGTGAATGTGTGGAGAGATCTTATCCTATCAATAGAAACATACATAAAAAAATATATATGAATGGCCAATATAATAAACAAGGAATACTTGTAAAGTTTAGTTTATCAGTGTAATGACAAGATGACAGTTCACACACACTAGATAAGGATAATAAATGAAATAAATCATTCAGATACAAACATATAATGGACAAGAGGTAAATTTGAACATTATAGGCAAAAGAAGCTTATATTATGAAATGCTATGAGAAGTTTGGGAGTACAAGAAATGTATAATCCCCAAAGTTGAACCCTTTAGTCTATAAAACTGATAGGCTTTATAGCCTTTACAAGAAGTTTCAGATCCTCAAAATATGGATCTGATAACCTCTTCTCCTATCTCAAATTCGAATTTGTGAGGTGGCTGGAAAAGACAAAAATTTATGGAAATATGTTGCTCAAATATTGACCCATATCTCTCCAACCAAAACCATTGTGTACAAAATGGAAGAGGATTTTTTATATTGGTTTGTTGCGATACAAAACCTCTCTCAGTTCTTTGAGATTCATTTTCATTTTTCCGAGATCTGCATTTCAAAAACATGTGTCAAACAAGAAAATTTTGAGATCTGAAAATTAGGGCTTAGAGATGAATTCGATTCTCCTAATATATGACACCTGTTGGAAAAATGAGAGAGTTTATTTCTATTTGACATGTTATCAAAAAAACCCTCCATCCATTTCTCAAAATTATTCTCCAGTTGCTCATAATCATCATTTGAAAATGATGACTCGGCGCAGTAAAACCAAACTTTTATGCACTTTCAGTGGCTAAAATAGCCCCGAATTTTGGGTTTAAGTTGCCGAAAGCTAGGAATTTCAGTGGCTTAGAAGCCCTTTTGGGAAGGCGCTTAGCCATCGAAACTTGATTTTTGGCTTTTTTGAAATAAAAAACAAATCCAATGTTTTTCAATCTTTATTACAAACATAAGCCTCTCAAAAATGAACCTTAAAAAATTTAGAAATGTATTTTTCAATGACTTCCTATCACCTAAATAAACAAATTTGACTATGTTATTTGAGGAGATAAGATCTGGATCCTTCTGGGGATGAAAAACTCCCTGCGAGCTTTCCAAGATCCTAGTAGTTCCAGTCGCCTTTAGCATTGGGCATGGAGTCATCTGGCTTATACAACTGATCTTCTGCAAACCTATAACTTGCCTGTAGCCTTTACCATTGGGCTATGGAGTCGTTTAGCCTTTAAAACTAATCCCCTGCAAACCTGTAGTCTGCGTGTAACCCGCCTGTAGCATTTACAAAAGATATCTAGATCCTAGAAAACTGGATCAAATTTACTTAAAATGGAAAGTCAAAAACAGTTCCAAGAGAATAGGAAAAGATCCTATTTACTAGGTCAACTCCTTATCTAAAGTATCTTCAATTCCTTCAAAATATTCGATAGATGCAATAGATCCTTAGAGACTGATAGAGAATCGAAATTGCCACCTTTGTCCAAAATATAGTTTTTTACCAATATTAGGTAGAAAATTTAATATTCTTCTCTTGTTGTCACCTTTTAAAACTGGAAGAGAAACCCAAAAATGATGCCTTTAATTATTATCTATCATTATAAAACATCCTCGAGGCATCTGGATAAAAAAATCTTGGATCTGTGCAAAAATGGTAGCTTTCTACCCTGTTATGTGCTTTCGGTGTCTAAGAGAGCCAAAATATGTGCCTGTAAGCCACCAAAATCTCCTCTTTTGGTGGCTAATGAACAGTTGAAATGTTTGCCTAAGCCACCGAAAAGTCTGATTTATAACAGTTGACAAAATTTGCAAAAATGCATTTTCTCTTAACTTATTGATCTTTAAGGCTGCTCCTTTAAGTCTTCTACAATGACCATGTGACCTCTAACAGCTTGCATAGTCTATGTTTTGATGAATAACATACCCATAAATGATACTACAAGATAATAGTGATTGGTTACAGTCCAATCAAATAGTCAATGTTGCCTCTATTTTAGATATTGATGCATCATAAAGTAGATGAACATATTCAAATATCACAGTTCTCTGCTTATATCTAGTTTCACCTTTGAACATTTTTGTAATCATACATTTCCTTTCCATCTTTGTACACGAACTATGGGATTTCCAAATTGTTGAAGATGAAGATTTCTCTTTTAACTATGTTCTATTTATTCATGAAATCAATCAACTAAAAAAAAAAAATCTACTTGCTCATAGGGCAAGCTTATTCTCTATGCCTACTCCTACTCTAACCAGATCTACAAATTAATTAAGTGAAGGTTGACTTCCATAGCAGCCATTCAAGCAACTTTAAAACTGAAAGGACCTTATCTCTATCACTGATCAATAGATGATTTATGAAATGTAATAATAGTGATAAGAACTCATTCAAGAAGCCATACTCACCCAAAAACACGTGCGAGCTAAGGAAATCTGAAATTTTTGGGTTCTCTGGAATGTATGATTCCATGAAGGCTGCCACTAGATATTTGAAAGGAAGATCAAAAACATGTTTATCCACAAAAAACTCTTTCTCAGCCATGATTGTTCCTCTGCTAGAAGACTGATCACTTTCTGGTTCTCTTGAGATCAACTTGTGATCATCAAAAACTACAATTTCCTCATTAGAATAATGCTCAGAAGATGATGATGGAGCAATGTTTAAATGACAAGGACTATGATCAACAGGGAATGTGTAATTGCCTATGCAATCATTGGTTACCATAGATTCATTCTGATTTACAAATTGATCATAAACTTCCGACTCATACCTATCTCTGGAGTACTCTGCAAATGTTGAAGAGTTCAGATCCAAATCTAAAATGATATCATGTGCTTGTTTTTGTTCCAGATCTTCTTTACCTTCATTACCTTCATGTTCAAAATATGAAGTGTACTGACATTCTGCTTGCTCATGTGCATGCAGATTTTCAAAGTCAACCCGCTCTTGGATCCTCCTAGAAACACGAATGTTATCCTCCACTCCTTGAGCATCTTCAAAGAACTGTGTTAAGGATGAGGACTTTCTTTCCAACAAGAGAAGAACTAAATCTGAATGCTAATCCATAACATAGTACAACATGGAAGCCATCTCAGTCGACCAGATCTCCAAAGGCATGTCATGATAAATGTGATGGAACCTTTGATTGAAGATAGGAAAATCTTCATCTGGCTCTCTTTTCAAAGAATGAAAATCAGCAAAGTAAGAATCTAATGATTTGTTCTTGCCCCAATACTTCAAGAAAACATTAGAGAACTCAATCCATGAGCCAATAGAATCTGCTCTCAGAACCTTAAACCATACAACAATGTCTCTGATCAAGGACTTGGAGAAAAATCTCATAATCACATCTTCATCAACAATCTCAAATCACTCAAAAAAATCCTCAAAGGATTCCAAGTGCCTCTCAGCTGAAACTTGTTTCTCTCCAAAAAACTGTGGAAGATATTCATAACAATCAAGAGGATAAGGATGAAGGAGATAGGGCAGCCTTAAAGGTTTGAACATCTTCATCCTGATCTTAATTTGAAAGGCAGTGGGTTGATTATGAGAGCTAACATGTTGATGACAAGGTTCAGTAGTAATGCCATAGGATGTTGAGATATGGATAGGTTTTGAATCAGTTTGGACCTCTGTAAGTTTACATGGCTGATTATATTCAAGGGAGATTTGAATACAATGATCATCTTTATGAACTGGTTGAGGTATAGGTACTGAATCAACATCTACAATATAGGCAGTATGCAGATCTTCTTCTTCTAAAGACAGATATATACAAGAAGGATGATGATTTTATGAATATACAAAATAGAAAATAATTCTCTTTACATGCAAAGGGAATAGCATGAAAGAGTTGATAATAAACAACAACAATTCATGAAGCAAACTAATGAACTGATACCTGGATTTGGAATTTAGCCTCTTCATCTTCTGTCAATCGAATCCTCCCCAGTGGAGTCTTTAATCGTGGAGTCGCCAGGCAGATGATACAGTCAATTATGTGTCCTCCTTTTGTCTGACATCAAAATTCATATCCATGTCATTCTTCTCAGGGAAGCTTGCTTCATTTCGTTCCCCGACAATGGCGCCAATTTGTTATCACTCCAGGAGTCGTTCCCTAACTAAAAAGGGAATGAGCCTGGTAACCTAACTTATTCTCTCAATGTTTACTCAAGTGGATCAAGTCAGGTGACTGATACAAGGTTTAATCAATCAAAACATGCATAGACATAATCATATAGAAAAGGCTTTTAACTAACTTTGTTCAGAGGATTTAATAAAGGTGAATGTGTGGAGAGATCTTATCCTATCAACAGAAACATACATAAACAATATATATGAATGGCCAATATAATAAGCAAGGAATACTTGTAAAGTCTAGTTTATCAGTGTAATGAAAATATGACAATTCTCAGACACTAGATAAGGATAAGAAATGAAATAAATCATTCAGATACAAGCATAGAATGGACAAGAGGTAAATTTGAACATTATAGGCAAAAGAAGCTTATATTATGCAATGCTATGAGAAGTTTGGGAGTACAAGCAATGTATAATCCCCAAAGTCGAACCCTTTAGTCTATAAAATTGATAGGCTTTATAGCCTTTACAAGTAGTTTCATATCCTCAAAAGATGGATTTGATAACCTCTTCTCCTATCTCAAATTCGAATTTGTGAGGTGGCTGGAAAAAACAAAAAATTATGGAAATATGTTTCTCAACGATTGACCCATATCTCTCCAACCAAAACCATTGTGTACAAACTAGAAGAGGATTTTTTATATTGGTTTGTTTTGAGAAAAAACCTCTCTCAGTTCTTTGAGATTCGTTTTCATTTTCCCAGGATCTGCATTTCAAAAACATGTGTCAAACAGGGAAATTCTGAGATTTGAAAATTAGGGCTTAGAGATGAATTTGATTCTCCCAATATATGGAACTTGTTGGAAAAATTAGAGAGGTTATTGTTCTTTGACATGTTATAAACAAAAACCTTCGCCCGTTTCTCAAAATTATTCTCCAGTCTCTTAGAATAATCATTTGAAAATGATGACTCAGCGCAGTAAAAACATTTTTTTCTGCACTTTCAATGGCTAAAATAGCCCTGAATTTCGGGTTTAAGCTGCCGAAAGATAGGGATTTCGGTGGATTAGAATCTATTTTAGGAAGGATCTTCGCCACCAAAAACTAAGTTTTTCCTTTTTTGAAATAAAAACCAAATCCAATGTTTTTCAATCTTTATTACAAACATAAGGCTCTCAAAAATGAACCTTAAAAAATTTAGAAATGTATTTTTCAATGACTTCCTATCACCTAAATAAACAAATTTGACTATGTTATTTGAGGAGATAACAAAATGGATAAATGGTTAGCTAAATATGTTAGAATTCATGCATGACCTAAAACATGAACGAATCCTAGTGTATCATACCCGACCTATCAGGGCTCAAGCCACGCTACCACTGAAACTACTCAAATTATGCTCCGATATGGAACATACCCAACCATAGACTAGTAGGGCTATGCCACACAGAAACTCTTTGGGGAAATTTAATACATATAAAATTAAAATAGAAAAATAAATTATGTTGATATGCAATTCATGCAGAAATAATAGTAAGCCTGAAACATACAACATACACGGGCAATACTCATAAATGTAACACATGTATACTTATACAGCATGTAATAAAACGCAATTGATAGTTATCTTTTATAGAAAACCACCAACTATGTGCAGACCTTCCACGAAACTCCCATCCTTAGACCACACTGCTCATCACTCCCAACACTGGGTCACCCCCAAGATGGGACTAAACTCTACCCAGGTAAAGGGGTTCCTAGGCTAGGTTGAGAAAATGGGAAGTTACACCAGTCAGTAGGAATGATTTCATCCCAGGAGCCATCTCACACTAACATCCTACAACCTCGCATTCCCCACATGCCTGTCCCAACCAAGGAAGTGTGCCCCTTCTTTGCTCAACAGTCCTTCGGTTTCCCCACTTCCCTTCCAGGGCTTCAAGAACAGGTTGAACATGAATTCTTAGAGAACTATAGCTACAATAGGGCTCCCTTAGGAAATCACCTTCCCAACAAATTCTCTCACCTAGAGAGATTTTCTCATAGGTCTAACAACCTGCCTCTTCGATCCCACAGGCTTGACAACCCGCTTCTTCAATCTATCTCACTATTCAACCAGGTACAGACTTAGGTGAAGGAAAAAAAATAAAATAGGTATGGAAAAGGTGATGGCAACATCCATGCTCAGGATTGGAACTACGTTGGTAGAAACAACATTCAGGTAGGTAACAATACGGCTCATGCAAGTACAGATATGTTGTGCATAACAAGAAATGTATGGGATCACTACTCAACAGTGTGTGTGTAGGTTCCACAGGTGCACCCATGATTCAGAGGTCGAATGATGGCATTGATGGCTCAGTGCATCAAGGTTGAGTGAATGGGAGAGAATGGGAAAATAAAAAAAAATTCCCTCATATATTTTCATGTTTCGTTGATGACACATGGTTGTCCTAGAGTGTGTATCTCTCCACTTGAGATCATTTCCCTTCTTCCAAGAACTTAGCGTTAAATGAGATTTATCCTACCTTGATCATTTGGAATAATAATATAATATTCCCTTAGAGATAATCCCTCTAGCTTAGTCCCTTTTCTAGGCTCTTTCCCCTCCCTTTCCCTTCCTAGTGGAGTTTAGTCCCCCATTCTCTTTTATCATGGTCAGTCTACATGCAAGGATTTATTATATTAAATATATGAGTATTTACATATAAAAAAATAGGCTCACTAGCCTTTAGCATCTAGGCTCTCTGACCTAATCATCACATAAGCTTCCTAGATTATAATCACTTGGCTCACCAGCCTATAAAACATGCTTACAATTCAACTAGGGCTCGGTCTTGGGGGTGTTACATCCCCCTCCCTTTATTTTATGCACTATCCTCGGTGCATTATATGTACACATATACAACCAAAAGTTCAAAAAATTTCAAAATTTCAAACATTCCCGGTGAATAATGCCCTTATCAGCATATTTTTTTTCCTTTCTTGAGTAGCCTTTAAATTATGGTTTATTTTTAACATTTTCTCTTCCATTTCCCTGAATAATTCAGGTCCAACTACTACTCTATCGGTTGAGTTTTCCCAGCTTACAGGTGTGTTGCACCTTCTTCCATAAAGTGCTTCAAATGGGCTCATCTTTAGGGATTCTTGGTACCCATTGTTATAAGAAAACTCTACCAGGTGTAGGTAGTCTTCCCATTTTGATGGTTTATCTATCACGTACATCCTCAACATATCCTCTATAACTTGATTCACCCTCTCTATTTTCCAACCATGTTTTGGATGACAAGTTGTGCTAAAGTTCAGATTTGTTCCAAATCCATGAAAAAATCCTTTCCAGAAATTCTAGGTGAACTTTGGATGTTTTTCAGACACAATTGTCTTGGGTATACCATGTAATTGAGAAATTTCCTTCATATAAATATCAGGAATGGTGGTTGCCTTATGAGTGAGCTTCATCGGAATAAAATGTGAAGCTTTGGTAAGCTTGTCCACCACTACCATGATTGAATCATGCTACTTGTTTTTTCTGGGAAGCTTGGTGATGGAATACATTTCCACCACTTCCCACTTCCACTCAGGATGGGTAATGGATGCTACAACCCAGCTGGGTATCTATACTTATCCTTGACCTTTTGACATTCCAAGCATTTGGCAATGTACTCAGAAACTTATTTCTTCATGCATGGCCAATAATATTGGCTCTTGACAGTTGCAATAGTTTTATGATATCTTGGGTGCCCAGCTTAAGGTACATTATGCATTTATTTTAATATAAAAATCCTCAATTCCTAGAAATTTGGTACATAAATTCTCCCTTTATACATGAGAATTTCATTCTCCCCTAGCTTGTAGTCTTCAATTTTCTGTTGCAAAAGACCTTGCTGTAATTTTGTTACCATTCCCATGTATTGCAAATCTGTTTTTGCAACCTCCGAGATTCTATCTTTCAAATTTGTTTGGTACATTTTGATGGTTGTAGCATGCAACTAATGCACTCTTTTGTTGAGTGCATTTGCTACCTTATTCTCCTTTTCTTTGATATGCTTTATGCCAAAGTCATATTCACAGAGAAACTCCAACCACCTACTTTGGCTGGCATTTAGAGTTGATTGTCCGAATAAATATTTCATACCATGATGGTATGTCCTCATCTCAAACCATCTTCCCATGAGACAGTGCCTCCACTTCTTCAAGGAAATCACTATAGCTACCAACTCCAAATCATGAGTGGTATAATTCCTTTCATGCTTCTTCAACTTCCTTGATTCATAACATACAACAAACCCATTCTAATTGAGGACTCCACCAAGTCCCTCTTTGCATGCATCTATGCATAAAATGAAGTCTTCATTTGGATCAACAATTATTAGAATTGGAGCACTGGTCAATAACCACTTCAAGTGTTGGAAACTATTTTCACATTTTTCCATCCACTAGAACTTCACTCCTTTCTTTTGCAAGGAAATGATTGGGTGTGCAATATTTGAGATTCCTACAATAAATCTTCTGTAGTAGCCTGCAAGACCCATGAAGGATCTGAATTTTGTCACATTCTTCGATGTTGACCATCCTCTAATGGCCTCAATATTTTTAGGATCCAAGACTATCCCTTCCTCTAATATGATATGCCCCAAATAATGGATTTGCTTCTGATAAAATGAGCACTTGCTGAATTTGGCATACAATTGATGCTCCCTTAATACTTGTAATATCATCTTCAAGTGTTGCTCATGTTCTTCTTCCAACTTGGAATATATAAGAATGTCATCCAGAAATAAAATGATGAACTTATCTAAGTATTCTCTGAAAACACCATTCATTAAACACATTAAGACAAATGGTGGATTTGATAACCCAAATGGCACCACTATGAATTCATAATGACCATACCTTATGTTATCACTGAAATTTCCTCCAAAAATGGTTACAGAAATCCAACATCTCCAAACACCTATTAGTTCACCCCCAGCTTCAAAAATTCATTTCCAAAAGGCACAAACTATCCAACTAGTTAAAAAATAACATGTGCAGAATAACTACAAGAAGCGCATGCACATGCGCAGGTCAGAAACGTCAAAAAAGTTCACATGCACCCGAGGCACGACTGTGTACGATAAAAGCCACGCACTGCTGAGAATGGCACATTTATAGTTCTTTCTTTCCCCTCACCCACTTCTGGTTCATCTCCCAAGTCGATTTGACCTTCAAATCCGAGATGAATTTGAGTGGGGGGGTCTGGTCAAAGACCTAAGGGTGCCCTAAAGGGCCCCTTGTTCACACTAAAGACCGGTTGGATAATGCCTCAAATATTTTCTATAAAAAGAGGCCATGGGTGCACTATGAATTCAAGACTCTCATTGTGTTGTTATGTTTCCTCTATTCTCTTACAGGGAACCTCTTTCCTTCTTGGAGCATACTAGCATCATTTCATTAAGCTATTCACCTCACCTCTTGAGGGAATAAGTTTGGACTTCTTCACCATTTCCTTTATAGTGTGCCATTTGTAAGAAGAGATCTCACATAGGGGACTCAAGATCCCTCCCTTGGAGGAATATAGAATCCATAAGTCCCCCTTTTTCCTTGGTGTTTTTCCACTAATACAATCTATCCATTGGTGGCATGAATATTGGTCAATTGTTTGATTAATTTTAGTTATAATTTCCTTATGCATTGTAGTTTTTTTTCTTTAGTGATTGTTATCTTAGTTTTTTGTTTATTTCATGTGATTGAGTCATTTGATTCATACACTAACTTTTGTCCTGTTCAGTTGACCCAACTAGACTTGCAAGTGTCCCTCTTTTTCTCATTCAAGTGGCGAAAAGGATACAACAAATTGGCGACCTTACTAGGGAAAGGTATCAATTCCCTCCCTATTTGGGTTGTTTGAGCACTTCTTTTTAATCTATTTACCTTGCAGGGATCATAAATGGCCCAGTCCTACCTGCAAAGAGCTGAATTCAGAGTTGGAAGAGGAGAATTTCATTTAAAATTTTATTCATGGGCATGTATCAAAATGTGTATGGGTTTTCCAGCCCACAAGTGCACCTTCCAAGCACATGCGCCAACAACATTGTGTTTCCCAACGCATTTTGCGCATGGTGCGCCAACAGGTCCTTGTTTCTCTGTGCATTGGCACCACATGCGCCTATGTCTAAACTGGGGCCTGCGCATCTATCCATAGATCCAACATTGTAAGAGTTTTTTGTGATGTTTTGAAGGCCCCTAGCTTTCTAAATATTGATTCTATGCAACTTGTAAATGCACCACACTTAGATTCCCTCTCCACATGAAGGGTTAGTCAAAACATAGGCACTTAGGGGGTTAAAAGGAACCATATTTCTCCTCTTTTACTTTCATTTTTCCACATGGATGGCTTGTTTTGATTGTAAAAGTTAAGTTAAGATCAGTTGATATCACATATATAAACACTTGCATTGGGACCAGAAATCAAACTTCAATCATTGAGTATGCTCTTCTCTCACACCATAGAGCGATATTGAGAATCAAAAAAACAATTGAGGGAAGATTTCATCTCTCTTAAAAAAAAGAAAATCTTTAGGAGAGGACAAAGCCCCCCTAGGGACCCTCTTAGTTTCTTTTCAAAACATCTTAAATTTGTAAGGGCCCATACATGCCCACATGTTGCAAAGATAGGATAGTTTTGAAGCTACTTTCTTAGTTTGCATCACTAGGGGAGTTTAAATATTATTGTAATGGGCCCATACATGCCCACATGCCTGCAATCTAGGATAGTTTTTGAAGATTTCTTAGATTAAATCACATTATGGAGTTTAAAGGATTATTAAGGACCCATATGTCCACATGCTAGTTATTTAGGGACTTTAAAATTCCACAAGGTTGTACCAATGACATCTAGTAAGATAGGTAATCAAGACTTGTAAAGGACCACACGAAGTCCACATGCTGCAAGGTGACACCTAACTTATTAAAAATTTGGCACATTTTATCACTTTCTCACACACAAAGTCACTACTCACTCACATAATTTCACCTCAAATTGTGGAGGTTGAAGTAGGTTTCCTCAAAAGGGATTCTGAAACGTCCCACTATTTCTTGAAGGAATTATCCACTCCCACTTAATTCAAATGAGATTGGTTCACACCCCCAATATTTCAAACAACCACATCTAAAATTTTTCTGAAAACTCACTAAGTTTTCTTCCATAGGAGGTGCCAAAAGAAACTTTTTAGTCTAGGTAAGATCTCGGGAATAGGCATCCAAATAACTCCCCATTATCTGGTTCTCACATCTTCAAACATTAGAATTTGACAAATAGGGAACTTTAAAATCCTCCAAGTCAAGTGTTCCTACACCATAAGGCAGGGAGATACCCATGAAGGGTCAAAGGCCAAGGTCTAGTTGTTCTATGTGTCCCCCCCTTGAGGCACCCACCTCTTGGAAGGGATCCAGCCCGTGACCCATTTCTGAGGCCGAAAATATTAATGTCGCACTTTTATAGAGGTACCTAGTGGCCAAATTTTAGGACATCTACCCAGGTGGAAATTGTGGGCTACAATTTCACCTTGATCATATTTTGTGTGGCTATTGGGAAATATCACCGGCTCTTTTGGGATATGCACCCTCTACCCCTCATTATAACTGATTGTTTCATCGTTCACTAGTTCCTCTTCCGGTGGCTTTGGACCCCAATGTTGAGTGCTATTGGAAGGTCTAGTGCTATTTGAGAGGAAGGACGTTATGTCTTGTTAGGACACGAGAATTTGTTTTCTTTGTTCTCCCATGCAGAAAAAATCCACCTACCCACATGTATGCTTCTTTTCAATTGATTTATGTATGATACTCTTGTGATTACATGTGATTGTGAGATATATTGTGAAGGTCCAAAATTACACAAAGACTCTTGTTCATTTTATTTTCTCTCATCACCATTCACACAAATTCACTTTTCTAGTTGAACATCATAGGGGACCCATAGAATCCTTGTCATTCCAGATGCTTGCAGAACCTCCCTCCTCTTTTAGGAGGAGTTCCTAGTCTTACCAACTCATCGGCTCAGCCCTCTCACACCCCTATGAGTGATACTATTTTGGGATCATCTTTTCTTGGTTCCACTTTACTTGGGTCCAATTCCCAAGGAAAACCATCCAATAGCTCTCCTTTACAAGGAAGTGGGGGGGAAACGTCTTCCCAAGGGGGAAGTATAACCCCACGTAACCCCCCTCAAGGGTTAGGTACAGAAACTACTCACACCATGGCTAGAACTAATCCTCCACTGCCACTCCACATGTTATATTTGGCCTCCCTCAACATACTGGATCTGAGTAAGCTCACCAATGATCCTATATTGCACGAACCCACATGGTCTGCAATGCCCACCAAACTACCTTCAGAAATTCCCAAGTTTGAAGGAAAGGAAGGAGATGATCCCACCAACCATATCATGACCTTCCACTTATGGTGCTCTTCAAACAACATCATGGATGACTCCATCTGACTAAGTTTATTTCAGCGCACGCTCACAGGTCCATCAACCAAGTGGTAGGTGGACGAAAAATCAGTGTCCCATGTGACTTTTGAATCATTGGCCAAAACATTTTTTACCTTCTTTCAACTACCAATTCGCCATGACAATGGTCTAGAACTGCTCTCTGATTTTAAACAAACCTCATCCATACATATCGCTGATCATAGTCATGAATGGTGTCGATGATGTAGTTTATGCAAAGAAGAAACTACCAAACAACAATGCCTCGATTGGTTTCTCATATCACTTGTCCTTCTCCTTGCCAAATATGTGGCCTCCACCTTCCCCCAAAGTGAAGAGGAAGCCATCAGCAAGGCTCAACAGTACGACATCTTTTATACACAATCAAGAAACTTATACATGGTACTACCTGATGCCCCGAGACACATACCATTCGCCCAGGACAAACTTGGGATGTCTCACTCAGTGGATGGATTGATTGGTACCACAACACACCACAATCCATACATCTAACCACCTCCTATGTATGGTACACCCCAATATCCACCGATGTATGGAGGACCCTCTTATTACCCTCCCCCCTCTAACAGAAGCCCTACCCTGTTGTCATTCCTCCACCCATAAGTGGACCCACGTCGGCACCCATAATGTTCCTGGTTGTTCAACCAAGTTCTGGTACCCCCTCTACCTCATCTTACACCCTAAGCACCAATGAAAGTACTATGCATTCCTATGTACCCTACAGATCACTACCACAAAATAATTTTTATTTTCCATTTCCTGGTCCTCCATAGCCCATTTCTCCTCCACAAGGACAACCAAACGTTGGGGTTAACTTTGTTCATCCCTCTCCGATTCAACAATTTCAAAGTTTTGAACAACTAAATATGGAAAATCTGACCCATCATCTGAATAATTCCAAAAATAAAGGGAAAAAATAAAACAATAATAACCCGGGATCAGGGGGAAACAACCCCCAACAGAACCAACCTATTGGGGGTAACCATAATCAAGGTAACTAGAACCCCTAAGGGGTAAATAACAACAAACGCCAAGGGAGGAACAAAAACAACAACCTATGGATGAACGTCCCATGTGCCCTTTGCAGTGAGCATGGTCATTATAATCACCATTGTCCCAAAATTGTTGATTTCAAATGGATTAAATATTCCATGAATGCACCATGTCCTCTAGCATTGCTTGCCCCTCAACAGGACCCACAATAGTATTTGCAACAACCACCCCCGACAGTGTTTCAAAAACCTATTCCACACCAAGGTGTGATGAATACCCAGCAGGAGATGCATTTTTCCCCACCACCAATGGGACAGTATCAAAACCCTGGGAATCTGGCGGATCACACTATCCTCCTCACTAGCGAAGAATAAATTCTTCTACAAATGCATAGTCGTCAATACAACACACCCTCTAAATCTACTCCCACCACTTCAGAAGTCATTCCAGTTACAATTGGAAAACCTTTGATGATTCCATTCCCTAACACTAAACCACCCGTTTATATTCCTCGCATCCGATTATGATGGAATGTTAACAACCCTCAGGCTAGGGCGACACACAAATACAATCTGGTTGACGACTTGGCGCAATATCCTACAGCCATGTTGGTCTTGGAGATACTTCAAACTTGTCCCACTCAACATAAATCATTGTTTTCCGCCATGGGGGCCATCGACCCTACTGATGCTAGACTCATCACGTTTGATCTAGATTGTGGGGAGCCCCGTCTCCCCGCTTTGGTAGCTTTCCAGATACCAGTCAAAATTCGTAACATCACAATTCATCGATGAATCATTGATGAAGGTGCATCCACATGAATCATGTCCAAAATGGCTTGGAAAAAACTTGGCTCCCTTGAGATAATACCATCTGCCATCACTTTGATATCTTATGATGGACGACCATCCTCTCCTGAAGGTATCTTTTAAAATGTCCACGTTGAACTTGGGGGGAAAACCATTCTTATTGAAATTAAGGTTATCGACCCTCCACTCGATTACAACATCTTGTTTGGATGTAGCTACATGTATGATATGAAGTTTGTGGCCTATTATGTGTTTCGAACGATGATGTTCCCCCACAACGAGAAGATCATCACCATCGACCAATTTTCACATTACGAGCCTAACCATTCCTCAAGCATCGATAACATCCTACCTCTTGTCCACATTAATTCTGACACCTACCCACTCATAGATATGGACCCCTGAATTTTCAAGGACCCATCCTTGTTGGGGACATACCATGTAGTACTACTGCTCATCCAACCCTTGACCCAAGTGTGTGTTGTATCTTCCGATGGAATTGACAATGGAGATACCATTCCTCCCATAGAGGTTTCTCCACTCCTTGACGTCCCACTAGAGGAATAAATCCTACCTCAAGAACCCCCTGAGAACCCTAACACTACACACCCCCGATTTCACCCTCCCCCAAGGTCAAATCCCGATTTGGGAGACAATCCCCAAGCCATTACTCAAATCCCTTTCTTCTACCCCCCACTAGGCGTACAAGATTTTCAGGTAGCCACAATGTTTACCCTTCCCAACATGGTGCTTTCCATTTTGGTATGGTATCTACACCCACCCTCTATGGTCCCTCAACAATACCTCCCTCCCCAAATAGAGGGAATCCAAATGCATATCCACGTACTCACTCCCACCACACCATCCTCAACCCCACTTTCCAGCACCACCATGATGGTTGGGGGCAAATGGAAGAAGAAAGAGCCCACCGCTCCACTTCCTCCCCGATTTCAACCCCCTTGCGCACTATGAGAGAAATAAGGACACCCCACAAATATATGTCCCTCTCTCCCTGAGTTACACAATTTGATCCAACTCCCTCGAGCAACCACACTACTCATCACTTCACCAAGCACACTTATTACTTCCACTGCATCCCCTACTACAGGTAGTAAAGGGCTACGAACCATATTCACGTGTGCCATCTATTTAGAGTATGGCCATTACACCCACCATTTCCCTGCACTACCTCAGTTTTGACAGATTCTCACGACAGTACGCCAGCACTTTCATCAAGACCCCTCTCCACCCATGTCGTCAAGTAACCAAGTCATCGACATCCATTATGTCACAACCTTAGTCAACGAACGGATGATATTTCCTTTCTCTCTCTGTGACTCACTTGATCATTTCACATACCAGTGTCCCACGATCATTGAATATATGTGGCGTCAAATGGCCCTTATTCAAAATCCCCCAGCCACCCCACTTCTGGTGATACAATTGATTCCCCCTACTCCCTCTCTAGATAATGTTCACATCATCTCCCCTAAACCTGAGGCACTTCCTACCCCTCCATGGTTCATGGATAGACTATCTGAGGATTTACCCCCAAATCCTCCCAACTCTCCAGTTCATTTCCCTCGGTAAATCGTACCCCCACCCACAGTTCACAACCCACAGTGTATGAACATTTGGTTTATGTCAAGCATGCCATCGCACCATCTTTGCGATACCCCTTCTACATATTCACCCCATGAAGACAATCACATGGTGAAAGTCACCAATGTTACTTCCTTGGATCCCCTATATTCTCTCTTGTTCTATTGTGATGAAGATATCCTCAAGGAACTAACTACACCCGATTTCCCATGGAATGCTCTCCATCATAGAGCACTCATTCTTTCACAGGAATCCTTTAACTCTCCTAGCCAAGCCTCCATATGTGCAATCGAAACCAAGGATTTTATTCCATCTGGGCATATAGACTAGTTCAACAACCCTATCCCTGCCCCTGATGATTTTGAAGAAGGCAACATGGCCAACATTTCCCCCACTATCAAAATTGAGATTTCCATCAAACTAGGAATCATAGAGGAAATCACCATTGGTGTTTCATACTCCCCTGAGGAACTCACAGCTTACAAAGATCTCTTTCAGGAATACCAAGACATTTTTGCCTAGTCCTACACGAAGATGCCCAGCCTTTATCCTTCTATTGTCGAACATCGTATCGACACATGGCCTGATATCACCCCTTTACGTCAAAATAAATGACCATTGCACCCCTCCAAAGCAGCGGCCATCAAAGCCAAAATTGAAAAACTATGCATTGTTGGGTTCATATACCCCATCGCATACACGTCATGGGTCTCCAACCCCGTCCCCATTAACAAAAAATAGGGAACCATTCACGTCTGCACCGAATTTTGCAATCTCAACCATGCTTGTCCCAAAGACAACTTCCCTACGCCTTTAATCAACCAAATTATCGATGACTACACTAGCCATGAGGCCTTGTCATTCAAATATAGATCCACCCAGCAGATCAGTATAAAACCACATTTATCACCCCATGGGGTACTTTTTCATATTGTGTCATGCCTTTTGGACTCAAGAATGTCGGTGCGAAGTTTCAATGGGCCATGACTTACATTTTCCATGATCTCGCTCGCATCATTATTACTTACTTGGATGACCTCACTGCTTGATCCAAGCAACTGTAATGTCCCTCACCTCTTAGAGAGGTGATGAGGAGATTCAGTGGCCTGGGCACCCCCACTAGGTCATAGTCTCACACTGAGGGGGGGGAAGTCAAGAAGCTAAAAGTTATATTTTTAAGTTGACTTAAGAAAGGAAAAGGATAAAGGAGTAAAATATAACTCAACAAAAGAATAGAAGATTAACCCTGGGAGTTAACCTAACTCAACAAAGAATTAGAAGGAAAAGTATAAGTAAGAGGTTGGGGCACACCTATTACTCATTCTGGTTTTGGATTAGCATTTTCTATTGCTCTTGAGCATTCAGTTTGGGGGTTTTGCTGTACAAACCCTTGTGAGAAACACAGTGGTGAAATATCCACTCACCTTGTTCCGCATCTTGGTCTCAGGGATGAAAGACTCCTCCACACCATTCTAGTCTCAACCCATCTCCATCTAGCACTTCAGAAGGTAGCAGGCCATACTGTTCTTGTGTTTCCAGCAAGGGTGCACCATCATCTAGAGGGAGGTTCGATCCATCTTACCCTAAGGGCCTGGGGCCATTCTGACAATTAGGTTTTGTTTGCAAGGGTAGGACCATCAGTTTGAGGAATTTTCTAGAGGGTTATCATCATTCTACATTTTTCTGTAGATTGGGACGTCTTGGAGCCATAGGGGACATCCTGTGATTAAGTAAAACTCAGATCTAGGGAGATCTGCTTGAGATTTGAGTCCGAAACTTCTCCTACGGGATTCTCATAGCCCGATCTATATTCTTGGAGAGTTTCATAGAATTTGGAGGCCTCCTTCATCAAGGCCGAACCAGCTAGGGTTTCAGTCATCCAGTGGGGCGCACCATTCAATGGAGGAATTCAGATCTATAGGGTTTGAGAGTGGATTTGGTAATTTGGACATCTGGGTTGTCCTTATAGTTGCTCGATCTATCATTTGGCATATTTCTCGAGATGATTGGACACTTTTGGTAGCAGGTAAGAATTATTTAGGGCTTCAACGTTCTAGCAGGACGTGGCACTTTCCATCTTGGAGGTTGAGAATTAGTACGGCTTAGATCTGCTTGATTCAGTCTTCATTGTATATCCAACCTTTGGAGGCTTATTTTGTATTGTCGGGAGCATTTTGTAGCAGCTCATATCTATTGCTTGTATGACCATCTGAGGTTTATGCCATATCGGCCATCTATTGTATTGTTCTTACATTGCTCATAATAAAAAGGTCAGATCTTTGCTTGTGATTCTACATCTTGAATATATTTTGATCTCCATGTGTTGATGAATCTTGTATGCACTTAATAACTCAATAAATTAGTAGTAGTTAGTGATTCCAAGAAATAATTTGGCTTGGGATCATTACAGTGGTATCAAAGCCTCGATCCTCCAAACCTGTGGAGAGATCGGTGCATGCAGAAGTACAGGGGAATTGTTATGGGTCGGGGGAAGAAAAACAACAGTGAAACAGAGGCAGAAATAGAAGGGTCAGGAGACGACCATGAGCCTTAGGGATTGGCTCTCTTAGTAGATGAATTTGGTAAGTTCCAGCAAAACATGAACCGCACAGAAAGCACATTGGTTCGACAGTTGGATGAGTATCAGGAAACCAACAAAAGGGGACAGGCCGAAACCTATGAAACCTTGAAGAAAGTTGATGAGAATCTACAGAAAATGATCAAGAACCAAACTAGGATAACTAATCTTCTGCTGCAAGTAACCCATCGAGGCAAAGATCTTGATACGTATGGGAATAAGGAGGCTAGAGGGTCCAGTGGAACCCATGAGGAAGTCAGATATAACCCGGAGAAAGCACCGGGATCCGAAGGAAGTCTTGAAGGTGGCACGTTCCATGGGCAGATGGGTAGCAGGACCAATCATAGGCCATACATGCTAGTGTTCACGGATGAACCATTAGGCCAACACTTAGGTAGTAGAGCTAACCCCAGACCATACATGCCCACATTCACAGATGAGCAAGGGCAGCATGATCAGGTTGAAGATTTTGTGGAACAGTTAGCTAGGATTAACATGGAATACTATAGCTTGGATATGAAATTTCAAAGACAGATGTCCCTAGACCAGTATTGTCAACTCAGCTTCAGAAACCAGCCTAGGATGAACCACAGTGGTAGCTTTGAGTTTGAGCGAAGGGCAGGGAAGATAGAGATTCCATACTTTGATGGTACAGTTAAGATGACATCACAAGCATGGGTGTAGAAGTTGGATACTTACCTGTAGCTTAACCCCATGAGAGATATGGAGGCCATCAAGTTTTCCACTATGTACTTGGATGGAAAGTCCCACAACTGGTGGTACCATGGGCTCACCACACTCAGCCACAACCAGATTGTATCCTATACAGAATTCACTCAGAGGCTCATTGATAGATTTGATCTAGGAGATCCTGAGTTACATTACATTTCTGGTAGCTCACCCAACTCAAGCAAACAGGTACGACTGAGGCATGCATTGATGAGTTCCAGAGGTTGGTAGTGATGGTGCAAGATATGTCCCCAACCAGGCTCATGATGCTCTTTACAGAAGGATTGATGGAACCCTTGAAGGGTTGGGTTAAGGCCTTCAAGCCTACCAACCTACAGGAAGCCATTTGGAGGACGAGGGATCTGGGTCCGGCTGCTAAACCAAAATTCATACCCAGACCACCTCTTAACAATGGTGGAAGAGATCAAAGGCATCCAATAAACCAAGGAGGACGTGACCTTAAGGGTTATGACAAGGGCTGTGGCATAATAGATGACAACACCAGGAGGGAGCTGAGAAGGAAGCAACTCTGCTTCACATGCAAGGAGCCATGGAATCCCTCACACAAGTGCATGGGATGAGGACAGGTACATTACATTGAGGTCACTTCAGATGATGAAGAAGAGGATGAGTATGGTCAGATACAAAACATGGAGGCTGAAACGTTAGAGGCAACAGAAGAGGAGGTTCCAAAACTAGACTGTGCAGCTTGAGAGAAGGCTACGTTGGCATCTATCGGCGGGGTACCCAAGTTCAACACCTTTAGGATGAGAGGGGTGTTACAAGAACAGAGAGTGTCGGTTCTGATTGATGGAGGAGCTTCCCACAATTTCATTGATGCAACATTACTAAAGAGGAAGCACATACCTACAGTAGAGTTTGAAGGATTCAAAGTGGAGGTAGTAGGTGGTAGTACTATGCCCTGTAACAGATACATACCAGGTATGAAACTTACCTTGGGAAGGCATGAGTTAGTTCAGGATGTGTATGTGATGGATCTTCCTAATACCAACATCATCCTAGGGGTGCAGTGGATCAACACTTTAGGACCCATCACCACAAATTACAAGACCATGGAAATGTACATTATGGAGGAAGGAGGATGAAAGGTTGTGCTCAAAGGCATGACAGGTAACTCTGCCAGAGTGGTCACGACCAAGAGGATGTAAGCCATCTTCAGAAGGGAAGAAATTGTATATGCAGTGGAATGTAAGGTCTCAACACAGCTGGATGAGAAGGGAAAGGTGCATTACACACCAGAGATCAAAATAATCCTTGACAAGCACCAGAAAGTGTTTGGGCTGATTCCTTCAGGTGTGCCACTAGACAAGGGGTTTGAGCACATCATTGAGCTAGAAGAAGGGGCTAATCATGTTATTACCACACCCTATAGGCATCCCAAGAAGTATAAAGACGAGATAGAGAAGGCCATCAAGGATCTTCTAGACATGGGAGACATCAGACCAAGTTCAAGCCCATTTGCTTCGTCAGTGGTCTTGGTGAAGAAGAAGGATCAAATGATGAGAATGTGCATTGAATTCCAGGATTTGAATAAAAAGATGATCAAAAATAGGTACCCCATACCCAGGATTGATGAGTTGTTGGATGAGTTGCATGGAGCTATATATTTCACAAAAATTGATCTTCGCTCGAGCGACCATCAAATCAAGATGAGGGAGGAGGACATCTCAAAAATAGCCTTTAGGTGTCACTATGGCCATTACGAGTTTTTGGTGATGCCCTTTGGGTTAACCAATTCCCTAGCCACATTTTAGTCTTGCATGAACCATTTGTTCAACAAACAGTTGAGGAAACACTTGTTGGTATTCTTTGATGACTTGCCCATTTACAACAAGACCTGGGAGGAACACCTTCGACATGTGGACCAAATCCTGCAAATCATGGAAGAATAGTCACTATACTCCAAGGAATCCAAGTGTGAGTTTGGAATGACATAAGTTCTTTACTTGGGACACATCATAGGGGAAAAAGGGGTACAGGTCCACCAGGAGAAAATAACAGCCATTAGGAAATGGCCTACTCCGAAAACACTCACAGAACTAAGGGGATTCCTGGGCTTATGCACATACTATAGGAAATTTTTCAAAGGGTTTTCTTAGCTATGCGCACCCTTGACTGACCTAACCAAAAAGGGGTCCTTCAAATGGAATGATGAGGCCCAAGCCACGATGGAGAAAATGAAAGAGGTCATGAGCACCTGCCCAGTTCTAGCTCTTCCTGATTTCGGCATACCCTTCACTTTGGAGTGTGATGCCTCGGGGGAAGGTATAGGGGCCGTGTTGATGTAGAACATGCACCCCCTTGCCTATGAAAGTAGGAAACTCATGGGTCTTGAACTACTTTACAACATTTACGACAAAGAAATGTTGGCTATCATGCATACACTAGCCAAATTCAGGTAATATTTGGTAGGTGCAAGGTTTGTGGTCAAATCAGACCATAACAATCTTAAATATCTATTGGAATAGAAAGATTTGAATGAAAGACAAAAAAAATGGGTAAGCAAAATAAAAGCCTATGACTTTGACATTGAATTCGTTAAAGGGAAGAACAACGCAGTGGACGATGCATTATCCAGAAGGCCATCCATTTTTTCCATGTCCGGTATGTCAGTCGACTGGAAGGAACACTTGATAGTGGAATATGCAAAGGATCAACTCGCTTGTCAACTATTGGATGGTCAAATACAGGATGACAACTTCAGGGTCATAAATGACCTCATCTATTACAAAGGTCGGATATTTTTAGTTCCTGGATCAGCTCTCAAAGCTAAGATCCTGCATGCATGTCATAACTCACCAGTAGCAGGGCATCAGGGCATCAGT
>ML792327.1:107797-144391 GCA_009831015.1 Picea engelmannii | reverse complement strand
TGGACGCGATTTGCTCCCTGACGCCTTTTCCTTTGATGAATTGGGCTTGGAGTCCGTCCGAAGAAAAATCCGTGCATGAGTACCACGATAAACTGTGGGAAAACAATGCAAATGAGTTTATTTATGAAATTTTTAATTGGGTGGTAGTGCCCCTGCATGTCACCATTTTTGGCCTTTTGCCTCCCCGCATATCGGATGGCATTGTTGCGAACCTGAGTCAGATTGGCGACTGGTACGTGGAAGAAGAATTCTCTTATTTCAGGGTATTCGAAGCTGTTGTTCCTCCTCTAGCACTCCCACAATTTATCCCCGATAAATTGGCATGTCGTGAGATTGCTCGGCAGACAGTAATCGGCGGCGTGAGCAAAGAACTAAAAGCATCAGCAAAGAAGGTATGGTCATCTTTCCCTATCCAGCTTAATTCATTTTCCCTGCTCGATTTCGGACATGCTAAGGATGAAGATGCAGCTTTAGAAGGCTTGAATGTAGCCTATATTGAATATAAAAAGCATGATCCACAGAGGATCGTAAGTACTCATTTAGGAAATTGTGGCCTAAAGAGGTTCGAACATGAATCCTCGCCTTCGGATGATGTTTTCCGAGGCACCAAATCCTATTCGGAAGTACAATTCCAAATCGAGTCCCTAGCGGCCGAAGACAGGGATTCTGTCTTAAAATTCCAGGCGAACAGGAAGCGATGTCTCCCCGTGGTGCTGGGAGGTTTGGGACTTCCTAAGGATAAAGATAAAGAGGCCGAAAGTTCTGAGGGGCAAACCTCTAACCCCGAGAAGCGTCAGGAAGGAGAACAAGAGAAGAAGCCCGAAAGGAAAAAAGGCCTCGGACAGAAGAAAAACCCTGACAAGGAGAAGAGCCCTGAACACGAGGAAGATCCAGAAATGAAAAAGGAGAGTACTGGTCCTCCTAAGGAGCATGGTCTGGAGGCAGGAATGAATGATACAAACCCACCAGAAACTCAGAATCCGGAGTCGGGAACGAAGACCTCTGACCCCCCAAAAGAACAAGATCCACTCACCACACCAGGGAAGGGTGCGAAGCAAATTGGGCAACCCATCGCCTCTGTTACACCCTTGCAGTCGGCGTAGAGAAGCATCTACGAAGGATGGATATTTGATGAGGAGCTGAGGCTTGTAACGACAGAAGAACTCCCTCCTAACGAATTCTTCTTTGACAAAAAGAGGAAAGCTGTGGTAAAACGAGAATTTTACCAAGAGGGAGAATCCACGGCTAAAAGATTCAAGGTAATGACCGATGGGAGAAATAAAAAGAGAGATGAATTTGCTACTGAGATCGCAGGAATGCTGGGAGCATACGCAACAGCAAATCAAGTCTCAGTCGCAGCATTAAAAAATCAGCTTAAAGCGAAGAATCGGTTAATCAAAACTCTTGAAGCCCGAATAGCTTCAGCCGCTGAAGATGCTAGAACTCAAGCGAGTGGAGCTATAGAGCTAGCCCAATTGGCCAATAGGAAAGAGATTGAGGTCCTCAAGACCAAGCTGGAGAAGGAAAATTCAGTCATCCGAGATGGTCGGGATCAGGTCGGCCACCAGAGAGACACGATCGCGCAATTACGGGCTCAATTAGAGGTCACAGAAAGCAAGGTGATTGACGTCGAGATGATCAAATCTTGAGCAATCGACATTCGGAGCAGGGTTTCTTCTGCTCAACAAAGCCTACTAAACAAAATCGGGGAATTTCGAAAGGATTGCTTGTTGGTGAATCAGATTTCTGAAAATCTTATTGTCAAGGAAAGAAACGCGGAGGTTGCTCGGGTCGTCTTTCAGGAAGCAGTGTTAGCTACCAATAACAGGTTTTCAGCAGGAACCCCCAGGCTTTTCATTGCCGAACAGACAAGGGGTAATATTTTGTTAAAGAACTGGGAGCATGATATTGCTTTGAGCAAGGAGCAGGCATGGAAAGTGACGAATTCACACGAAGAAACCTTCAAAAACATAAACATTGAACTATTAGGGATGGAGAATGGAGGAGACATAGAGACACTGAGGCAAATAAATATGGAACAGGTCTCCCTTGGCATAAAGGAGAAAAATGAGAGAGATTTGGTGGAAATCTCTAAAATAGACAGGACGGAGATGGTTCAAATTGATGAGCATCTAATTCAACCCAGCACATAACTCGGCACCCTTGATATTGTTGATACATATATGGGAAGTCAACTTCCATAATTAGCCCGAGACTGCTATTTTGCTGAAGCCAGTTTTCAGGCAGAGCCATCACAACTCATATCCCAATTCCTGGACAAATGTAGGATATGCACCGAGTCTATGCAGAGACAAGCGCCTGGCGCACCTTGAAAACGGAGTTGAAGAGATGGAGCGTTTTCACTCCTAATAGCTGCCAAACGGAACCGCCACACCTTGTATCTAATTTTATAGACAAGTGTATCCTATGCGCCGAGTCGTGTAAAGAAAACGCCTGACACCTTTTTGTATAAATAGAAAAAAGAAAGAAGAACACCGGGCTGGACTTTTTGGTACCCATTGTAATAGGATTCTCCCATGAAGGAAGTTAATAGAAAGCAAATTCAAGATTCCCGATCCTGTCCCGACTGTATCTCAAGTTTGTTTTGTCATGTTCTTTATTTCTTTTCATTTTGCTCTACACAATTAGTTTATCTTGTTATGCTCTCTGTTTCTTTTCATTTTGCTCTACATAATTGAGAAATATCACTATAACTTAGTACAACTACTACTATAGTGAAGCAAGCTCATATTATGGTAATTATCCCTTGCCCTTCCTCTGCACCGGCTATCAGCAGGTGTAAGACCAAGCTACAGTTACAGGATTTCGTGTTTACTTGCACCATGTCAATTATGTTCATGTCATTTTCGTCTTCCATGTTCACGTGAGTTTTATCGATAAGAATTTTTACGTTACTTGTAACTAGATGTTCTTATCGCATTTCATACCTTTTACGAAAAATCATACAGTTATGGGAAAGGGCCTTTCGTTTGTAATCTCATTTCTTTCTTCATACAAAGTTTTCTCTTATTTTCGACCAAATGGAATCAGCCATTAAAATCTCTCGTTGAATCATTTCCATACCCTTACTGTTCTTCAATGACTGCACCCACGGTAATTCAACCCAATATTCAACTCGGGATATCAGATCAAGCTAATATCGCGCTAAATCTTTTCAGCACGACCCTTAGAACTGCTAATACCCGGGAAGAATTAGAACGATCATGGGCGGCCATTGAACGAGATATCGCAACCCAGGAACAGTTGGAAGCCAGACAGCATGAACACAGAAATCCTCATTAGCTTCCCATACCGAAGGTTAATGAAATCCTTTATCAACTATTACCATACTTTCAGATGCCTTGACAATGTATTTTAAGCCTTAGTACAGACTCAAGAACAACAACCACCGTGCTACTTCTCTAGATCTGACGATTGTGAAGGATTTGGCCCCCTCTTGAACAGATCTCATCTGTTCTTCTTCTCCCAAAGAAGGACTTCTATTTTCTGAGTTTGGTACTTACAAAGTTTTCCTGTGCACTCCTTGCACTTCAAATTTGACCCATCCCAAGTCTGATTTTGCTTGACAGATATTAATTCAGAAAAGTTCACCACTTTGGCCAATTTCCTCCAATTTTCCAAGAATGTAATCTACAGAATTGGGGATTTTTTCCCAATTCCATTCAAGTGACTCAAATAAAATTCCTCGGCCCATCCAATATTAGTGTTGAAAACTGGAGCTTTGATACCATATTGTAGCATGCCCGACCTATCAAGGCCCGGGCCATGCTGCCACTGAAACTACTCAAGTTTTGCTATGATATGTAACATACCTAGCCATAGACTGGTAGGGCTATGCCACACAAAAACTCTTTGCAAAAATTTAATACATATAAAATTAAAATAGAAAAAATAAATTATGTTGATATACAATTCATGCGGAAATAACAATAATCCTGAAACATACAACATACACATGCAATACTCATAAATGTAACACATGTATAATTATACAGTATGTAAATTAACACAAATTGATACTTATATTTTATAGAAGACCACCAACTGCATGAAAACCTTCCACGAACCTCCCAGCCTTAGACCACGTTGCTCATTACTCTCTCTAGTGGGTTACCCCCGAGTTGGGACTAAACTCCACTTGGGTAAAGGGGTTCCTAGGCTAGGTTGAGGCAAGAGAAAGTTACAGAGTCTGTAGGAAGGATTTCATCCTAGGAGCCAAATAACACTAACAACCTACAACCTCTCATTCCCCACATGCCTATCCCACCCAAGGAAGTGTGCCCCTTCTCTGCTCAACAGTCCTTCAACCACCCTACTTGCCTTCTAGGGATTTAGCAACAAGCTAAACAAGAATTCTCAGAGCACTATAGTTGTAGTAGGAATCCCTTAGGAAATCACCTTCACATAAAATTCTCTCACCTGGAGAGTGTTTCTCACAGGCATGACAACCTGCTTCTTCAATCCCATTAGCCTAGCAACTCGCTTCTTCAATCCAACTCACTAGTCAACCAGGTACAATCTCAGGTGAAGGAAGCAATATAAAACAGGTATGGAATAGGTGATGGTAGTAGCCATGCTCAGACTTGGAACTGTGTTGGAAGAAACAACAATCAGGTAGGGAATAGTATGGATCATGAAAGTATATATATGTTGTGCGTAACAGGAAATGTACGTGATCACTGCTCAAGAGTGCGTGTGTAGGTTCCACAGGTGTGCTCGTCATCTAGAGGTGGACTGATGGTGTCGATGGCTCAGTGTGATATGGATTTAGGAGAGGAATGAACTGATTAAAACAATGAGTACAATAAACACAAAGATAGGAAGAATAACACAAATATCCAGTGAACAATATCTTCTATTAAATAATGAAATAGGTTGAAACTATAAAACTGCAAAATTGAAACTTGCTCGAATGGTGGTAGTTATCTCTAAGAAGAGATGTGGATTCTACGCGCATCCATATGAGTAAAATGGATTACAATGAGGCTCCATAAGCCGTTTTCATATTACTCACGAATTCCAAAACCCTAGACATCCAAAAACCTAACCCTAGAAGGTGAAACAGCAAACACCATGTGGGCCCTATGGGTAAGTTGGTGTAATTTGGTACCTCAACTTCCTAGGTTCATAAATTTTTCCTACAACCTCCTTTTTAGGCGTGTGATATCCCGTTGGAAATTTATTTCAGAGAACTACACATTCTTCCATCAGACTCTAACTTCGTCTACAGTCTGGCTTTGGCGGGTCAAGAAAAAAACGTTTAGGGCCCCAAAACAGCCCTGGAAGTACAACAATATGTGTTGACATGAAAAAATACAAAATAAGCCAGTTGGATTAGGCGAGAGGCCACCCATATCCACCTAGAGAATGTGTGATGCTTCAGACAAGCCCAAAAGTGTAGAACTCACAATTATAAATCAGTACAGAAAGACATGTTGAATAAAAAATGGACACAAGGGGCGAGTTGGAAAAGGTGGGTGGCCACTAATATCCACCTGGATCAATCCACCCCCCTTAGGAAGAAATGGTCTCCATTTCATTGAGTTCCCCCTTCAGGTGAGGAAACTTCTGTTGGATTTGGCCCTGGGTGAGCCACCTGCCTTGGTGTAGGAGTTTCCCTACCTTGACAACCCGATAAAGTTTGATCCACTACTAGAAAGTTCCCTTGACCTATGTGTCCACTTTCTTATCGATGGATGATTTTTCCATGCAGTCATGGTTGAGCTTTGTTGGTGTCAGTTGTTTGGCGATCTCAGAGGTGTCCAAAAATGGTGGAAAATATGGTTGAAGGAGGTCCACATTGAATATTAGATGCACACCAAGGAAGGGTGGAGTGTTGAGCTCGAAACCATTTTTACCCATAGCCTTGGTGATAGTGAAAGGCCCATAATGAAGTGGGAGAAGATTTCGATGGGGCCCGGTGAGACGCTCCTTTTGCAAATGTAACCAGACTTTGTCACCAACCTGAAACTGGTGTGGTACCTTATGTTTATCATGGATTTGTTTGTACTTATCATTGGATTTCTGCAAAATCTCCTGGACCTGTTGGAAAAATATGGTGTCTTTTTCGATCGCAGGCTAATCATGGGAAGATTTTGTCTGTGCGGTGGCAAGAGGAAGTGCAACATCAATGGGTCCCAAGGGTTGGAATCTTAGATCGACCTAAAATGGGCTATGGCCAATGGAACTATGGAGAACCCTATTGTAACTGTGTTGGACATATGGGAGACTCTCATCCCATGTATGGGGATGCTTATAATTGTACATGCGTAGGATGTGCACAATCATCTGATTGACGACCTCAGTTTGGCCATCGGTTTGGGGGTGGAAATAAGTCGATTTTGTGAGATTGGTGTCCAACATAGACCAGAGACTCGACCAAAAGGTGTTAAGGAACCTGTTGTCTTGGTCAGAGATGATGTTCTATGGTATCCCAAAGTGAACCCAAAATCGTTCGAAGAAGATCTTGGCAGTATTTGTCGCTCTGACATTATTCTTACATGCTATGAGGATGGCCATCTTTGAAAATCGATCAACGACCACAAACATGCAGTCATTTTTGTGCCTGGTGGATGGAAAACGAGACATGTAATCCATAGAGATGGATTCCCATGGCTTCTCGGGAATAGGAAGAGGGGTGTATAAGCCTTTGTTCTTGATGGTCGGCTTGGAAATGGTGTAGGCAATGCAAGATCTGATATACTTGCTGACGTCATGTCGACGTTTTGGCTAATAAAAATGTTTCTGAAGAATGACCACAGATTTCTCTACGCCAAAATGTCATGCCACCTGACTGTAGTGGGATTCCCAAATCATCTTTGCATGCTCACTTGTAAGAACACGAAGATGGCCCAAGTGGAATAAGAGTTCATCCTGAATGTGAAAATCAGTGATAGTGGCGCCTATACCCAAGAGATAATATGTGGTGGAAAAGTCTGGATCTTGCTAGTAAAGTTGGGGGCACTCTGATGTTTCATGTCCACAGGAATGGAGCACATTCGTAAGTGAAACCACAGGAGGCCGACTGAGGAATTTAGAGAAATGATTGGAGATACATGTCATATACTTGATGTTTAGATGTAACTGTTGCAGGTAGGTGGACCACTTCTGATGGCGGTTGTTATGAAATCTCCCATGTGTCTGTATGAACTACAGAGGCTTGTGATCAATGTGTATGATTGTCTCTTTCCCCAGAATGTAATGTTTCCATTAACGACAGGCTTGTACAATGGAATACATTTCCTTTTCATAGGTGGGGTATTTACGGACAGTATCAGAGAGTGTATCACTACGGTATGCACTGGATGCCCATGCTGAGTGAGAATTGTGCCCACGGCATAGTCAGATGCATCAGTCTCAATCTTGAATGGTTGTTGTAGATCAGGCAAGGAGAGTAATGGAGTTGAGCACAAATGATGTTTTAGATCTTTGAATTCTCTTTGTTTCTCCTTCCCCCACATGAACTTGGCCCTACCACTACCCTTGGTCACCTGGATGAGGGCCCATGCAATATGGGAGAATCCCAACATGAACCGTTGGTAAAAATTGGCAATTACCAAGAAGCTCTGAAGCTCAATTAGTGTTTTCAAGGATGGCCAGTCACAGGATGATTTGGATCTTAGCTGGATCAACATGTACCCCATGCTCATAAACAATGTAGCCCAGGTATTGGACCCTGTTCATGCCAAAAGAGCATTTTTGTAAGTTGGCATAAAGCTTGTGCTGCTGCAGAGTGCTCAAAACCTGTTGAATATGCCGCATGTGCTCCTCCCACGTTCTATTGAAGATGAGGATGTCATCCAAATATACTACTACAAAGGAGTTGGTGAAGGGTCTCAATACATCGTCCATCAACCTCATGAAAGTGGTTGGTGCATTTTTTAAGCCAAAGGGCATGACTATCCATTTGTAGAGACCTTATTTAGACTTGAAGGTTGTCTTCCAGACATTAGTTGGTTCGATGGGAATATGGTGGTAGCCAGACTTCAGGTCAATCTTGTTGAAGAACTTTGCCCCCTTTAGTTGGTCAAGAAGGTCATCAGTCCTGGGAATGGCGTAGTGGTTCTTGACTGTGACTTTGTTTAAGGCTTTGTAATCAATGCAGAGTCGCCAAGTCTCGTCCTTGTTTTGCACCAGTACAATCGGGCTTCCACAAGGGGAGGTCTTGGGTCTGATGTGACCCTTTTGAAGAATCTCTTGGATCGGTGGCCTGGTTTCATTATTCTCTATCTGAAAGCATTGATAGATTGTTCTATTAGGTAGAGGTGCACTAGGGGTCAGATCAATTGGATGCTTTAATTGGTAGTGTATCAGTACCCATGTAGGTGAGACGAAGATGTGTTTGTATTCTTCCACGATCATGTCCACTTGCTTCTGCTACAAAGAGAGGTGTTGTGTAGAGGCCACAGATGTGGTGGTGACCTTCTTCTTACTCTGATCACAGATCACAAAGAAGATGAACTTTTCGGTCTGTGAAATGAACTTACTGCATTTCTTAGCAGAGATTAAAGAAATAGCAGTAGGTGATGCCACCTCTGGGATCTTGTACAATTGTCTACCCAAAGTAATAATAACACTGTGGGGTATAGACTCATATACAACATGATGTTTCCACAAATATGGTTGTCCTAAAATAACATCACAAACTTCAAGGGGAGAAATATCACACAGTACCTCATCTTTGAAAGGCTTGATGTCGTAGGGAAGATGGCATTGTTGGCTAACACAGAGATCTCTTCCTTGACGAAGCCAACCGATGGTGTAGGGTTGTGGGTGCGGTTTCATTGGAAGGTCTAGCCACTTGATGACCTTTGCTGAAATTAGGTTCTTATGACTACCATTGTCGACAATGAAATGAATTGGAGTCCCCTTGACCCACATCTGTGAGTGAAAGAGGCATTCCTCTTCCTCTTGTTCTTTTGGTTCGCTTGGTTGGACTTTGGTGGTAGCAACCATGGAACTGGGTTCAACATCAACAATACACTTCCCTCCTTCAAGATTTGACTCGGAATCATAATCATCCTCTAACTCAGAAGCCTTCATCTCGGCCACGAGGGATTGCTTGGAGTGGCATTCAGCAGTGTTGTGCCAAGGAATTTTATGGTAGTTACACCATTTTCCCATGTCCTTCTTCATATTCTCATTACCTTTATTGTGTTGTGGCTTGGACGGATTGTCCTGAGGGTGGCCATATCGACTTGGTCCCCTGCTATGTGGGATAGGGTTGTCATTTCCTTGCTTCGGATGTGAGGGGTTTGCAGATCCAAACTCTCGTCGTTTATGCTTAAATTTTTTCTCAATATTGATAGCGTATCTATAAGTTGTGCCCAATGAGGTGATGTCCAGGAACTCCATTTTTGTTTGAATGTATCTATGAAAATAGTCGTGGTATTTTAGCACCAGATGATGCTCATAATATTTGATACCCAATTTGGTGCGTAGGGTATGGAAAATATTGGTGAAGTCTGGTACTGTTTGGTCCCTTTCTTGACGTAGGGTGGTCCATCTAGTGTATTGGTCCTCATAACTTCCAACGGGGTAGTATTGTTCTTTAATGGCATCTCGGAAGGAATCCCATGTAGGGGCCACCACAAAAATTGTAGATTCCTCCACGGACCTTTGATCAAAGTAAGTATCCCACCAGTCTTTAACATGGGGAATGGCCTTGAGGAGTGAAAAAGTGCTATTTTCTCGATCGGAAAAATTGTGGACCGAAAAATATCCTCCAAGAAGATTCAACCATTTATCTACAACATTCACATCTATCAGTCCTTCAAATAATGGAATATCAAAATTTACCTATACCATGAAGGGGGTTGCATGGTTGCCTGATGAAGATGCTTCTCCCATGGGAAATCATCGAAGGATTTGCACGAAGTTGTCCATCATTTCATTCCTTTGTCGTGTGAGGGATTCCTCGAGCAACATTTTAATAAGATCTCTTTCTCCATCATCTTTCTTTTTGTCTCCCATGGTTTTTTGTCGGGATCAGCACGGTCGATCTGGTAATGGATCGATTGGTTCAAGTCCCAACTTCTTGTACCAAGATCTTATCAGGGACATGCACAAAGAAAAATAAATGAAGAGTAGAATGCTCTGATACCACTGATCCAGATTTAGGATCAGAATGAACTGATTAATAGACTCAATACAATAAACACGGAGATAGGAAGAATAAAACAAATATCCAGTGAACAATATCTTCCATTATAATGAAATAGGTTGAAACTATAATACTATAGAACTGAAACTTTCTCGAATGGTGGTAGTTATCTCTGAGAAGAGATGTGGCTGCTACATGCATCTGTCTGAGCAGAATGGATTACAATGAGGCTCCAGAGGCCCTTTTCATATTTCTCATGAATTTAAAAACCCTATACATCCAAAAACCTAACCCTAGAAGGTGAAACACCAAAATTCATGTGGGCCCTATGGGTAAGTTGGTGTAATTTGGTACTTCAACTTCCTAGGTTCGTAAATTTTGCATACAACCTCTGTTTTAGGTGGGTGATAGCATGTTGGAAAGGTATTTTAGAGAGCTACACATTGCACTATCAAATTCTGACTCTGTCTACAATCTAACTATGGTGAGTCAATAAAATAAATTTTAGGGCCCCAAAACATCCCTGGAAGTACAACAAGATGTGTTGACATGAAAACATACAAAATAAGCCAGTTGAATTAGGTGAAAGGCCACTCGTATCCACCTGGATAATGTGTGAGGCTTCAGACAACCCTAGAAATGTAGAAATCACAATGATAAAGTAATACAGAAAGACGTGATGAATCAAGAACGGACACGAGGGGCCATTTGGAATAGGTGGGTGGCCAGCAATATCCACTTGGATCACAGTGCGCCAAGGTTGAGTGAATGGGAGAGAATGGGAAAATAGAAAAATTATCCCTCATATATTAGCATGTCTCTTTGATGACACATGGTTTTCCTGGAGCACGTATCTCTCCACTCGGGATCATTTCCCTTCTCTTAAGAAATTAGGGTAAAATGTGATTTATCCTACCTTGATCATTTGGAATAATAATATAATATTCCCTTAGTGATAAGCCCTCTAGATTAGCCCCTTTTCTAGGCTCTTAGCCCTCCCGTTCCCTTCCTAGTGGATTTTAGTCCCCCATTCACTTTTATCGTGGTCAGTCTACACACAATGATGTATTATATTAAAGATATGAGTATTTACATATACAAAAATAGGCTCATTGTCTTTAGCATCTAGGCTCTTAGGCCTATTCATCACATAATCTTCCTATCTTCTAATCACTTGCCTTGCCAGCCTATAAAACATGCTTACAATTCAACTGGGGCTCAGTCTTGGGGGTGTTACACCTAGAAATTATGAATGGATAACATGTTTAATATATGAAGAAGGTAGAATACATCCTCAGACCCCCATTCATTCCTAGACTACAAGCACTTGAGCATTGCAGTCACCCATAAAGATATCTCGAGTGAGACTACATAGTGAACTCTATGTGTTTTTTTGCCTTTTAGTTTACCAGGAGGGTCGATATTTTTATAGGGTTTTGCTAGAAACATGTTCAAATATGAACCTGGATCAACCCAAGAAGTAGAAGTGAGAGGAAAATAACCAACAACCCCCTTGGGAGTTTTGGTTGGGTTGTCATTGGTTTCCCCTATTTTGGGGGTGTTGTGGTGGGGGGTTCCCTCCTTGTCCTTGGTTCCTATTCTTTCCTTTATTCTGGTTATTGTTGGGTTGATGAGGTGGATCAGCCGTATTCAAATGTTCAAAAGTTTGAACCTGTTGAAGAGGGGATGGTTAGATTAAATTGACCCATGATTGGTGTTGTCCATGTGGGGGTGCGACAGGTTGTGGTGGACCTAGGAAGGGATAGTAGGGGCTACCTTGTGGGGGGGAATATGGGTTGTAAGAAGTGGAGGTGGCTCCATTATTACTAGGTGGATAGGATGTTGTTGGCATAGGAACTAGTTGTGGGATAGGGATTGGTTGGGGAAGAGACTTGGGTAGTTGGGTACCCATGGGAGGACGAGGAGGCATCATGAATGGTGGTGGGGGTGTGTGGGAGGATAGTATTATTCTCCCCCATATGTTTTAAAGTATGGGTTGTTCCCATATGCAGGTACTAATTGTGCGTGTGGTTGAGTATGAGCCATGGAGCCAATCAACCCATCAATAGTATGCGATGTTCCAGGTTTTTCTTGACCAAAGGGAAAAGGAAGAGGAGCAAACAAAACGACAGTGTATAGGTACCTTGATTGGGATTAAATGAGGTCAAATTGTTGTGTCTTAGTGATGGATTAATATTTAGTTTGGGGGAGGGTTGTAGCCACATATTTTGCAAGGGTAGGAATGAGCGATCAAAGGAACCAATCTAGCCTTTGTTGTGGGGTGGTGTCCGCTTTAAAAAGGTTGTGACGTCTACGCCATTCATGAATATGGTATGAAATGTGAGTAGAGGTGTTTTGTTTTCATTATGAAAGGATCTTAGACCCAGTATCATGATGGATGGGGAGATGAAAAAATAACAGGAATTCTTTGGCTAATGATTCAAATGTTGAATGGGATCCGGACGTCTCATCCACATACCGTTTGGTTGTTGTGTCAGTGAAGGTTCTCTGAAATAACTATATACGAATAGAATATTCTATTATGTTATTGGAATAACACCACAAGTGGAAGGACGTGACATGGTTGGCAGGGTCCTCTTCGCCTTTCCCTTCAAAATTAGGGATTTCTGAAGGTAGTTTTGTGGGCATATTCAACCAAGTAGGGTCATGCAATATCGGATCATTTTCCAGTTTAGTTTGATCAGGGATATTGAGTGAAGCCAAAAAGGGCATGGTAGGAGTGGGTCCTTCTATGTGATGAGAGGAAGTGGTTCCTTGGGAGCTTGTACTTTGTGAGAAATTTGGGGCTCTGCCTCCTTGTGGTGGAGGGGTTGTTTGTGAATGGCTTGGGATATTTGTTCCAAGAAAAATATCTCCTAGTAATCATGATACTAGTATCATATCACTAACTGGTGTATGTGATGGTATTGCTGATGTCTCAGCAAAATTAGGAACACTGCCCAAAAGTGGGGGTAATTTTATCAAGCGTCTAGAATGATGAGGATATTGTGGTTCCCCTATGATTCTAGACTAGAAGTGGTTGTTTGTAAATGGTGGTGAGGAATGACATGAACAATTGAATTCAAATTAATTTAAACAATGTATTCATAAAATTGCATGTACTTGAAGTGGTGAAAATCACACATCAATACAATGTGAAAAATGGGTTGATATTTTTGTACCTCCTCGTGGGGGAAATAATAAATAAAAAAACAATTTCTCATGCCCTATATTTCATAACGTCCTTCCTCTCAAATAACACTAGACCTCCAAAAAATATCTCGAAAGTGGGGCCAAAACCCACTTAAAGAGAAACCAGTGAAGGGATAAACAATCATTTATAATGAGGGATGAAGGGGGCATATCTCGAAAGTACTAGTGATATTTCCCAACAACCATTAAAAATATGACTGAGGTGTGATAGTATCCCACAACCGCCACCTTAGGTAGATAAGTCTTAATTTTTGGGCTACTAAGCTACCTCCATCAAGCACGACATTTGGATTTTCGGCCTCAGAAATCGGTCATAGGTTGGATGCTTTCCAAGGGTTGGGTCACCCAAGGAGGCATGCATAGAACAATTGGACCTTTACCTTCAACCCTTCATGGGTGTCTCCCTGCCTTATGTTATAGGAATTCTTTAGTGGGGGGATTTTGGCACCCTAAGTCACAACTTTCTAAGTTTCAAATGAGAAATGATGATGGGGAGTTATTTGGATCCATATCCCCAAAATCGTAACTTAGACTACTAAATTCTTTTGTGTTCCTCTTGTAGAGGTTAAAAAGTGGGTTGATTATGGTTGTTTTTAGAATGTGAAAGAGGGTTTTTAAGTTGGGGTCATGGACCAACTTCACTCTTTATGAAGGTGTGCATAAAGAAAATTTTCTAAACAAATGAATGCCAGAAGAGTTTCAAGTATCTAGCAAAAAGGTTTTTGAATGAGTGAGAGTGTGTGTAAGGAGTGGTGATGGTGAAACAAGTTTTTAATAAATTAAATTCAATATTTTAGCATTGTGGACATCGTGTGGTCCTTTACTTATCTTGTTTAGATAACTTACTAAATTTGTTCAAAATGACCCTTGCAAACAAAAGGAAATCCTAAGCTATGATGGCAGATATGATAATCATTACTTGGACCCTTTATCTTCCTAAGTCTTTTTGTAATCTAGAAAACTTGAAACTAGTCCTAGATTGTGAGCATGTGGGCATGTGTGGGCCCTTACACCTTCTTTAAACTCCTTAGGTGACTTACTCTATAAATTTTGAAAACTATCCTAGAATTGCATGCATGTGGACATATGGGCCCTTAAAACATTTTTAAGGTTAATTTTCAACAAGTAAGTTGAGAGGATTGGCCACTTATTGGATGTGATTTGGTTTACCAAGGGAGGTTTAGACTCATCTAAGAAACCTCTTTTTCTGATTTCAAAGATCACACTAAGGTGATAGGAAAGAGCATACTCCAAAATTGATTTAGATGGTCTTCTAGTCCCAATTTAATGTGATGACTTTGTAAAAAAAATACAGAAGTTTTTTTCTTGACTTCTAATGCAAACAACCTTTTAATCCATCCATGTGGAAACTAAGGAAATCAAAGATATTGTGGTTCCTTTTAGTTTCCCTACTTATGTATGTGTTATGTGGGGTTTATGTATGCAATAATGAGATCACATCCTACTTATATTGGCTTTTACAAAGTGCTAAAATCAAATATAAACTACTTAGTGGCAGTGGGCAACTCAAGCCTTACAATTTATCAAAAATAATACAAGTGTGTGGAAGAATCAGAAACAATCGCGCACAATGAGTATACCACGCGTTTGGAGATTTTTGACAAAGTACAGATGTGTGTAGACCACACGTTTATTCTTCCCAAAACTGCACGCACACAGAGAAGTTGGCAGGATGAAAATTTTGAAAAAAATCTCTTACTATGGGGTGAAATCCTGCTCTCAAGGGGTGAGATTAGGTTAGTTTTGACCCCTACACATGCAAATAAGTAAGAAATAAAACTCTAATAGCCTAATTGGGAATAATTTTGATTCAAATCCCTAGTATGGTCGTCAATCTATTGGGTTCCTTTTGTCACAAGGGTGAGCAAAAGGAGGTCCCTTAACTATCTAGTTAGGCTATCCAGAAAGAATAGCAGAGAGTTAGTTGGTTAGTGCCTCAAATAACATAAAGGAACAAGAAATAAACAACAATGAAATAAATCTAAACTAAGAAAACAATAACTTGAAATGAATGCACAAAGAAAACACAAGAGAGACATACCAAGTAAACTGATCTTTTAATTGATACTCCTTGGAGAAATATGGGAACTTATGAGTCCCCTCTTCCTTCTTAGGAAGGCTCATGAGTCCCCAAATACAAATTCTTCTTTCTACTATCAATGGATAACAAAGGAAAATAGTGAAGAAAAGAGCGATGGATTACTCAAGAGGAGAGATTCCTAACACTTGCTATGGATGCCCAAATCTTTCTAAGAGGGAGATGGCTTCCCAAAGCTAAAAATGAGTAGCATAAAAATACTCAAATGATTATTCTTTTTTGCATACAATGGCCCTTTATTTATAGGAGGAAGGAAATATTTTTCTTAAATCATTCCAAATGTGAATGGAAGGCCCTTGGAGGTACTTCCCATCCTTTTTCGTGATCCCAAGGTGAAATTTGGGGGCGATTTTGGGTATGGGGTAGATCCCCTTCATCCCAAAAGTTGTTGAGGCCCAACCAAACTCATCAATGCATTGTTTATGTGTCTACGTGGGTCTTTCGACTGTCAATCACACACTTTGCGCATCGTACACCATGTTAGCCTGCACGGATGTGCGCACACTGCTTTGGTTGAATGTGCATGGATTTCCAAAACCACTTTTACATAGTTTTATGATTGTCTTTCCCAACTAAGTGTAATCCTTCCATGAATATTGGTAGTGTTATCACTGAGAGTCGCCCTCAGATTGCAAGAGGGTAAGCCCAGTACCCATCAAAATAAAAGTAAAAGGATTAAAATGGTTTGAGTAGGTGGATCAGTGAGACTGTAGAGAGAGGAAAAGATAACAAAAGTCACTGCAGATCAATTCAAGACCATTGGGCTATGGACTCAATAAGTATCATGAATAAGGAAGGAATTTAAACCTCCTAAAAGGATTTAAGTGGTGATGAGGAGAAAGAAGACAGAAAAATGTATGAGTGATGAACCATGAAAAATGGGAAAGATAACAACAAATCTTCTACCGCCTCAAGAATCCATAGATCAAAGAGATGCTACATCCAGACAAGAAGAAAACAAAAAGTATATGGTGAACCATGAAAGATGTGAATGATAGCAACAAATCCTCCATCGCCTCGGGGATCCATAAATCAGAGAGATTACATGTAGACAATAAGGAAAACAAAGAATATCTGAAGAACCATGAAAGATGGGCATGATAGCAACAAAAAATCCATCGGCTCAGGAATCCATAAATCAGAGAGATTACATTCAGACAATAAGAAAAATAGAGAATATATGATGAACCATGAAACATGGGCATGATAGTAATAGATCCTCCATTACCTTAGGAATCCATAAATTAGAGAGATTACATTCAGACAAGAAGGATAAAAAAACTATCTGACGAACCATGAAATATGGGAATGATAGAAACAGATCCTCCATCGCCTCAGGAATCCATAAATCAGAGAGATCACATTCAGATAAGAAGGAAAAAATAAATATCATGTAAACTAAGAAGACGGTCTAATAAAAACGATTCAAAGGAATAGTCAATAACATATATTTACAATCCAAGCCCTCAGGCATACAAACTAAAAAATTATAGAGCCCTGCTCCTGAAACTCACTTAGTTCTCCATCCTATGAAGAACACCCCCCCTCCACGTAAAAATAAAGACTGATCTATTTATAATCAACTCAATCCACAACTGCCAAGAGTATGACCTGGCTATCTCATTCAATGCTTTCTTATGCACATTCTTCTATCAAACTGTGTGTGTATTCCTTTGTCAGACGCAAACTCATATTAGCATAGGCCTTTCTTCCCTCTGTGGTACCACAGGCTGACAGTATAGTCCTCTCATCCATGGCTCCTACGCCTTCAATTTATGGATTGAGCTGAGCTTTCAGCTACTAGTCCTTTTCCATTAACTGAATCCTCCTCGGGATCGGGGAAAGGCTCAACACCTAGCGGGGCGCCACATACTACTCTTGGATTATATGCTATATAAGAATGTTATTACGGGGTCGTCAAAGGTGGTTTGGATTCACACCTATTTTGAGCCCACAATTCACCACCTTCCGCTACGTAGCTATTTTACTATAACACGGTTTCGATTGCAAGACTTCTCAATAATTTTAACACTCGAGCAATTTGTCTCCCCACAATGAAGCATGGTCGTCGATCTGGTCATGATCTGCGATCCAGGAAAGCCCCACTTTTGTTGCCACGTGCCATTCTTGGATGGGCGTTGCTTCCTGATGCGGATATCAACAACTCACAATTACTTCGGGAGTTAGAGCTTCAGGCCTTTCCAATGTATATCTCTTTCAATCCTCCTAAGTGTCGAATTCCTGAAGTGACAGATCTGGTGATGTGTGGCCTTTTGATTTGGATGGCCCAGATTTACTTTGGGAGTTCGGGCTTCGGGCCTTCTGGTGATACTGCTACCAAGATCAATGATCCTTGTTGGTTTGAGATAAACAGTCTCACAATTATTTCGGGAGTTCGGGCTTTGTCTCTTCGGTACTTTTCAACGCACAACTCTTACAATCCTCTGAAGTGTCGAATTCCCGAAGTGAGAGATATGCCTCCACATGTCCTCTAGATTTAGATGGCCAAGATTTACTTCGGGAGTTTGGGCTTTAGGATTTTTCTTCTGCTTGCTCACACAATCCTCCAAAGTGTCGAATTCCCAAAGTGAGAGATCTAGTGATGCGTGGATTTTTTATTTGGACGACCGAGATTTACTTTGGGAGTTTAGGCTTTATGCCTTCTCTTCTACTTTCTCACACAATCCTCCGAAGTGCCAAATTCCTGAAGTGAGAGATCTGGTGACACGTGTCCTCAGCCTTCAATGGCTCAGATTTACTTTGGGACTTCGGCTCCTCTTCCCAGTCGTTAATCCTTGTGCGGATTTGAAAACCTATCCGCCCAAGAGCCACTGATCCGACTACTTATGGGATCGCCACCATTGAAAATCAAAACTGATTGTTGGTGATTCAAACCCGAAATGGACTACTCTAAATGTTGCTCTTTTTGCTCAAGGATGATATCTATGAAGACCATGGACTTGGTCGTCTTGCAACCTTTTGACAGCTATATGTGATAACATTTTTCTCCACATGGGATGCCATGCTCCCTGTGAACTTCCAAGAACGCGTAGTTCCAGTTCCATAGCCTTTGGGTTGTGGAGTCGAGCTCAAAAAACATCATGTTGAGGACCATAGGCTGATACGTACACTATCTACTTGAAAATAAAGAAAACACACATGCTCCAGAAGGAGCTTATTTATGTAAAAACCTACACTAAATGATTTTTATAATGTGCTAGGTGAAAGAAAACTTCCACCAGAGCCACCCAGACTGTTTGGTAACATAATTCATCTTTTCACTGCAAATGATCCACAAATGGTAAGGGAAGTATGAAAGAACAATGAAAAACTATTTTAGAACACTGACAATACCCCCAAATGAGGATAAGATGAATAATTTTTCAGGCTCCAATGCTTTTGGAAAACTTAACTCCATATATAACCCCACAGTGTCATAAAATCTATAATAAGGAGCACTAAACTAGTAATAAATTATTTCCTTCATTGCATCATGGATTACCTGTTGTTTGATGTTCTCATCATGTACAGGTGAGTACAAGATTGTTGAAGGTTGGATAATCCTAGGAGATATTTTCTCATTTATAAGTGTTGGATATGAGATAAGCCGCACATTTGTCTCTTCATTTTCTCCTTCATTATCATGTACAGGAACCACGCTATGAGGTTCCAAAGAAGCCATGAAAAAAATCTTCTCTTCACTATCTTTGCTGGGATATTCGACAAATATTGGGTGTTTTTGGTCAGTATTTGAAAAAACTTATTCATCATAAGCATGGCTACCAAAAACATATGTTTCAAGGATAGGAATATCCTCTTCATTTTATTCATCAGAGCAACAAACAAAATATTCCTTCAATTCTGAAAAGCTAGGAAAAAACATAGAGGAATCTTCCCTAGATTTTGTCACTAGCTTATCATCTATCTTAGCTTCACAGTCAAGAGAAATATATACTGCAGAATACACTTTCTCTTCATCATCAGAATATTCAAAAGAGAGATGTTGATATTCATTAACATTTAAAACAACAAATACATCTGATATGATGCCAGATGTTTCTATGTTATTGTTAACATAATGAATATCATTCAACACCTCTTGATCTTCATGATAAATGTTTTCTTCTTCATTGACTGCTTCATCATGAATATGGCTTTCATGAATAGAAGAATCTTTATGAAGCAAAGAAAACTCATCACAACAGTTTTCATAAAGATACTTGGCTGAAAAATAATCTTTACAAAATGAATTGAAAGCTACATGAAACCTGTCAAAGAGGTGATGCTTGCAATGGGAAGAGATCGACACCAATCACGAGAAATCCCCTCTAATGAATTTTTATAAATCTTAATCTGAAAATATTCATGCACGATATGAAGTCGATGAATAAAATCATGAAAATCTGGCAAATGTTCAGCTGGTAGCTCCCACTCTTCTCCTCGAAATTTAGGAAGGCTACTTTCCCATTCATCTCTACTAGGAAATGTATTAGAGAAACCAACTATTTTTGAAAAATCACATAAGGCATACCTCCGAGCTAAAATATTTTCCATTTCAAACTAGTGGAGTCGCCAATATATTTTTGAACAATGGATTCGACATGGTGAAATATAAGCAGACAGAACAATATGTCCAGCTTCAGTTCACCATCTAAAGCTGGATCTATTCGTTGTCGTTCTCCCAGGGAAGATATATTCACTTTTGTCCCCGATGATGGTGTCATTAATGTTAGCATTGAGAGTCACCATCGGAATGAAAGAGGGTAAGCCCAGTACCCATAAAAATAAAAGTAAAATGATTAAAATGGTTCGATAAGGTGGATCAGTGAAACTGTAGAGAGAGGAAAAGATAACATAAGTCACTACAAATCAGTTCAATACCATTGGGATATGGAGTCAATAAGTATCGTGGATAAGGAAGGAATTTAAGCCTCCTATCAGACAAAATTATTTAAGCGGTGATGAGGAGAAACAAGACATAAAATGTTTGAGTGATGAACCATGAAAAATGGGAAAGATAACAACAAATCTTCTACCGCCTCAAGAATCCATAGATCAGAGAGATGCTACATCTAGGAAAGAAGAAAATAGAAAGTATCTGGTGAACCATGAAAGATGGGCATGATAGAAACATATCCTCCATCACCTCAGGGGTCCATAAATCAGAGAGATTACATCCAAACAATAAGGAAAATGGAGAATATCTGACAAACCATGAAATATGGGCATGATAGCAACAAAAACTCCATCGCCTCAGGAATCCATAAATCAAAGAGATTACATTTAGACAATAATAAAAATAGACAATATGTTTAGAACCATGAAATATGGGCATGATAGAAACAGATCCTCCATCGCCTCAGGAATCCATAAATCAGAGAGATTACATTCAAACAAGAAGGAAAACAGAAATATCTAATGAACCATGAAAGATGGGAATGATAGCAATAGATCCTCCATCGCCTTAGGAATCCATAAATCAGAGAGATCACATTCAGACAAGAAGGAAAAAATAAATAGCGTGTAAACTAAGAAGACATTCTGATAAAAATGATTCAAAGGAATATTCAATAACACATATTTACAATCCAATCCCTCAGGCATACAAACTAAAAAATTATAGAGCTCTGCTCTTGAAACTCACTCGGCTCTCTAGCCTATAAAGAACACCCCCCCTCTACATTAAAATAAAGATTGATCTATTTATAATCAGCTCAGTCCACAACTGCAAAGAGTGTGACCTCGATGTCTCGTTCAATACTTTCGTCTGCGCATTCTTCTGTCAGACTGTGTGTGTATTCCTTTGTCAGACCCAAACTCAAATCAACATGGGCCTTTCTACACTCTGTGGTACTGTAGGCTCATAGTCTAGTCCTATCGGCCATGGCTCCTATGCCTTCAATTTATGGACTAAGTTGATCTTTCATCTACCAGTCCTTTTCCATTAACTAAATCCTCCTCAGGATCGAGATGAGGCTCAATGCCTAGGGGGTCGCCACACATTTCTCTTTGATTAGACGCTATATAAGCACGTGATTGTGGGGTTGTCAAAGGAGGTTTGGATTCACACTGCTTTTGAGCCCGCAATTCACCACCCTCCACCACATAGTTGTTTTACTATACCACGGTTTTGATTGTGGGACCACTCAGTAATTTTAACGCTTGAGAAGGTTGTGTCCTCGCAATGAAGCATGGTCATCGATCTGGTCGTGATATGTGATCTGGGAAAGCCCCACTTTTGCTGCCACATGTAGCTCTTGGATGGACCCTACTTCCTGCTGTGGATATCAATGACTCACAATTACTTCGGGAGTTTGAGCTTTGGGTCTTTCCAATGTATAGCTCTTTCAATCCTCACAAGTGAAGAATTCCCGAAGTGAGAGATCCAGTGATGCATGAGATTTTGATTTGGAAGGTCGAGATTTACTTTGGGAGTTCGGGATTCGAGCCTTCTAGTGATACTACTACCAAGATCAACGGTCCTTGTTGGTTTGAGATCAATGGTCTCACAATTATTTTAGGAGTTCAGGTTTCGTGTCTTCGGGACTTTTCAACACACAACTCTTACAATCCTTTGAAGTGTCGAATTCCCGAAGCAAGAGATCTGTCTCTACGTGTCATCTAGATTTGGATGACTGAGATTTACTTCAGGAGTTTGGGCTTTGGGATTTTTCTTCTGCTTGATCGCACAATCCTCCGAAGTGTCGAATTCCTGAAGTGAGAGATCTGGTGATGCGTGGCCCTTTTATTTGGACAATCGAGATTTACTTCGGGAGTTCAGGCTTCAAGCCTTCTCTTCTAATTTCTTGCACAATCCTCCAAAGTGTCGAATTCCTGAAGTGAGATATCTCGTGACGCGTTTCCTCAGCCTTCAAGATTTACTTCGGGACTTTGGCTCCTTTTCCTAGTCGTTAATCCTTGCGCAACTTTGAAAACCTTTTCACTTGAGAGCCGTTGATCCGAACTGCTTATGGGATCTCCACCGTTGAAAATCAAACCTACTTGTTGGTGATTCAAGCCCAAAATGGACTACTCTGAATGCTATGCTTTGTTCTCAAGGCTGATATATGCGTATACCATAGAGTTGGTCGTCTTGTGACCTTTTGACAACTGTATTTGATAATAGGTAGTATGTTGTTTTTGTGTTAATTGTTTCTTCATCCATTGTATGTATTTGTAATGAGCCATTTTCTGGTGATAACAGCTGGTTCAACATATCTTCCACCTTATGAAGGATCTAAAGGTGCTATAACTCTATATTCTCCTAATTCAAAAATTATTTTCTTGTTCTTCAAGTTTATGATGGCCTGATTGTCAAATGCCCAATCCACTCCCAACAATGTTGGGTGTTAACTCCCCAAATAAATCATTGGTTTTATTTGATTAGTAGATGATAGGTTGCTCCCTAAATTTGATTTTTAAATTTCTAGCAATAATATTAGAGAGTCCATTTTTCAAAATAATCCCAAAAGACATGTTGGTTTTGGTTCGGTCAAGAAATTGGAAAAACAGCAGGATTAGGTGGTTTAGGCGAGCCCACCGCGTGCTCATTAACCACCAAAAATGTTCATTTTCGGCAGAAAAAGGGGTCGAGGTATAAAGCATGCAACCACCGAAAATGTTTCCACGGGCAGAAAGAAAGCTCGTGCTTTCGCACGAGCCAGATGTCAAGAATCGTTGCAATGATGGGATATGAAACCGCCGAAATCTCGCATCATGGGAGATGATGTCTGTTTGTGGTGTTCGGTCAGCAGAGGTTCAAAGCACCTGCATATTATTCATTTGATGAATCATTTCAAATCCTCGCAGAGATGTCATTACCAGATACGATTGCACGAAGCGTCCCGCCTTTTTGGTGGTAGATATATCAAACATCATTAACAGGTTGTTCATTCATTTTGAAACTCAATGAGTTGTGATGAAGCCCGAGGATCACTGAATAAAACTACAATCACGCGATTTCATCAACAAAATCGCGTTTTTAAAATCTTGATTCCACTTTTCTCTGGTGATTAGCAAGTTGTCTCCAGGTTCAGCCAGCACCTTGAGCTAAGGAAATTAGATCGGGTCATCAGGTAAGACTAGAAGCCATCTCCTGTCAAAAATTTCATAAATACAAATTGCCCCGAAAATATGAAGTTTCGGCTTTCTCCAGTTTGACTGTCATTTGAATACGAGTCGGTATTTTAGTAAACTTATCAATCATATGCTCGGTCAAATGTTTTCACCGTTCGTTCATGAGTAATATCGACTATATTTTTAAGTTCCCAGAACCGTGTTTTCCAAACACCTGGTTATCCACAGTTTCATATACAGTCAGTATTAAACCATGGCAAAAGCAACCCCTAACTTAAGGTTTGAGGCGGATGGAATATGGTATTTTGAGGAGCATCCAAAGGTTGCAGAATGTTTTAAACAGGTCGGAGTTATTTCATATTGTGAGAAATTGACAGTCTTCCACCAACAAATTGCTGAGGCATTTTCCCTCTCATACGATGGTAGGATTGCCAAAATAGGCAGAGAGGAGTTCATAATAGACGAGGCATCTATTGCCGAATACACAGGGTTGCCTGGGACAGGGGTTTGCTGGTTCAAAACATCTTCACCTTCAAATGTTGAGTTCAGGTCCTATCTGTTGCCAGTCCATAAAACTTTGACATGGAAGAAGGACATTCCCATGTCCTATCTGGAGCTAAAATGGCAGACATTGCTGAAAGCAATCTTGGTATACATAACCTGTGAAGGGTGTTATAACAGGGTGATGTACTACCATTTCAAACTGTTAAATCACTTCACAGGCAGGGAACCCTTAAATATACCCTATTTCTTTCATAAGACTCTGATTAAAATGGAAAAACAGGTAAAGGCTTAGCCCACTAAAGTTTCAAGCAGAATATATCATCAAGGGTTGATTACCCTCCTCATCAAAGAAGCTCTTCACATGAAGAAAATAGAATGGAGTTTCTTCTTATTCTGGAACAAGTTTCAGACAGAGAAACCTCCAGAAATGAAAGCAAAAAAGTCCAGAAGGAGGAATGATCCTACTAATCACAAGAGGAGGAAAGGGATTTCAATGCCCAAGGATTCTATAAAGGCAATACCCAGCAGCCAGGGAGGAACCAAGAGGAAGTTAAAATTTGAAGACAGAAACCTTACGACAGGGAAAATCCTCTCAACTTGCCTTATAGTGACTCTAGTTCAAAGGGAGAGATGGAAAGGGCACAGGACAAATTGCACATCAAACAAGATGTAAAACTGAAAATCAAGACACCTCCATCAAAGCCTTCAGAAACACACAGGCAACCGAAAGCAAAAGCTTCATCTAGCAAGCCTCAGAAAGGTAAGACCAGGAAAATCAATAAGATTCTGCGAGAAATTTATGAGATGGAAGTACTTGAGAGAGTAATAAAAAAGGCAAACACAGATCTAACAGAGAAGGTTGCTGAACTTTTCAAAGAGAATGAAATCCTTAAAGAAAAGCATGATTCAATCAAAGGTAGAAACAGGGAGTTGATTAGGGAAAACATGAAATTATACAGGCAGCTAAGAGTCCTAAGGCTCAAGCTAAAAAAGTTTGAATCACCTGAAGAAGAACAAACAGGGTTAGACACCTTGGCCAATATTGCCACAACCATAATAGATGTAACAGATTCTCCTGCACAGTCAACAAAGATTCGAAGGTCTGCTCGAATAAAGACTACAGCATCTCAGAAAGCATGAGTGTTAAAAGAAGTTTCAAAGCAGTCATTTTTGAAATTTTGAAGGGTCTTCAAAGTGCAACATTCGGTGGTTTAGGCGAGCCCCACTGTGCTCATTAACCACCGAAACAGGCGCTTTCGGTGGATAACTTACTCAGGAACTGTTCCAGTCAACCACCGAAAGTTTGTATATCCAGAATTCGAATAAGTTTTTGCACAGGTCAACGATTTTTGACATGAAAAGGTTTGGGACCTTTTCCAATGCATATCTAATGAATTATCAGACTTAGTTCAGCTGTCATTTTTGATATATGATGAAGAAAAGGATTATTTCAAAGACATAGGGGCAATTTCATTTGAACTAAAAAGCAGGGTATTTCGCCACATCAGCCAACTCGACTTGATCTCCATGGGAGAATGAACTTTAGCCTTGGAAGGCTGTCTACACATCATCAATGGTCAACAGAGTAAAATTAGGGATTGACCTCCTTTTGAGGAAACATCCCACATATTTTGCAACAGATTTTACTTTCTATTTTTAGTTGATTTGACCCATGTTTTTAGGATCAGAGAACTGTTTTTGTAATCCTATGAATATCAGAAAAGAAGATGAACCATGGGTTCGATTTTGAGTGATACTATGCTGTTACTATAATCACAGACTTATTCTTATTATACAGAAAATTACAAGCTTCTTTCAGTGGTGTTTGTCATATCTTCTCTTCTTATCTCTGATAGCTTATGAGTGAGGTTCTTTGTTGATGCTCATTCAGTCTGCATGTGACTGTCATCTCATTTGCTGATTGATTTAGTTGATGATCATAAGTTATTTCTTTGGTTGTTAAATCCATTGTACTTGTTGGTATGAAGTATAGTCTGGTTCAATAGCCTTTTTCCTCCTACATTCAATCAAACTTTGTCTGACTGCATTACTAGAAAGCCTTGTAAGATTTTATATTCCTAGACAGTCTTGAGTACACAGTCCAGTACGTAGATATTCATCTTGATCCATAAACCATTTCAAACTTTAAGAAAACATTTCCCAAAAAGAGTTAGTTATCAGGCATCTCCGACTTACAGCCTAGGAGAGTTTCCTGGAGAGATAACATTGGGTAATGTGTAGTGTTATCCACTATATCAATCACCTCAAAATATTCCATAGTGCGCACACTATATAAATCCACTGGTATGCCTTTCAATTGACCAATTGGTACCACTCTATGTTGATTTTCTAGTTTCCACTGAATAGGTGAATAGCCCAATGTAGGTTCCCCCATGCATTCCCATGTTTTCTTAGGCGAAACATTTACCTCAGATCCCAAATATAATATGATGTCACCCATGCTAAAGTCTCCAATATTTGCATTCAGTCTAAACTCCCTATTTTTCCTTGTCTTCCTACGGACCTGATTGAATGTCTTCTGTTCTAATTTGATCTCTTCTCCAGAATTGCATTTTTCTAACAGACTTTGTAATACTTGTAGAGATGTTTTAACATTCAAAAACTTCAAGAAAGACACTAGAAAGTTTCTTAAAGTACTTACTTGTTTTGTAAACTGATCTCTGCTAGTATCATCAAATATATGCATCAAATAGATGAGGCATATCATATATTGGCCCATAATAGCTTGGTTGTGCATTTGAAGTAGAAGCAATATTCTCCTGCAAGATTTCTTGTCTAGCCTCCCTGAATGTTTCATTTTCCTTCCGCGCATCAAAATGTTATTTAGGTGTTGCATTCTTTCTGACACACTGATGTTGGTTCTGATTCTGATTCATTGCATATGCTATTGTTTTGGTTCCACCTCAAGTAATTATATTTATCTTCTTCCCATCATCTCTATTTTTTGTAGCAATCCATTGAACATTCTGGTTATTTTGGTTCCTTTTTTCCTGTATCCTTGTCAGAAGTGTAGTGTTGGGATCTAAAGATGTCCTAAAAACAACCTTAGTCTGACATTAATTTATCAACCGAGGATTTGTATTTTCTTTCAAGAATATCAGCAAAGTCTATGCAGATAGTTGTAGAGGTTAAAATCGTGTAGTTAAAGAAAATATGAGTTTATTAATAATCAAGTTCCTCACACATTCATTAAAACTCTGAAACTAAGAACTCACTCAACAAAATTGTAATCTGATCAATAACATACCATGAAAAAAAACATTAATCAGTTTGTTGAATTCAACTAGCTAAGAAACAATAATTTTAATCTGTGAACATACTTAAGGAATCAATCTATCAATGATTATTTAACCTGCTGGAAAAGAACAACGAATTACTGTAAAATTAATAAGGAACATAAAATGTGAATTTAAGCGAAAGGAACATCAAATGAAAAATTGATAAAAGGAACAACATATGCGAAAATTAAAGGAACTCTCAAGCAATAAACTAACAGCAATGGGAAATGGAACAACAATCGATAACCTTGAAATGAAAGATCTATCCTCTGTAATTGAATAGCATAACCAATTTATAAAAGAATCAATACACTCATGAATTTTTCTTAACTACTGCAAGAAAATTCAAATCACGGAACTGAAATAGAATTGATATGACTACAGTTGACACAGTAACTCCTTCCAAATGGGCCCATGGTCTTCAGAAGATACTGTTGTTAAAAACTCATTACGCAAAGATGATCAAAACACTCAAGGATTTCATTAACTCCATAATTGGTAAATCATTTACAATGGACTACTTGTACAGAGCTATTCAGAGATCTGAATTTTTTATTGAATTTCTTGGATATATCTCTATTTTTCATCATCCTCTATATATTACAATGACATGAGTGAATTAAGATAGCCCGAGGATCGAGAGATCCTCGGGATTTCTTTTACTATTTTTAAAGATTACAAAATAAAGAGTCAATCTTCTTCTAAACCGCTTTATGCCTGATTCTTTCGATCTTCAACAACTTGTGTATCTTTAGGATCTCTTTAATTATCTTGAGGTGACAACAATTGTCCATTTTCTGCAATAAAATAAAACAATTCAAACTGAAATTCAGAAATTATCTAATATCACTCAATAACATTTCTAGAAGACTTTTTAATCATTTTATTTCCTAATTACTTCTAATTAGTAAAAAAGTTAATCAAGAATATATCATAAACCATGGTAATAAGGAGAATATTTGTACCTTTTTCACAACTCAACATACCCCCCAGCTTACCTTTTTGCATGTCCTCATGCATGCGGAGAATTTACATGTAAAGCAGTGATACGGAAGGGAGGAGAGGTCTTTTCTCCAGGTCTCCTGAACCCATGCTTACCTTTAAGAATTTCAAAAGAAGCATCTTCCTCATTTTTACAAAGTTCATAATTACTTTGATAACCATCTGGAGGATACCAAATAATGGGAGGATTGTACCTACATCCAATCCAGGTAGGCCCTTCATCTAGGATCATTCTGGAATACCCCTCTAACCTGAAGGTGGTTGTGTGAAAATTTATGAAACCAAAGGGTTCCCTATTCTTGACTGCATTGGACAAGACATCCCATCTTAGTTTGGTAGCAGAAATGGATTCTTCTTTAAGCTCTCTAAAATACTGTAGACTTGAATGTACAACATGTTTATGGATGGGAGCTAAAGATTCTACAACATTCTCCCTCTTCATGATTTTTTTGTGTTGCATAATGGTTTTAAGGGTTTTAGGAGGTTTGCCTCTGATCCATAGGTCTAGCCTAGTCTCCCTTTTCATGAAAACCTTGTGTGCTTTAGCCCACCTAGTTTGGTTTTTGGCAAAGGACAAGAATGCTTGAAACTGTATGTACTCAGTGAAAGGATTGAGGTTCTCATTTTTGTTTCCTCATAGGATGAAGTTGTGAAGGTATAGTTCACATAGAAAGTATTGTAATCCATCCTCTTGTTCTCTAAAACATGAAACAAAATCAGAAACAGTGGTAAACTCAAAAGGTTTTCCTGATATAATAGATTTTATTCTCAACATCAGATAACGTTCTAATAGAAATAAGGTGTAATTAGTAGCAGGGGCCTTGCAAGCTACTATATCAAAATAAACAGAGAAAATTTCTTTGATTTTCTCCAAAGTTACATCTAACTAGCCCTGTACTTTCTTCACCTTTCCTTGAGCTCTATTGAGCTCAGCAAAGGTCTCATTCGTTGTTGTTGACATGACTTAAATTTGTTTGACAACTTTCTAATGTTCTTCCATTGTTACCATTTCGCTTCTGCATTGAGTCAGGGTTTGTTGGGATTGCACCAGTTCTGCCTCCAACCTGCTAATGATAGAATCCTATTTGTTGGGTATGTGTTATATTCTTTGCATGTGTGTGTGTGGGCACGTCAGATATGACAATTGCGTCTGACGATCCCTCATACTAGTGCATTGTTTGTGTCATGTGCGTTGAGCGCTTCCTTAGGGGGGTCCCAGGGGGGGGGGCAGGTATGTCCCCCTTGGTTACGCATAGTGTTCGACAACGGGCGGTAGCCTGGGGCAGTGCCCTGAATTTTTTTTTTTGGGCAGTTTTTGCTATTTTTAGCGGTTTTGTAAATTAATCCTAGATTAAGGGATTAGGGTTTTGGTATCTACAGAATACCTAAAAACATTGTATATATATTGTATAATGAATGGTGAAATTCGATATAAGGAATATAAGAAAGGTTTTCCCAGTTGAGGGTTTCCGGTATAAATCTCTGTGTACTATGTGAATGAGCCATTGATTAATTTATGTTTTGCTTAAGAATCTATATGCATTGCTTTACTTCACATGTTTAAAACTTATATGTGGTATCAAAGCTCATTTTTAGCTTCAGATAAATGCCTTTGTTGTTGAGGGTTTGGCTTGGTATTGATAGATCAAGTTTATCTTGGGTCTGTGATAAACTTGGGTTTAGTGGGAGCTTTTGCAGTGGTGATTTGAGTGTAGAAAGAGGAATGGAAAGCTCTTCTAGAATCGAGATAGAGAAGTTCAATGGTAAAAACTTTGAGTTATGGAAGTTGAATATGGAGGACCTTGTTGTAGACAAAGAACAATGGATCATTGTGGATCCTGGTACACAACCTACTAGTACACTGTCTACTAGCACACAGGCTACTAGTACACAACCTACCAGTACAAAAACTACTAGTACACCAGCTACTGGTATGTCGAAGGAAGATTGGGAGAAGTTGGACAAAAGAGAAATGAGTATTATTCGACTCTGCCTAGTAGATTCGATTTTGTTGAATGTCTCGGGAGAATCTACAGCTAAGGAACTATGGGATAAGTTGGGGAATTTTTATCAATCAAAGTCCCTGGTAAACAAGTTGTTTCTTCAAAAGAAGTTGTATCATCTTAGGATGGAATATGGATATTCTGTGACAGAACATCTAAATGCCTTTAATACTTTGGTAATTCAACTTGTATTTGTTAATATTACGATTGCAGAAGAAGACAAGTGTATTACTTTTTTATGTTCTTTGCCAGACTCTTGGGATAATCTGGTTGTAGCAATTGGTAGTACCACTCAATCTACATTGAAGTATGAGGATGTAGTTTAATCCTTGTTATCTGAAGAGATGAGGCGAAAAAGAATGGATGGTCACAACATAGAATCTTTATTTGTAAGAGGGCGTACCCAAGACAGGAACCCTGGTAAGCGTTCGGGATGGAGATCTAAATCTACAAGTAGATCTAAGTCTCCAGGAAAATCTTTGAGGAAATGTTGGAAGTGTGGTAAAACAGGGCATTATAAGAAAGATTGCAAGTCTAAGAAGGTTGAAAAAACAAAGGGATCTGATAGTACCTCTTCCACAGAGGCGAAAACCTCCACTGAAAAAGGAGGTGATGTTTACCTAGCATCTACAAGTACACATGCAGACCGTGATGTATGGTTGATCGAATCAGGTGCGTCATACCATATGACTCCTCACAGGGAGTGGTTCTTTGAATATGAAAAATATGGTGGTGGTGATGTATTCCTAGGAGATGACTCGACAACAAAAATCTTGGGATGTGGAAGGGTTAAGTTGCTTCTAAAAGATGGAAGGATTAGAACACTTCCTAGGGTTCTGGACATTCCAAAACTACACAGGAGCCTAATATCTGTAAGCAAGATGGATGATGCAGGAGTGGATACTATATTTGGAAAGAACACTTGCAAGATGGTACGAGGAGCAATGGTGTTGATGAGAGGAGTTCGATGTGGAACTCTGTACAAGTTGTTGGGAAGCACTTATTCTAATGGGTGTAACAGTTATGTTGTCCTTAAGCAGACAAATAAAGAATACAAGACCAATATCGTCCCTGAAAAGAAGACCATGTTGTGGCATCAAAGACTGGGACATATTGGAGAAAAGGGCCTTCGAACACTACACGGTAAAGGTATGGTTGAAGGTATGTCTAATTTCACTCTGGATTTTGATTTCTATGAAGTCACTATATGGTCTGAAGCAATCACCTAGGATGTGGTACCAAAATTTTGACACATACATCCTTGGATTGGGATTTTTAAGAAGCAGGGTTGATCACTGTGTATATTCCAAGCAGGTTGGTAATCACTTCATTTATGTAGTGTTGTATGTTGATGACATGTTGTTGGTAGGAATTAACATGGGTGTTATCAAGGAGGTGAAATCACAGCTATCCTCCAAATTTGACATGAAGGATCTCAGTGTTGCTAACTTCATTCTGGGAATGGATATTAAAAGAGATCATGAAAACAGGAAACTCTAGTTGAATCAGAGAAAATATGTTGAGATGGTATTACAGAGGTTTAATATGCATGGAAGTAAACCGGTCAAGGTTCCTATTCCTATAGGTGTAAATTTATCTACAGATCAGTGCCCCAAGACACAGGAAGAAGAAGAGGACATGTCCCATGTTCCGTATGCCAGTGCAATTGGCAGTTTGATGTATGCAATGGTCTATACTAGACCAGGCATTGCACATGCAGTGGGATTTTTGAGCAGGTATATGTCAAAACCAAGGATCATTAGACAGTAGTAAAGAGGGTCTTCAGGTATCTTCGTGGCACTACCAGTTATGGTTTGTGCTACCAAGGAAGACCAGGACTGGACAGATTGTTGGACATACATAGCTTTGTTGATGCAGACTGGGCTAGAGATCTGGATAGCAGAAGATCTACAGGTGGGTATGTGTTTAACCTATTTGGAGGAGAAATAATTTGGATGAGAAAAATATAGGTTGTAGTGGCACTCTCAACTACACAGGCTGAATACATGGCAGCCACTCATGCAAGCAAGGAAGTAGTATGGTTACAAAGATTATGTTCAGGTATTGGGTTGGTACAACAAGCAATGAGATTAGATTGTGACAGTCAGAGTGAAATATTCTTGGAAAAGAACCCAACTTATCATTCGAAGATAAAGCATATTGATGTTCAGTATCACTTTGTGAGAGACATGGTTGAGGAAAAGAAGGTGTTGCTAGAAAAGGTTGACACTTTGAAGAATGTTGCAGATTCATTGACAAATTTTGTGAGCACAGAAAAGTTCTCCTGGTGTAGATTAATAATGGGCATTGTTGCCCTAGATTTTTGACTATATAATCCCCTGGACCCATGGATACAAAGAAAACAACAAGTGGGAGAATATTGGGTATGTGTTTGATCTAGATTATTTTCGGCACAAAATGAGAGTGGAAATATAATAAAGAAATGCACAGAGATATCGCAGATATTCAATAATATAACAGAAATGTATCAGATATGCAACCATAAACACATATATACAGTAATACATGATTTCTATTAATGAAAGAAATGTACAGAGACTGTAAAATATAGAGTGGAAGACTCGCTAGAATGGTGGCAGCTTATCTCTGAGAAGAGATGTGACGGCTACTCACATTTGCAAGAAGATGGTTACAATGAGGCTTTGAAGGAACTTTTACAATAAGAAAGAATGCCAAAATTCCTAGACATCCAAAAACCTAACCCTAGGAGATGAAGTGCCAAAAGTCATGTGGGCCCCGTTTGGGTAAGTTAGTACATCAACTTCTCAGGGTCGTAACTTTTGCATACGATCTCCGTTTTAGGTGTATGATAGCTCGTTGGAAAGGTATCATTGAGGAGATTCATTTTGGGGGATCAATTATGCCTTTAACTATCATTGAGAACCTCAATCTTGAAAAACCTTCATTTAGTCCCTCAAAATGGCCCCGGAAGTTAAAACGTGCTAAAAATAGTAAAATGTCAAAATTGCCAGAAAGTTGTTTTGAGCCAGTTGGAAAAGGTGGGTGGCCACCGATATCCACCTGGATCAATTCTCCCTCCTTAGGAAGAAATGGTCTCCATTGCATTGAGTTCCGTGGGGAGAAGGAAAAGTGTTTGTTGAATTTGCATCTTGGTGAGTTGCTTGTCTTGTTGGAGACGTCGCACTGCTCAGTTTGTGGAAGTCTATCATGAACCCATTGAGGTTGAGGCTATTCAACAAATCAGGCTACATGAGAGGATATTGTGCAGAAGGAATCTTTTCATTTTGCTGCAACCTTGTCGACCTGCTTTTGTAGGATAGAAGGTGCTTGGGGCGAGGATGTAGTGGTTGCAGTGTCCTTATGTTCTCCTTTTGAACAAATTTTGAAGAAGCTAAATTTTGCAGTATGAGATACTACTTTGCGACAATTTTTAGGTGGAATAGTAGTGGGAACTACCTCTGGTATTCTGTAGAGGTGACCCCCCAAAGTGACAATAACACTATGAGGTCGAGACTCATAAATATCATGGCACTTCCACATATATGGCTGGCCCAAGAAAACATCATAGACATCCAGTGGGGCAACATCACATAATACCTCATCCTTGAAGGGTTGGATGCCATATAACAATCGACACTGTTGGCTGACACAAAGATCTCATCCTTGGCGAAGCCACCCGATGTTGTATGGTTGCAGTTGTGGTGTTGCTGACAATCCCAACTGTTTGACAACCTCTACTGAGATGAGGTTCTTTTGGCTTCCGCTATCAACAATAAAATGCAGCGGGGTCCCCTTCACCCACATCTGTGAATGAAAAAGGCACTCCCCCTCTTCAGGATCTGTTCATTCTTCTGGTTGAATTACTACGGTCATGACAATAGCAGTGGAGTCTGCATCAATGATATGCCCTTTACTAGTATTTTCATAATCAGATTCTGAATCAGGGTTCGGTTCCTTGTATTTGATCTCGACCACCAATGACTGTTTTGAGTGACATTCATCGGTGTTGTGCCAGGGGCTTTTGTGGAAATCGCACCATTTTTCGGTGTCCTTCTTTGTCTTCTCGTGACCCTTCTTTTCCTTTGTCTTGGATTGGTTTTCGGGAGATTGTTTGTTAGGGTTGTCTTTGTCATACTTTGGTTGTTGCAGATTTGCAGACCCGAACTCCCATTTGTTCTGGTGCTTAAATTTCTGCTCGATTTTAACAGCATATCGATAGGCAACACCGAGTGATGAGATGTCCAGAAAATCCATTTCAGTTTGGATGTATCTGTGTAGAGCCCCATGGTATTTCAGAACCAAATGTCACTTGGAGTCTTTGATACCCAGCTTGGTGCGCAAGGTATGAAAGGTATTGGTGAACTCCAGAACTACTTGGCCCCTCTCTTGCCGCAGTGTGGACCATCTTATGTACTAGTACTCATAGTTGCCAACAGGGTAATACTGTTCCTTTACCACATCCACAAAAAAGTCCCAAGTGGGATCGGCCCCATATATTCCAGACTCCTCTGTGGAACTTTGCTCCTAGTAAGTTTCCCACCAATGTTNGAGGGAGAGCTTTAAGGAGTGCAAAGGTGATCTTTTCTTTGTCAGAAAAATTGTGAACAGAGAAATAACCTTCTAGCAGAGTTAACCATTTTTCTAGGGATTCTAGCAGAGTTAACCTCGTCGGGGACATGCACTGAAAAAACGATCAAGAACAACCTGCTCTGATACCACTGATCTGGATTATTTTCGACACGAAATGAGAGCGGAGATATAATAAATAAATGCACAGATATATCGCAGATATTCAATAATATAACAGAAATATATCAGATATGAAACCATAAACATAGATATACAGTAATACACGATTTCTATTAATGAAATAAATGTACAGAGACTGTAAAATACAGAGTGAAAGACACGCTAGAATGGTGTCAACTTATCTCTAAGAAGAGATGTGACGGCTACTCGCATTTGCAAGAAGATGGTTACAATGAGGCTCTGAAGGCCCTTTTACAATAAGAAAGAATGCCAAAAGTCCTATACATGCAAAAACCTAACCCTAGGAGATGAAGCGCCAAAAGTCATGTGGGCCCCATTTGGGTAAGTTAGTACATCAACTTCCCTCTGGTATTCTGTAGAGATGACCCCCCAAAGTGACAATAACACTATGAGGTCGAGACTCATAAATAGCATGGCGCTTCCACATATATGGCTGGCCCAAGAGAACATCATAGACATCTAGTGGGGCAACATCACATAATACCTCATCCTTGAAGGGTTGGATGCCATATAACAATTGACACTGTTGGCTGACACAAAGATCTCATCCTTGGCGAAGCCACCCGATGTTGTATGGTTGCAGTTGTGGTGTTGTTGACAATCCCAACTGTTTGACAACCTCTACTGAGATGAGGTTCTTTTGGCTTCCGCTATCAACAATAAAATGCAGCGCGGTCCCCTTCACCCACATCTGTGAATGAAAAAGGCACTCCCCCTCTTCAAGATCTGTTCCTTCTTCTGGTTGAATTACTGCGGTCACAACAATAACAGTGGAGTCTGCATCAATGATATGTCCTTTACCGGTATTTTCATAATCAGATTATGAATCAGGGTTCGGTTCCTTGTATTTGATCTCGACCACCAATGACTGTTTTGAGTGACATTCATCGGTGTTGTGCCAGGGGCTTTTGTGGAAATCACACCATTTTTCGGTGTCCTTCTTTGTCTTCTCGTGACCCTTATTTTCCTTTGTCTTGGATTGGTTTTCGGGAGATTGTTTGTTAGGGTTGTCTTTTTCATACTTTGGTTGTTGCAGATTTGCAGACCCGAACTCCCGTTTGTTCTGGTGCTTAAATTTCTTCTCGATTTTAACAGCATATTGATAGGCAGCACCGAGTGATGAGATGTCCAGAAAATCCATTTCAGTTTGGATGTATCTGTGTAGAGCCCCATGGTATTTTAGAACCAAATGTCGCTTGGAGTCTTTGATACCTAGCTTGGTGCGCAAGGTATGGAAGGTATTGGTGAACTCTGGAACTGCTTGGCCCCTCTCTTTCCGCAGTGTGGTCCATCTTATGTACTAGTCCTTATAGTTGCCAACAGGGTAATATTGTACCTTTACCACATCCACAAAAAAGTTCCAAGTGGGATCGGCCCCATATATTCCAGACTCCTCTGTGGAACTTTGCTCCTAGTAAGTTTCCCACCAATGTTTGACATGAGGGAGAGCTTTAAGGAGTGCAAAGGTGATCTTTTCTTTGTCAGAAAAATTGTGAACAGAGA
>ML792327.1:89058-107747 GCA_009831015.1 Picea engelmannii | reverse complement strand
TAAGGAGTGCAAAGGTGATCTTTTCTTTGTCAGAAAAATTGTGAACAGAGAAATAACCTTCTAGCAGAGTTAACCATTTTTCTAGGGATTCTAGCAGAGTTAACCTCGTTGGGGACATGCACTGAAAAAACGATCAAGAACAACCTGCTCTGATACCACTGATCTGGATTATTTTCGACACGAAATGAGAGCGGAGATATAATAAATAAATGCACAGACATATCGCAGATATTCAATAATATAACAGAAATATATCAGATATGAAACCATAAACATAGATATACAGTAATACACGATTTCTATTAATGAAAGAAATGTACAGAGACTGTAAAATACAGAGTGAAAGACACGCTAGAATGGTGGCAACTTATCTCTAAGAAGAGATGTGACGACTACTCTCATTTGCAAGAAGATGGTTACAATGAGGCTCTGAAGGCCCTTTTACAATAAGAAAGAATGCCAAAAGTCCTATACATGCAAAAACCTAACCCTAGGAGATGAAGAGCCAAAAGTCATGTGGGCCCCGTTTGGGTAAGTTAGTACATCAACTTCCCGGGGTCGTAACTTTTGCATACGATCTCCGTTTTAGGAGTATGCTAGATCATTGGAAAGGTATCATCGAGGAGATTCATTTTGGGGGATCAATGATTCCTTTGAATATCATTGAGAACCTTGATCTCGAAAAACTTTCATTTAGGCCCTCAAAATGGCCCTGGAAGTTAAAACCTGTTAAAAATAGTAAATTGTCAAAATTGCCAGAAAGTTGTTTTGAGCCAGTTGGAAAAGGTGGGTGGCCACCGATATCCACCTGGATCAATCCTCCCTCCTTAGGAAGAAATGTTCTCCACTGCATTGAGTTCCTCGGGGAGAAGGAAAGCGTTTGTTGAATCTGCATCTTGGTGAGCTGCTTGTCTTGCTGGAGACGTTGCACTGCTCAGTTTGTCGAAGTCTATCATGAACCCGTTGAGGTTGAGGTTGTTCAAAAAGTCAGGCTACATGAGAGGATATTGTGCAGAAGGAATCTTTGCATTTTGCTGCAGCCTTTTCGACCTGCTTCTATAGGATAGAAGGTGCTTGGGGCGAGGCTGTAGTGGTTGCAGTGTCCTTCTGTTCTCCTTTTGAACAGATTGTGAAGAAGCTAAATTTTGTAGTATGAGATACTACTTTGCAACAATTTTTAGGTGGAACAGTAGTGGGAACTACCTCTATTATTCTGTAGAGATGACCCCCCAAAGTGACAATAACACTACGAGGTCGAGACTCATAAATAGAATGGCACTTCCACATATATGGCTGGCCCAAGAGAACATCACAGACATCCAGTGGGGAAACATCACATAATACCTCATCCTTGAAGGGTTGGATGCCATATGACAATCGACACTGTTGGCTGACACGAAGATCTCGTCCTTGGCGAAGCCACCCGATGTTGTATGTCTACGGGTATGGTGTTGTTGACAATCCCAACTGTTTGACAAACTCTAATGAGGTGAGGTTATTTTGGCTTCTGCTATCAACAATAAAATGCAGCAGGGTCCCCTTCACCCACATTTGTGAATGAAAAAGGCACTCCCCCTCTTCAGGATCTGTTGGTTCTTCTGGTTGAATTGTTGCGGTCGCGACAATAGCAGTGGGGTCTGCATCAATGATCTGTCCTTTACTGGTATTTTCATAATCAGATTCTGAATCAGGGTTCGGTTCCTTGTCTTTGATCTCAGCCACCAATGACTATTTTGAGTGACATTCATCGGTGTTGTGCCAGGGGATTTTGTGTAAATCGCACCATTTTTCGGTGTCCTTCTTTGTCTTCCCATGACCCTTCTTTTCCTGTTTCTTGGATTGGTTTTAGGGAGACTGTTTGTTAGGGTTTTCTTTGTCATACTTTGGTTGTTGCAGATTTGTAGAACTGAACTCTCGTTTGTTCTGGTGCTTAAATTTCTGCTCGATTTTAACAACATATCGATAGGCAACACCGAGTGATGAGATGTCCAGAAAATCCATTTCAGTTTGGATATATCTATGTAGAGCCCCACGGTATTTCAGAACCAAATGTCACTCGGAGTCTTTGATACCCAGCTTGGTGCACAAGGTATGGAAGGTATTGGTGAAATCTGGGACTACTTGGCCCCTCTCTTGCCGTAGTGTGGTCCATCTCATGTACTGGTCCTCATAGTTGCCAACAGGGTAATATTGTTCCTTTACCGCATCCACAAAAAAATCCCAAGTGGGATCGGCACCGTATATTCCAGACTCCTCTATGGAACTTTTCTCCCAGTAAGTTTCCCACCAATGTTTGACATGAGGGAGAGCTTTAAGGAGTGCGAAGGTGATCTTTTCTTTGTTAGAAAAATTGTGAACAGAGAAATAACCTTATAGCAGAGTTAACCATTTTTCTAGGGCTTCTGCATCTATCTGTCCTTCAAATACAGGAATATCAAAATTAAATTGTACCTTGAAAGGCGAGGTGCCTCCAAAGTGGTTGCTTGATGAAGATGCACCTGTTGCTATCGGCAGGCGTTGAAGGATGTGGGAAAAATTCTCCATCATTTCGTCCCTCTGTCGTGTGAGAGATTGCTCAAGCAACAGACTGATAGGATCATCTGCTCCATCGTTTTTATTTTCTTCTTCCATTGAGGGTTTCTTGGGTGTGCGAGAGAGATTTTCCTCAAGAGAGACAAGCTCGAGACCCAACTTGTTATACTCGGACCTTGTCGGGGACATGCACTGAAAAAACGATCAAGAACAGCCTGCTCTGATACCACTGATCTGGATTATTTTCGGCACGAAATGAGAGCGGAGATATAATAAAGAAATGCATAGAGATATCGCAGATATTCAATAATATAATAGAAATGTATCATATATGAAACCATAAACACAGATATATAGTAATACACGATTTCTATTAATGAAAGAAATGTACAGAGACTGTAAAATACAGAGTGAAAGACTCGCAAGAATGGTGGCAGCTTATCTCTGAGAAGAGATGTGATGGTTACTCGCATTCGCAAGAAGATGGTTACAATGAGGCTCTAAAGGCCCTTTTACAATAATAAAGAATTCCAAACATCCTAGACATCCAAAAACCTAACCCTAGGAGATGAAGCGCCAAAAGTCATGTGGGCCTCGTTTGGGTAAGTTAGTACATCAACTTCCCGGGGTCGTAACTTTTGCATACGATCTTCGTTTTAGGCGTATGATAGCTCGTTGGAAAGGTATAATCAAGGAGATTTATTTTGGGGGATCAATTATTCCTTCTACTATCATTGAAAACCTTGATCTTGAAAAACCTTCATTTAGGCCCTCAAAATGGCCCCGGAAGTTAAAACCTGCTAAAAATAGTAAATTGTCAAAATTGCCAGAAAGTTGTTTTGAGCCAGTTGGAAAAGGTGGGTGGCCACCGATATCCACCTAGATCATTGTTATATTATTTGCATGTGTGTGTGTGGGTGCATCATATATGACAACTACGTATGACGATCCCTCATACTAGTGCCATGTTTGTGCCATGTGCGTAGGGCGCTTTCCTAGGGGGGTCCCAGGGGGGGTAGGTATGCCCCCCCTGGTTAGGCACAACATTCGGCAATGGGCAGTAGCCCGGGGCCGACAAGGTTCGGGGAAGTGCCCCAAAATGTGTTTTTTTGGTGGTTTTTTTCTATTTTTAGTGGATTTTTCTATTTTTAGCGGTTTTGTAAATTAATTGCGGATTAAGGGATTAGGGTTTTGGTATCTATGGAATACCTAAAAACATTGTATATATATTGTATAGTGAATGGTGAAATTCAATATAAGGAATATAAGAAAGGTTTTCTCGATTGAGGGTTTCCAGTATAAATCTCTCTGTACTATGTGAACGAGCCATTAATTAATTTCTGTTTTTCTTAAGAATCTATATGCATTGCTTTACTTCACAGGTTTAAAACTTACACTATTCAGGGGACTAGGATGCTTCTTCAGTCTGAACAATTGTCTCTATTGTTGTTGGAGCATCTGTCTGGGTTCCTAATTCAATTGTTTCCAAAGGAGCACGAAGATCTATAGGAAACACTCCTTTAGTTTGAACATATGTTTCTTATGTGGCTGGAATCTCTGTCTAAGTTTCTATTTTAGCTGTCTCCAAATGAGCATGCAATTATGTTTGTTTTCCAACAGAATTGGTGTGGGTTGTTCTTATGGGAAGTGGATTTCTTCCCTATACTCTAGGACTTTTGGATTTCTTCTTCTCATGGACCTTATCAGCTTGTTCCAACTACTTCCTAAGTTGTCTAATTATTTCTTTTAATCTGCCAACTTTTTGTTTTAACACTTTTTTCTTCTTAACCCTTTTCCTCAATATCTTGTTTTGATGTTTTAATTTTCTAATTTTATTGTTTCCTTTGCATGTTGTTTTCTTCTGTCTATGGGGAATTTCAAGGTCTTCCCCACCTTGATCAGCTGGTGACTTCTCTCGTGTTTCTTTTGGCTTATCTATTTGTTCTAAAGGACTATTTATCTCAATGTGAGGTTCTAGTTGTTTTGTTCCTTCGGGAGATGGAATCTCCATATCAGGAAGATCCAAGACAAGGTTTGAGTGGGAGGAAGTTAGTGTTTGGGGTTCTCCATACCTATCTGTGTCTTCAATAATTGATGCCCCTAAATTTCCCAGTACTTGATCCATCTCTACTTCATAACTTCTGAAGAAATGTTTTGTAAGGATTTCGAGTGATGGTTGCCCTGTCTATACATTTTCTTGAATATTTTCATGTGAGGGATGTTTTTTCTGTACAGTTTCCTGAGTTTCTTCAGGCTGAACTATATTTTTACCCTTTCTTCTTTTCACAGTAGAGGTTTCAGGAACAACAATTGTTCTTTTTCTCTTCTTCTTTGATGTTTCTTCCTGTATGGTCTGAATTTCTACCAGTTGGATTGGGTCTGCTTCTAATTCAGTCTAGGGTACTGGAACTTCAATTTTGGTACTGTCTCCTCCTACCTGGGTTGCCTCAATTCCCTGTGGGGGAATTTCATGGTGTATTTCAGGTTGTTCAATTTGTAGGGGCTCAATTAAATATCCCCAAGTGATTTGTGTTTGGCTCAAGGCCCTGTTTACTATTAATTTTACTATTCCATGGTGACTAATTATATTGACAGGGTATTTGGCCTTCTCAGTCCTTGCAACAACTTCATGCAACATGGCATTTAGAAAAAATGGAAAATTTATTACTGACCTTTCCTTTAGTGCTACTAGAAGTTTGAGGTGGCACGGTAACACCACATTGTATCTCACATCACATGTGATATATATTTGAATTACTCCTGCTAGCTCCATCCATGGCTCACTAAGAGCAGTAGGGTTGAGTCCTTTCCCTTTTTTGTCAATTTCTTCTCCTGGTTCTGTGAAAGACTCCATAGCCTCCTTGAGTGTTGTGTATTTCCTGGTCCAGTGTGTGCCTTCATTTGGGAAGCATGTTACCTCCACTAAAATTCCTCATTGACTGGAATTTGTATGTCTCAAATCACCGAGACTCCCCTCTGGAAGTTCTGGAAAAATGCGAGCATGATATTTATGTTGTATCCCTCCAATCTTTTGAAATATTTTGTCCACCCCAGATGATGTAAAATTTGCCTTGCTTGGTCAGTTACTTGCAGCAATGTGGGCTCTCGATGGATGCTTTGGCCACCCATGTCCTATGTAAACAAGTCAGCACAACTATCGTTTCGAGCTGTAGACTTAGTTAGACCAGCTTGTGAGAAAATATTACTAGAAATGGTAAAAATCACAGAACAACAAACATATATAGAAATATGAATTGTGTCATTAATTGTAATCATTATGATCTATTGATAAACATGCAAAGTATCTTCCCCCTGATAAATGAAAAGGTCGACCTTGATCATCGATATGTGCAAGTGTAATGATGGTAGGTAGTTCAAGTGAGGGATAATTACTATGTCGTCGTCGTCGCTGGGAGAACAATCATTAATAAACTTCAAAATCACTTTAACGGTAATCATGAACAATAATCACTCTTTTTGTGGGAATTACAAGTTCAAATACCTATGTTTAAAATATTTGAAGGAAAAACGATTTTGAATAGTCTAAATTTGTTCACGTGTTATAAATATTCCACATGTCATAACTTTGTTACTCCCTTGTTATTCAATATAACCGGAATGATAGCCTCTTTTTAAGAAAGGAAGTCTAGGAACACACAAAAAAAAACTTAGCGTATTTAAGATAAAATTCCATACCACAGGCAAAGCCACTGCTGCCAGTAGGCATCCATATCCTCAGCAGGGTTGCCTTTTAACCCATAGATGAGCCTGTATCCTTATTAAATAGTTTGAATCGTCTTTGTAGATTTTAACCTTGTACAATATTTACTGCAAACAAATATTCAGTAAAATAACAGAAAAGATACAATGGAAAATACAAACATTACACAGATATTTTTCCCATGGAAACCCAAACCGAGAAAACCAACATATTCTATATATTCATTGGGTCACATTGTTTACAATACAATATACATATAGGAGCTAGTGACATCGAAAACCCTCACCCAATGACCTGCATTAGTCAACAACCCTAATTCCTTAACCGAAAATAGAAAACCATCGGCAAAGAAACCATGTGTCGAAAAACCACCTAAATATGTAACACGTTTTCGAAGGTAGAATTTTTTTTCTCAGGGACACTGCATCCGGCGCAATTCTCAGACACTACTACTCGTGCAAAGAATATAACACATACACAACATTCTCCCACTTGTTGTTTTGTTTGCATACAGGGGGTTATAGGGTTACATAGTCAACAATCCAGGGCAGCAATGCCCATGGATCCTCTACACCAAGAGAACTTCTCAGTGCTCACAGATTGTTAATGAATCTGCAACATTCTTAAAAGTGTCCACCTTCATCAACGATACTTTCTTTTCTTCAACCATGTATCTCACAAAGTGATATTGAATATCAATATGCTTTGTCTTTGAATGATGAGTTGGGTTCTTCGCCAGAAAAATTGCACTCTGATTGTCACAATCTATCCTTACAGCTTGTTGTACCAACCCAATACCTGAACACAATATTTGTAACCATATTTCTTCCTTACTTGCATGAGTGGTTTCCATGTATTTAGCTTCTATAGTTGAAAGTGCCACTACAACCTGTCTTTTTCTCATCCAACTTATTTCTCCTCCAAACAGGTTAAACACATACCCACTTGTAGATCTCCTACGATCTGTATCTCCATCCCAAACTGCATCCACAAAGCCATGTATATCCACAAATCTTTCCAATCCCAGTCTTCCTTCGTAGCACAATCCATAGCTAGCAGTGCCACACAAATAACTGAAAACCATTTTTACTAATGTCCAATGCTCCTTCCCTAGTTTTAACATATACCTGCTCAAAACTCCCATTGCATGTGCAATGTTTGATCTAGTATAGACCATTTCATACATCAAACTAACAAATGCACTTGCATATGGAACACGAGAGATGTCCTCCTCTTCATGTGTCTTGGGACACTGATCTATAGATAACTTTACACCAACAGGAATAGGAACCTTGAACGACTTACATTCCTGTATATTAAACCTCTGCAATATTGTCTCGACATATTTTCTCTGATTTAACCAGAGTTTCCTCCTTTTCTAATATCTTTTAATTTCCATTCCCAAAATGAAATTTGAAGAACCGAGATCCTTCATGTCAAATCTAGAGGACAACTGAGTTTTCACATCTTGGATAATCTCCTTTTTGTTTCCTATCAGCAACATGTCATCCACGTACAAGACCAAATAAGTCAAATGATCGCCAATTAATTTAAAATACACACAATGATCCTCTTTGCTTCTTTTGAAGCCAATTCCCAACATATAAGTATCAAATTTTTGATACCACATCCTTGGTGATTGTTTTAAACCACACAGAGACTTTTTCAACTTGCATACTAGCTCCTTCTTTCCCTTCATAGCATAACCTTCTGGTTGCTTCATATAGATTTCTTCTTCCATATCCCCATGTAGGAATGTTGTATTCACATCCATTTTTTCTATTTCAAAATCAAATGAAATAGCAACAGATAACAAAAATATTATAGAGGTTAGCTTTGCAACAGGAGAAAAAATCTCACCAAAATCAATTCCCTCAACCTGGGAATAACTCTTTACAACTAACTGATCTTTGTATTTATCCACTTTTCCTTCTACATTCATCTTCTTTTTAAATACCCATTTGGTTACATTGTGATTTCTTCTAGTCAGTAACTCCACTAGATCCCAAGCCTCATTCTTATCCAAAGATGTCATTTCTTCATCCATGGCCCTTTTCCAGAGATTTGCATCCTCTGAATCGACAGCCTCCCTGACAGTTATGGGATCATCATCAATAATAGACAAAGAAAAAATTGAATGGAAATTAGATGGAGTATACCTTTCCAGTAGCCTTCTTTCTCGAACCGATCTCCTCAATATTGGAGTATGAGGATTTTCTTCTTCTGATTCTTGTTCTTATGTAGAGTCTGACTCATCATCTTTTAAATCAAACTCTATTTTCTTTGGTTCTTCCTTACTTGGTAGGACTTCCTGTTTAACAACATCCTTCATTTCTCTAAATACCACATCTCGGCTATACACTACCTTCTTATTTTATGGGTTCCTAAGATTATAATCTTTGAGACCATTTTTATATTCAATAAAGATACACTTTTCAGTCTTCTTATCTAGCTTACTCTTGTTTTCCTTTGGAACATGAGCATATGCATCATAGCCAAATACCTTGAGATGTGTTAGAGAAGTTTCCTTACCAGTCCATACCTCTTGTGGAGTCTTTTCATCCAACGCTGATGAGGGTGATATGTTGACCAGGTAACATGCAGTACCCACTGCCTCTGCCCAGAATTCTTGCCCTAACCTGGCACCACTGAGCATGCACCTTGATTTTTCCATCAACGTCCTATTCATAATTTCTACAAATCCATTCTGCTAAGGTGTATATGGAGTAGTCTTATGCCTTTCTATACTGCACTTCTTACATAATTCTTCAAATTCATTCCCGCAGAACTCTCTGCCATTATCTATCCTCAACACCTTAATTCTTTTCTCTGTTTGACTCTCAACAAGAGCCTTAAACTCTTTAAACCTGTCAAAGACTTTGGATTTCTTCCTGAGGAAATATATCCAAGTATTCCTCGATAAATCATCTATAACTGAGATGTAGTACATAGATTTTCTGAATGATGGGACTGACACATGTCCAAAAACATCACTATGAAATAGTTGTAAAATTCCTTCTGCCCTCTTTGCACTAGAGGGGAGTCTTACCCAATTTTGCTTCCCATATAGACAATGTTCACAGAAATCAAAATCCAGATATAATTTAGACATACCTTCGACCATATCGTTACCATGTAGTAGTCGAAGACCCTTCTCTCCGATATGCCCTAGCATTTGATGCCACAGCATAACCTTTTCTCCAGAGACTGTAGGAGTTCTTTCTTCTTCAACTCCAATATCAGGAACAATGGAACTATTACACCCATCACTAATAGTGCTTCCTTACAGCTTATACAGAGTTCCAAACTGAACTCCCTTCAACAACACCATTGCTCCTCGAACCATCCTCTAGTTTTCCTTTTCAAATATTGTTTTTACCCCTGCACCATGCATTTTTCTAACAGAAATCAAATTTCTAGCCAAACTTGGGATGTGCAGAACACCAGGCAGTGTTCTAATCCTTCCATATATGAGCCTCAACTTGACTTTTTCTCATCCTATGATTCTGGTTGTCAAATCATCACCTAAGAAAACATTACCTCCATCATACCTTTCATATTCGCAGAATCACTCCCTATGGGGATTCATATGAAAGGATGCAGCAGATTCAACCAACCATGCCTCGTGATCTGCAAGTGTGCTTGAAGAAGCCAAGTACACATCCCCTCCTTCTTCCTTGGAGGTCTTTTCTTCTATAGAAGGAGATTCTTCATATCCCTTCTTTTTCTCAACTTTGGATCTACACTGCTTCTTGTAGTGCCCTTCTTTTCCACATCTCCAACATACCTTTACAAACTTTCCAGGAGATTTATATCTACCCATAGACTTAGATCTCCCACTTGAGAACTTAGATCTATTTCTTTCCGGAGAATGTCCTCTTGCAAATAATGTGTTTGTGCTATGTCCTTCCATATTCTTCCATCTCATCTCCTCTGACAACAAGGATGAGACCACTTCATCAAACTTCAAGTCAGTTGTATTACTACCTATGGACACAACCAGACTATCCCACGAGTCTGGTAAAGAACATAGTAAACTGATACATTTATCTTCATCTGAAATTTTAATATCAATAGATACTAACTGACTTACCACAGTATTGAAGGCGTTCAAATGCTCCACCACCGAGTCTCCATCTCTCATCCTCAAGTTATACAGCTTCTTTCTTAGGAATAGTTCATTTACTAGAGACTTAGACTGATACAACTTCCCCAATGTTTCCCATAAATCCTTGGTTGTAGCTTCCTCTGACACATTTAGTAATACTGAATCAGAGAGACACATTCAGATTGTGCTCTTTTCCTTTCGATCCAAATTTTTTCAGTCATCTGCTGAAGTTCCTGTAGGTGTAGTACCTAGATCTACCATGATCCACTGATCTCTGTCCACCAACATATCTTCCATCCTGAGCTTCCACAACTCAAAACTTTTCCCATTAAAATTCTTGATCCCCGTCTTCGAATTGCTTTCCATTTATTTTCACCTGAAAAATCAATATCACAGATCTCCCACTGTAGCAAGGATTATCACAGTCCCAAGACAAACCCTTGACCACAAAGGCATCCCCCTGAAGCCAACAAAGCTCTGATACCAAATGTAGATTTTAACCTTGTACAATATTTACTGCAAACAAATATTCAGTAAAAGAACAGAAAAGATACAATGGAAAATACAAACATTACACAGAGATTTTTCCCCTGGAAACCCAAACCAGGAAAACCAACATATTCTATATATTCATTGTGTTACATTGTTTACAATACAATATACATATAGGAGCCAGCGGCATCCAAAACCCTAACCTAATGACCTGGATTAGTCAACAACCCTAATTCCTTAACCAGAAATAGAAAACCACCGGCAAAGAAACCATGTGCCAAAAAACCACCTAAATATGTGACACATTTTTCTAGGCAGAAATATGTGAGACCCCCTATGGTAGGTTGGATCATCATGAGACCCCCTATCCTTTATGGGAGAAGTTTATTTTATTTATTTATTTTAAATTTTTATTTCCGTTTTCTTTTTTTTCTTTTTTTTTTTAGGATTTATTAAGGGAAGCTCATCTACTCCTTAAGAATGTGGGATGGCATAATAAGTGTAATAATTCCAAGTAAAAATTTTCCTTAGACTCCTTATTATGATATGAAGGAAAATTATCATTCAAGTATACGTATATATATATAGGGGAAAGAAACAAATTATGGTGGTTAAGGATTATGAACAATATTAAGATAATTCAGAGAAATCAATCCAAAAAACAATTTGATAAGGTATGCTAGATAGTCCACAAAAGAAAATGATAAATCGTTACTATGATAATTATAAGTGGTGCTAGAAATTAGTTAGTGAAGGTCATACCCAAAGGAGTGGCTAAAAGTATCATAAGGACGTGTTGTTGGTGAAAAATTGTTATTTTAAAGGAAAGGAACAACAACAGGAACAACCGCAAAAAGGAACAACAGATGTTTCTTTTTGAATGAACAGTTTTTCCCAAAAATAAGGGAAGAAAATCATGACAAAGGGAATGACAGTTGTTACATTCGAATGAATGATACGACTCACAAAAGGGAACGAAAATCACAACAAAAGGAAAGGCAGTTGTTCCATTCAAATGAATGACACTACCCGCAAAGGGAACAACAATCGCAACAAAGGGAATGACAATTGTTTTGTTCAATGAATGACACTACCTACAAAGGGAACAACAATCACAACAAAGGGAACGACAATTGTTCCCTTCAAATGAATGACACTACCTGCAAAGGGAACAACAATTGCAACAAAGGGAATGACAATTGTTACATTCGAACGAACAACAACAATGATGTTCAAATTTTAACCATCTAATTTAAGTAATTGGAAACCTCTTGTAGACATTTTCATTTTAGTGAATCTAGGATTGATTAGTCATCAACTAAATTCATTCAATTTTTATGGGCAGGTTTATTCAATGATCGAAGTATTGGATGGTTTGTTAGTGTCATGCATTAATTTTCTATTTATTACAGTTGTGCATTCTTTTAGCGCAATTACCTGACTTTTTGTTGTGGAATATGACATATTTATTTCCTGTGTAAAACAAGGTTTACATTCGATGGATTTTTCAAAGTGAGACAGGAGAAATTTGAAGTTTGAATAAGGAGCAGAAAAGAGTGCTAATTATATTCTTTACAGTCATCTTTTTTGTTTTTTTTTCTCCAAATTTTCTTATAATGACTTTCCTAGGAAGTAAAAAAAAACTAAAAACTCAATCAAATCTTTAAATAAAACTATATACAATATGTACAGTGCTTCAAGAACAACAATTTCATGGAACTAAATTTGTTGGGTCACCTTCCCAGCCAGCTAAAATTTGAACAGTAGGATCATTACTTACTTCTTGGCAAAAGGATTCTTTTGAAAGCAATTGATGGTAGAGTCATATCCGATGTCCATTTATCAGAAAAGGAGAACCAGACCCATCAATGGTAACTAAAGTGATAGTGTTGTTATCATGAACTTCATTTATTTCATATGGTCCCAGCCACCTTGTCTGCAATTTTCCAGGAAAATCCTTAAATCTGGAATCATAGAGAAGCACCCAATCACCTTTCTGGAAGGATTTCTTCTTGATATGTTTATCGTGCCAACTAGATCTCTACTACTGAATAACAGTTTTGCGTTGAAGGGAGAACATGCATGCTTCATCTAGCTCATTGATCTGTTGTAAGCACTGTGTGTGTGATTCGATAAGATCCAATCCAATTTCTTGGGCCATTCTTAAAGTCTTGATCTCAAATTCGATTGGAAAAATAGGTTCTTTGCCAAAGAATAAATGATAAGGAGATTAGCTAGTAGTGTTACGCCATGTTGTGCAATAATCCCATAAGGAATTTGAAAGCTCGACTGCCCAATTTTGATGGTTTGTTGAGACTCTTTTTGTCAAGATTGCCTCCAAGACTTTACTGGTACTTTCCACTTGTTCATTTTCCGGTGGGTGGCATGGGGAGGTAACTTTGTGTTTAATGTGATAAATGCACATAGTGGTCATGATTTTATGGGCTGTAAATTGCGACGCTCCGTCGGTTATTACTTCCCTAGGTAATCAATAGCATACAAATAATTCAAAGAGAAACTTAATGAATGCTTCCTCAGTTGTCTTTGGAAAGGACATTGCTTCTACCAATTTGGTCATATAGTCTGTTGCAACTAGTATATAATCTTTCTGGTTTGATTTTGGGTTGAAGAGGCCAACAAAATCCAGTGCCCGTATCTCGAAAGTTTTTTCCACCACTTGTGCTTGTAGGGAAATTTCATTAGCTTGGCCTGGTCGACCCATCCTCTAACAATTGTTGCAGGCCTGGACATACTTCTTTTCATATTTAAATATTGAGGGCCAATAATAGCCCATATGTAAAACCCTATGCCTAGTTCTACGGTCTGCAAAATGTTTGACACAGGGATCATCATGACCCGCCTTCAAGATATCATAAATTTTATCATCTCTTACACATCTTAGAATCTGGAGGTCAGACCTTGTGTGGAAAAGATATCCACCGATCTAGGTGAACCGTGCATTGCGATGAATGATTAGTTTCCTAATCTTGATGACAGGTGCGCTGGTAGTTTTCCAGCTGCCAAATAATTCACCACATCAGAGTACCACGATGTCTTAATAGTGATAATGAACAAGTGTTCGTCTGGGAATTGGTCTTCAACTATCAAAAAGTCATTTTTTTTGGGCATGCAAGACAAGAAATATGCAACGAGATTCTCTCTTCTGGGACGATCCTTGATGGTGATGTTGAATTTCTGCAATAGTAATAACCACCGAGTAACCCATCCATTAGTAATTGGTTTGTTAGATAAATATTTAATAGAAGAATGATCAATATACAGAATAACTGGATAGCCTATCATATAGTGGCGAAATTTAAAAATAGCATGTATAATGGCTAAAAATTATTTTTTTGTTACTATGTAATTTAATTCAGCGGGAGTAAGATTTTTGCTAATAAAATAGATAGCATAAGGTTTCTTGTATTCTTCCTTTCCAAGGACAGCGCCTATGGTGATATCCGATGCATATGAAGAGATGTGAAATGGTAATTTCCAGTTTGGTCCTCTTAGCACCGATGTTGTTGAAACCAACGTTTTGAGTTCTACAAATGCAACATCACACTTATCAGACCATTGAAATTTCACATTATCAGTTAAAGAATGTAAAGGTGCAGCTATTCTTGAAAACATTTCTATGAATCTATGATAATATCCTGCACATCCAAGGAAACTATGTATCTCGGTTTGTGTATGAGGTGTAGGTAGATTAAGGATTACCTCTATTTTTTCTAGGTCTACCTTGATTCCATCTATAGAAACATAGTGTCCTAGTACCACACCTTCAGTCATCATCATATGACATTTCTCATTAATCAAAAATAGCCTGGTAGCAATGCATCATTCCACTACCTTCTCCAGATTTCTTAGAGCTTGATCAAAATCAGTGCCATAAGGGGTGGAATAATCCATGTAAACTTCAATTCCTTCATTAATCAAATCAGAAAATATGCTTAAAATAGCTCTTTGGAATGTAGTTGGAGAATTACATAACCCAAAGGGAAATACTCTATATACGAAGGTACCCCGGGGACATGCAAATGTAGTTTTATCCTGGTCTTCTAGAGCAATCTGAATCTGATTATAACCGCTAAAGTGATGTAGACCCCCCTTCTCTCCTAAGGACTACATGACCTCCTGGTCTAGGATCGATCAAGAAACTGAGTCTGATTGACTCTTTGGCCTTAAAGAACCTCAAATCCACTTAACAAGCCCTCTTTCCCTTAAATCACAGGTTATATGGAACCCGCGGCTTTCTCCTTAACGCCTTTTAGCTTTAGTGTGTTTAGATGATAACTCTCTTGGTCAAGCCCCTCCCTTTATGTGACTAAGGTTGTGACCAGTCGCCTAATCGAAAGGCATGTCGTGACTCTGTGTATCATTCCTTTGCATGCGAGTCACTCTGACTCTCCCGACTTCTGAAATCCCAACAGGAGCCTAGCGCATGCTATCCCCTCTATTCCCCTTCACCAATGTGACCCTTTGCTATGATTGTGGGCCAATCTTTCAAGAACTTCACGATTTCACGTTTCGTGATTTCACGTCTTGTGGATTCACACTTCACAAATCATCTCCCTAGATGCTCAACGGTCCAGATCTCTTCTTGAATCGATGGTTCAAATCAAATCTTTGTGGTTTCAATTTCCGCAAGTTCCCTGAACTCTTATCTCTGATTTCCCAAGTTGTGAAGTCCCAAAAAAACCATATCTACAGTTCAAATCCCTCCTTCGATCAATGGCTGTGATATTTTCATGATTTCATGATTCGTGAATTTGGAGTCTCATTGCCTACGTTCTCCCAATAGCCGAAATTGTGATGGTGTTGGATCAACGGTCGAGATATTCCCTTTGATCAATGGCTTAGATCATGTCGCGATTTTGTGTTTCGTGAGTTCTTACAACTCATCCTTTGACTCCTTTGAGTCATGAGTCAGTGAAATGTTGATCTCTCACCATGTGTCCTCCTTGACAACGGATGGTCTCGATGATTTCAGAATGATCAATGACTGTGATCTTTTCACGAATTCACACTTCGTGAATCCTCACAACTCTTCTCTTTGACCTTTCCACTTTGTGAGTCGATGAAATGTTGATCTCTCACCATGTGTCCTGTCGTGATGGACAGTTCCGTTGATTTTGAAATTTCATGACCTTGTTCCTCCTATGTACATTCAAATATTTAATGTTAGTGCACTTTAAAAAAATGGTTGAGATCTTTCCTCCTCTACACTTGCTCCTCGTTGTCTGGACGTTGATCAGATGGTCCAGATCTTCCCTCTGAGCTAAATCTTTCTTTAGAATTAGAAGATTTTTGAAAGGATTTAAAGGCTTTGACCTTTATCCTTCCTATGAGTCCATTTCTTGGATCTCATTCACGCTTCTTGGAAAGTGCTACTCCTCCTGAGCTTGATCTCTCCAAATATTTGAATCTCCCAAGCACTTCTTTCTTTTCTGGGAAATTCGTCAAACTTAGATCCAATTTTTCTTTAAAAGAATCCTTTCTCGCCTTCCTGGTGTTCTTCCACTCTCATCCTTCGACTTCTTTACGAAGTCACTTTGACTCTTCATTGGATTCCAGGTCTGTGCACTCTTTACAATAGATATTTACACAAGATTCGAGTTCTTGCAATGACTGTGCACTCCTTGCAGCAATCACTTTATACTTCCTGCAAATAAATTCTTACGGTATTTCTTCTAAGTTTTATGAGTCGAAACAGACCCTGTCAATGCACTCCTTGTGGAATGTGACCACACCTTGCACCGACTCATGAAGAAAATGATTTAAATTATTATGCAATCATTTCAAAGCTACATACACTCGTAGCAAGATTCATTCATTCTTGAAAATATTAAGACAACAACAGAGAAATTTCAAACATTATTCACACCATACATTGGATCATTTTTTCTCTGTTATCTTGATTCAAAATCAAGAAAATGGTTACAGCTAAAATCAAAGCAACAACTGCTGCTCTGAGATTCCTACTTGCTCATAATTCTCATAACCCCTCTTTTGGGTTTACAAAATCTCTCTTTATACAAAAGAAACAAACTAAATTCTATCTAATTGCGGTTACATTGAGACTAGGTTTAAGCTCCCAAGTCACGCGTGCTCATTTTGTCTCCACGTGTGTGATATTTCCTCTTTTATTTTCTATCACTTTGTTCGTGCTCGAATCATCGCTGGGTGAGCAAAAATGGGAGCACTAGCATGCCTTGTTGGGCTTGGCAAGGCAGAATAGGATGCTGTGGAGCAAAAGGGTTAACAGAAACAGAAACAAACTATAATCTAACTACGAACTGAAAAACAAATAAAACTACAAAAATAAACAAAGGACATCATCCATAAGACAAGGGAGTCATCAATGGTTCCAGGCTTGATCTATTAGCGAAACCAGAGCACACACTGAAGACAGAGATAGGGGTTCCCTCTCCCTCCAGCGGAAGGTCCTTCGGGGCCCTCAACACAATGCTTTCCTTACAAAATGAATAGAACTGAACCGAGTGATGAAAGAACTCTGGGTTAGGCCGCTGATGGATAGCTTGTCAAAGACTGATCTCTAAATCATCTGGACAACGTAACTTTGCTTTGAATTCTCTGCTAAAATAGTGAGTCTTCACGGCTATTTATAGCATTTTTCTAGGCGGTCACGTAACCAACTTCCGGTGTGAACACAGACCTGTTTAGGGTTCACTTAGGTCATTAATTCACCGAATTTGCAGAGCCGACCCTGATTCGAGAGTCAAATCATCTTGGGGGATGGTCCATAGGTAGTCGGGAGGCCGACTTATGCAATTAATGCGCCGTATTATCAGATGCGCGGGTTTTTGTGTTGACAAGCGCGCGTCGGAGCGCGCATGCGCTAGTAACACGTTTTTGTCCCGCGCATATGTGCGCGCATCAAGCTGCTGTAAAGCGCCCTTCAATTTTTGGTTACTTTGTATAGTTTTTGACCCTTCTGGAATGCTGTGAACTTAATTCAGTGCCATGAATGACTTCATTGTTGTTTTGATGATGTGGATTTCTTGTCGCCATGTGCAGACGAAATTTCAGTGATAACAGATGCCCCCTGATGGATGAGGTTAGGAGCATACGTATAGCCGAAATCCATCAATGTTTCTTCTACTAAGAATGTTGTTGTAAGGGAAAGCAATAGTGGGACCCTTCGGAGCGATCTGTTGGAGGAAAAAGGAACCCGTATCTCGACCTTCTGAGAGACGTGGATGAAAAAATATACAACTGTGTACAAACGAGGCGGGCATGCCCCATGCTCGTGTGATGTAACTCTGAAAAAAGATGACGGAAGTGTTGGTGTAGACAACTGCGGCGCCCTCAGGGGCGGTAAATGATAAAGGTGGAAGAAAATTCTGCAACGGAACATACTCTGAGTAATAGGTAATGATCACTGTAATAAGAAGCGATGATGATGTGGGCATTGATGGCCCTACCAAGTTCAGAGGTCTTCGGAAAATGACAAAAAGAACTGCAATAGTCGCAAAGTAAGACCCACCATAACATGAGAAAGTGTTGGTGTCGAATGTTATGGGGGCCAATGACAACAAGGAGCAATGGTGTTTCCCCCTGTTCCATCCGAGATATCTCATTAAAATAGAGAATGAGAATCAAGATACTGTCGCCCTTATGGAAAAGTGTGTTGATGTCGACAAAAGGGGGACGTGACTCCCAGAAGCACAAAGGTGCTCCGTGGAATCTACTGAAGTGAGGAAGTGGCAGAGGTACATGGACGAAGTCAAGAAGTGGGATGACTCAAGACTTCCCTTGGCTGGAGGATGTATGAGGGAAAACAGTGGCCACAACCGTGTAACAAGGTCGAGT
>ML792327.1:55867-76167 GCA_009831015.1 Picea engelmannii | reverse complement strand
GAAAGCGAATTAAACCCAATTGAGGGAGAATTTGATACCTTAACTCCCCAGTGGAGTCGCCAGTCTGTTCGTGCTCGAATCGTCGTCGGGTGAGCAAAAATGGGAGCACTAGCATGCCCTGTTGGGCTTGGCAAGGCAGAACAAGATGCTGTGGAGAAAAAGGGTTAACAGAAACATAAACAAACTATAATCTAACTACGAACTGACAAACAAATAAAACTACAAAAATAAACAAAGGACATCAGCCATAAGACAAGGGAGTCATCAATGGTTCCAGGCTTGATCTATTAGCGAAACCAGAGCACACGCTGAAGACAGTGATAGGGGTTCCCTCTCCCTCCAGCGGAAGGTCCTTCGGGGCCCTCAACACAATGCTTTCCTTACAAAATGAATAGAACTGAACTGAGTGATGAAAGAACTCTGGGTTAGGCCGCTAATGGATAGCTTGTCAAAGACTGAGCTCTAAATCATCTGGACAACGTAACTTTGCTTTGAATTCTTTGCTAAAACAGTGAGTCTTCACGGCTATTTATAGCATTTTTCCAGGCGGTCACGTAACCAACTTCTGGTGTGAACACAGACCTGTTTAGGGTTCACTTAGGTCATTAATTCACCGAATTTGCAGAGCCGACCCTGATTCGAGAGTCAAATCATCTTGGGGGGTGGTCCATAGGCGGTCGGGAGGCCGACTTATGCAATTAATGCACCGTATTAGCAGATGCGTGGGTTTTTGTGTTGACAGGCGCGCATGCGCTAGTAACACGTTTTTGTCCCACGCATATGCACGCGCATCAAGCTGCTGTAAAGCGCCCTTCAATTTTTGGTTACTTTGTATATTTTTTGACCCTTCTGGAATGCTGTGAACTTAATTCAGTGCCATGAATGACTTCATTGTTGTTTTGATGATGTGGAGTTCTTGTCGCCATGTGCAGGCAAAATTTCAGTGATAACACACTTTAAAAGATTTGCAATACTGGCTAGCATTCGAGACTCTGGATTGTCTCTCAAGAACTGAGTTGTTCTGCCACGTGTACTTGTTGACGATGCTCCTGCATTATACTCCCCCTGGACAAAAATTCATGGACTCCTATCCATGAGCTCTTGTACCGAATTTCCATGCTTCTGGATATTAGCTTCACTTTCCCAACTGGCATATTCTATTGGGTGTCCCTTCCACTTAACCAGGTATTCAAAATAGGTCTTCCTATTGGTATTCTTACTAATCCTCTGATCAACGATCTTTTCCATCTGTGGTTTTTCTTCTATAGGCATTTGTTTCTCCCACTGAATCTTCCCTTGATTTGTTGATCCCTCTGTGCCATCCTTCCTATAAGGATACAGTTCTGAGATGTTGAATATGGGCGATATGTACACATCATCTGGCAGCTCAATCTCATAGTTGTTGGCATCAAACTTCCTCAAGATCCTACATGGTCCTATATTCTTCATCTTTATATTTTTATGTGTCCCCCTAGGGAACCTTTCCTTCCTGGGATGTGCTAGAACCTGATCTCCTATTTCAAATTAGAGTTCTCTGCGATGTTAATCAACTCTGTGTTTGTACTCTTGGCTAGAATTCTGCAACTGCCCCCTGATCTGGCTATGGAGCTTCTGCATTTCTGTAGCAAAATATTCTGCTCCAGCACTTTTGATCTCACAACGTTCCAAGTCTCTCAACTCATATACTCCCCTGGGTTTCATTCCATACAATATTTGGAACAGGCTCTTCCTAGTGCTCCTATTTGGTGAGTCGTTTTATGCAAATTCTGCTTGTGGTAGAATCCGATCCCATTGATTATGGTGCTCAATGACCAGAATCCTAAATAAGTTTCCCAAACTTTTGTTTACCACCTCAGTCTATCCATCTGTCTGAGGGTGATAAGATGAGCTGAAGGAAAAATATTTCCCCAACTTCTTCCACAGTGTTCTCCAAAAATGACCAACAAATTTCGTGTCTTTGTCTAAGACAATGCTTCTGGGTAGGCCGTGAAGTCTCACAACTTCCTTGAAAAATAGTTTTTCAACATGTGTTGCATCACTGGTCTTCTAACATGGGATAAAGTGTTCCATCTTGGAAAATCTATCCACCACCACAAATATGGAATCGCATCCTCTTTGTGTTTTTGGTAGTCCCAACACAAAATCCATGCTTCTTGCATCCCAAGGCCTCTCTGGTATGGGCAATGGTTGACACAATCCAGTGTTTTGTATTTTACCTTTTTCACGTTGGTAGATTCTGCATCTGTTCATGAATTTTATTACATCTATTCTCATACCTGTCCAATAGTATGGACTGCTCAACTGCAAAAATGTCTTATCATGGCTGAAATGTCTAGTCAATCCTCCACTATGTTTTTCCTTCAAAAGGTTATCCCTCATTGAGCATTTTGGTATGCACAATTTATTTCCCTATAAAAACAATCCCTCTTGAAACATATACTCTTTCCACTATGTTATTGGATAAATCCGTAAGTGCATACATGAACCGATCTCCCTAGATCCACCTGGATCTAGAACAAATCAAGACAGAATAATACTCTTTCCCTAGATTTTAACTATTGAATCAAATAGGAGGCAAGAACTACGAACATACCTTATGATCGCTTCCTTTGGTCTTTTTTGCTCCCGCTTCGCTCCAATGCTCTCGTACAGTCAAGACCACAACAATACAAACCAATCGAAGTGAAGACAACTCAATATATTCAACAGTTAATCTATGTATATGATCAAGGAGTTATACAATAAAGTGGAATCAGCTTTATGGGAAAGAGACATATTACTGTATCATATTGATGTAAAGTCAATATTACAATCTGAGCCTTGATTTCGCAAACTTCCTTTCGATGGCTCTTGGCTCCGACACACACACTTGCTCACTTGCATGAAGAAGATCAACCACCTTTGATAAACTTGTTGGAGTTCTCTAGTTTTTGTAGCATCAGTCCTTCACACAATCCTTTACACTAATTCTCCAATGAATCTTTTGCTTGTTTGCTTCTAACCTTTTCCATGAGAATCCCCTCAATATATAGAAGAGAATGAATTAGTTACTTGGATAAGAATGATCCCAAAATATCAGGAAATCTAGTACTTAGACAACCATTCGAATGCCATCTCATCCTTCTAGAAGATTCCCTTCTAGAAGCTTCGAGAATTCATATTTTTCCCTTCTTTAGAAAGAGTTCGCACCCTAGTAGTTAGACACAGTGCAAACCTCTCGCACCTTGGCTTAAGGCAGCCTACGAGAATCATGCATTCTCGCAGGCAAATGTATTGGCAGCCTGCAAACCTCTCTCAAAAATGTGATTTCTGGAAAGAGATGAAGGTAACTTTTCTCAAGAGAAAGTTCTAATGAATAGATTGAGTACACCATCATCAATACATCATCATGATGACCAAAATTATGGGTAATAGAATGCCCCCCAAAGTATGAGTTTGGAACTAGTGACAGCCGATAGACTTTGTAAGTTGCATGTGTGTGTCAGGAACCAGGAGCACATCTAATCAGAAACCTGCAAACACCCAAGCATCTGCAGAACATCATATATACCAATTCTAAGGTAGGCATTCCCATACTCAGATCATATACTGATGACATCATAGACATGGGTCATGGCCACCAATCATACACTATGGATCCATGCCATCAAAATATAGCATATCCACCTGAATACACTGTGGATCTATGCGAGAAATTTCAAATCAAGACGACATAGCCACGAAACATACACAATGGATCTATGTGTCACAAAGTATACATACTCCATCGCAACCTGGATCACAAAGAGAATATCCAGGGTCTTCAATCTCGTCGTCCAAAGTATGAATCTAACCATGTGATTACATGTGTCGAAGTCGAACATGGTAGAAACCACTTGATTACCGGTCATTGATGTAACCGTTAACAAGTGCGAGGGAAATCACCATTGATGTCAATGACTCCCAAGGTACCATAGTACAATCCATCGAGTGTGAATAAATGGGTTGATGTCGAACATCCGATGAAATATTTTGATCAGGGGTCAATAATGTAAACCCACTATCGAAAGCGAGGAAACTTGTCATTGATGCATGAAAGCTTCAAGGTACTAGCTAATTTCTAAGTCTTGATTCCGGATAATGAGCTGAAGTCGACGGAACAAAACTCGTCACAGGAGGTCCTTGATGTATCCCCCATCAATGACACGAAATGAGTAACTGAGTTTGAAAGTGAAACAGAGCATGTTGCAATTGGAATAGACACAGGGAAGGCCGACAAAGAGAGAATGGATAACTGCAGATGGCCGACTCAATATAGGTTTCAGATCGACTTCTCTTGAACATATGAATGAAATGACCAATGATTTGGCAGCATTGACTCAAAGACGACACAGGGAATGACCTTGTAGCAAATCGAATGAGAGACAAATGGATTTCCCAAACCGGCTTCAAATAGGGGGTGTCATGTTCAAGAGAGACACTTACTGCCAATCAATACGAAGATGAAAACATATCCCTTTCCCAAATTTTCCCCCACCATTTCTGGAAAGTACCTCTTTATTTTTATGCAAGATTGAAGAGGATCACATATGCTTGTTGATGTAAGCTCATCCTTCAGACAAGTCCCTAGGAGTATGTTTAACAAACCCTAAGAAGGAGTGGTTCGGTCCCATTACGGGTCTGTCAATGTATGTTTAACGAGCCCAAAGATAGAAAACTCGAAGGTTTTTCAAGATTATAGAGTTTGGAAAAAACACTTAAAAGAGAAATCTCTCAGTTCCTTTTTTGTAATATAGCCTGGACGAGACCGAAAAAGAGATAAATTATCGCTCACCAGACGCATACTTCAAATACTTTATCGAGCGTGAGAATAGCAAGGTCACTCGGCGATCTTTTCATGTTTAGAGAGTTTGAAAAGAGCTTAAAGATGACTTCGGGGGGGTTCCTTTTTCACATAACCTTGTTGAGCCTGAAAAAGTGATAAAACTATGCTCGATCACGTTCTTATGTTTTTTACGAGTGCAAGAATGGACAAAAACGACACTCGAGGTTTTATGTAAAACCATAAAAACAATCAAAAACATGCCAACACGAAGAAAAATATGTCCATACCCTTGTATTTAATTAACAACGTCATCACACCTGCAATTCATTACACTCATCTTGATATTATGGATTAGGTTTAATCAATAAATAAGGATAAAAAACCCAAAATGACATAGTAAAAAGCAACTTAAATGAGTAAATAACCATTTTTACCATATCATTTCACATTTTCACTATTGAGCTCCAAAACCCCTTTTTTACCCTCCGAATTTGGCGTCGATTTGCGGGAGCTACAAGAGATCATTCGACGAGCCGTCTGCAGCATTAAGGTAAGCCATTCATTCTTGACATTTTCATGGTTTAAATTTTTGATTTCATTGGTTAGTTTTTCAGTTTCAAGTTGTTTTTTGAACCCTACATGCGCATAGGCATTCTCGCAGGCAGCCCATACGAGACCTACGAGAATGATGCATTCTCACAGGTGAGACTTAAGCCACCTGTGAGGTTCTCACACTGTGCTAATGGGGAACTTGCAAGAACCGCAAACTCAAAATGGTTTTTAAATATTTAACCAATGAAAAAGATCTAGATCATGAATAAAATCATTAATCCTCCTTTTATGTTTATTGTGCAGATAAATAGCCATAAACATGGTGCTTGAGTGGGGAGAACGAGAACATGAAGAGGATAATGCAAATGCCAAGAATCATCCTCCCACCATAGCCGCATTGAGAGATTGTGGGCTCTTAAAATACTTTCGCATCCTGGGCATGAGAGCCCAAGTCAGACTACTAGAGTTCTTGATCCGTATGTGGGATCCAGATCAACAGGTTTTCAATGTAGGAGCTCACACATTGTCCATAGACATTGAGGACATATACTTATTGACTGGATTATCCAGGCATGGGTATTATGTAAACCTGGCCGGTAGTAGAGGCGGCAGATTAAAAATGAGTGAGTACTGTAATCAATACTATGTACCTAAGGCTGAGAGGAAAAAGGGAAAAGTTGCTATCTTGGGGGTACAAGACTTGACCCTCCGCACTATCCTCTTTACTATAGCTCATATGGCCAGGAGTTCTTCTCCTCATATGGCATTACAGAGCTACTTCCAGTACGCCATCGAGTGTATTGAGCCTCGAGTATTTAACTAGGTAGATGTTGTGCTTCACAGTATCAAAAAGCAATTAACAAAATGCAGGCGAGGTGAATTGAAACAATTTGGTTATGGATATTTGTTAATGTCCTTCTTCCTCGAGAGGGTCCCTGTATTTAGAATACAGGCTGATTGGAACCTACCGGGTCCTAGGGATCCAAGGATGTTGAGATTGTGTCGGCTCATGGCCCGGCACGTGGCAGGACCAATCGTCAAGTATGACGATATTTTCTTTGACTGGCTTCAAAACCAGATGTTGATGGTCGATGACTACGCCTATGCCAGGTTGGATTTTCGAGGAGATCTAGATTTAGCATTTCCTGAGGACGCTCAGTGGGGTGACCTTGGTAAGAAGTACACACATTTTTCTCTTTTTAAATGTTTTTGAATTTTTATAATATTCAAATGTTTTGTTTTATAATTTTATCCGAAGACTAACATAGAATGTTTGTTGATAACACAGATGTTGGACCGTATAGACCTCCTAGAACTTCTCCTATCCAGCGACGAGGAAAGGTAGCAGCAGCACCACCACAGTATGCTGAAGATTATCAGGTGGTGGAACAGAATTTAGAGGGTCTGATAGCAGACATTCCAGATATGACTCTGGAAGAGGTTCCACGACACGATCAATGTCACACTGTAGGGGTATCAGCAGCTATGAGCCGACTACTCCGTAGAGTTGCTAGAGTAGTCGTGTGTTACCGTGATCGTCATCCATGACATCACTTTGTAGAAGTTATAAGCTTCCATTTTTGACATTTTGGTCTTCGGACAAATTTTTGTAAAAACTCTTTTGATCGATATATATATACAGATGGTTTCTACCGGATTACTTTATATTGTGTGAATTTTTATGTGTTTAATTTATAAATGATTCAAATGTCTGTCCAATACATAATTAGCCAATGCATATGTTAATGTATTAAGACATCTAGGAATATGATGATATTCAATGTGATCAAAATAACGTTCCAAGAGGCGAATTCGCAAATACACCCGTAACAAAGTAGGACTTTGAATAGAGTAGATATTACTTATTTGTAGTACTACAAGCTACGAATCAAGTCGCACAACCAAATGACGAATTCCAAGTGAGATAGAATCAACCAATAATTCAATGACAATGCTATACTCTGCAATGTTGTTGGTCGCACGGCCGAGGCATACACCTCGTAAAGATATAAGTTCGTTTGTTGGGGCATAGATTTCCCACGCAGCGGAATCTAGGTTCCGAGTACTATGGCTAGCACCATCAGCGAAGCTAATATAGGGTATCGAAGACTCCGACATCTGGCAATCAAACACAACGTCACATAAGGGAAGAGACCAGATAACGTCAAAAGAAAACTAAAGTACACACAAAGTATGATACATAAAATATAAGTACTTGTGCACAAATGACTTATGCATAGTACTTCTTCAAGTACAACCCATTCTTGGGTTCACTCAAAGGGATACCATTGTAATTGATCAGCTCATATGCTCCTTTTTCCAAAACTCGGCAAACAATATAAAGACCTCGCCACATTGGCTCGAATTTCCCAACCCCTAAGACATCTCGATCCTGTTCATAGAGAAGAACAAGATCACCTTTAGAGAAAACGCGAGGCTTGACATGCTTGTCATACTGTGCCTTGACATGTTTCTTATGGGCTTCTATTATTAGAGTGGTGTCACGTCGAGTTTCATCTAATCGCATCAGATACAATAGATGTTCTTCTTTAGCAGAATTATTGGGTAAGAGTTCGACAGCTAGTTTCAGAGAGGGTATCTCACATTCTATAGGAAGAATGGATTCCACACCATAGACTAATCGAAAGGGCGTAAACCCAGTAGCGGATTTGACAGATGTCCGATACGCCCACAATGCCGAAAACAACATCGTGTGCCAACTTGTTTTATGAATTCCTATCATCCGTCGAAACATAGTTATAAGAACTTTCTTGATTGCTTCGACCTGGCCATTAGCTTGCGGATAATAGGGTGTTGATTTCTCATGACGAAGACCCAACTTTTTCGTAAGTCCAGACATCATAAAATTCCTAAAGTGACTACCATGATCAGTGACGATAGCTTGGGGCACACCAAAACGAGCTATAACATGGTTAAAAAGAAACAAGGCTGTAGTCTTTCCAGTGTTATCGAATGTCGGCATTGCCTCGACCCATTTAGTAAAATAATCAACTGCTACAATGATGTAACCATGCCCCCCGGTCGAGTGAGGGTGACATGTCATGAAATCAATGCCCCATTTTGCAAAAGGACCAACTGAGACCACAGGATGAAGAGGAGCAGGATCTAACCATATTTTCTGATTGTAGGTCTGGCAGGCATGGCATTTCTGAATGGGAGTAATGCAATCGTTAAACAAAGAAGGCCAACAATATCCTGCACGTAAAATCTTTCAGGTAGTAGCATACCCAGACATATGACCACCACATGCTCCGGAATGGCAGTCATTCAGAGCTTCCTCGGCTTCGTCAAACGTCAGACAATGTCGAAAAACAGAGTCAATTCCCCGACGGTAAAGAGTATCTCCGAGGATAATGTATTGATGAGCCTGATAGCATACGCGACGTCGTTCATTACTAGACAAAGCAGGCCGGAAAGTCTGAGCTTGGAGATATATAATGATATCCCCATACCAAATATCGTCAGTGCTAATAAGGAAAAGTGATTCATCGGGTAGTGAATCTACTGCTACACTTTCCGTTGCAGAGTGAGGAAAATCACATATCAACTCAGCAAAAACTAAGGATTTCTTGGACTTGGCGCGATTGAATTCCAAGTCAAACTCCTGGAGTATGACAATCCATTTGGATTATTTTCCCCCTAGCAATTGACGTGTCAAAATATGTTGCATAGGGTTGCAATGAGAAATCATCGTAGTTTTCCATGAGAGGATATAATGCCAAAAGCGCTGGATAGCTTGAACAGCAGCCAAGGCCAGTTTCTCAACATGTTGATGTGTGCATCATCCTCTTGGACGAGGACCATGCCAATAGTGTACTCCGAGGCAGCAAGATAAAGGAAATAATCATGACTATAATCAAGAGGAAAGAGAAGCGGATCTCGCGTGAGGGACAACTTCAAAGCTTCAAAATAATTATTGGCAATGGTATCCCAAACGAATTCTAAATCTTTCTTTAGTAGTCGTGTAAAACCACGAGTGATCTCGGCATAATTCGGGATGAAACGACGAAGAAAGTTTGCTTTCCCCTGCAAACTTTGCAACTAGCACAGTGTAGAAGGAGGAGGGAGATTAAGAATCACCTCAACCTTAATAGGATCCACCCAGATTCCTTGACGTGAAACGATAAAACCTAGAAGACGGCCGGATTCTATGCAAAAAACACATTTATGAGGATTTAAATGGATGCGATAGAACCGACAACGAACGAAAATGGCTCGGAGATGAGTGGGGTGATCGACTCGGTGCAAAGAATGAGCTGGTAAATCATCCAAATAAGGTTGAAAAATATACTTTATGTCATGAAAAGCATAAGACATAGCACGTTGAAACGTCGCGTCAGCATTCTTAAGACCGAAGGGAAGTTTCCTATAGGAAAAAGTACCCCAAGGACAAATAAAAGCAGTATTATGTTGGTCCTCGGGAGCGATGTTAATTTGATTATAGCCAGAGAAACCATCCATGAGAGAGAAGATTTCACTTCCGGCACAGTCATCGACAACCTAGTCAACAAAAGGAGTTGGAAAGTTGTCTTTTGGACAGGCTTTGTTAATATCCCTATAATCAACACATACATGAATACTGCCTCCTTTTTTATCAATCGGTACAGGGTTGGAAACCCATTCTCTCAGAGCCATGGGATAAATAAAGCCGGCTTTGAGAAGTTTTTCAACCTCAAGCTTGATAGCCGCTGCTTTACATGGGTGTACTAGATGTAGGAGCTGCCGGACAGGTTTAGCTCCGAGGTATCTCTTTATCTCATGTATAACAATTGTAGGGTCGATACCTAGCATCTCTTCGTAACTCCAGGCGAAGATGTCATGAAATTCTTTGAACAGAGAGGTATAGGTGACGATTTCATCCGTAGAACACGAAGCTCCAATATGAACATTTTCAGATATCCTAGGTTTAACGGATATGTCAATGGGAATCGTGGGAGAGATATTACTGAGGTTCCCTTCGACAAACACATCATGTGTAGATCCGGGAATGGTTGATATGAAAACAACGGTCGACGTAGTCGAAATCCGTTGGTATTTCTCAAGAGTGTGTTGTTCCAAAAAGAGTATGGAACGATGATGTCCATTGTCCCAAGGGGTGTCCTCCATGACGGACATGATCATCTCATCAGTAGGGAAGATGACACAGAAAGGATTGGGAGACAACTCATCAAGAGAGGAGGTAGAAGGTGTTTCTGATTGAATGGCATGATAAGAATACTCAACCGGACTTAACAGCATGATGTTTCCAAAACAAAAATGATCTCCAGGGTCAGGGACAATCCAAGGGTCATGTGACACAGGACATTCATGAGGCACTATGGAAATCATGTTAATAGAAGCAATTGACGGGCGTGGAACATCAGGCGGTGGAATGGGAAAAGTACCCATTAACGAAGAGTCTTTTAAAAGGCCTACACCAACATTCTCATAACCCGGCGGGGTCTTAGCTATAAACGACACATTGCCAGTACGAGTATCAGAATTAAAGAAGGCAAGTTGGTCAACTGTAACAACCTTTCCTTGATGAGGAAAATGTACTAAACGGAAAAGTGTTGACACAACAACACGCATGGAATCGATCCAGCTACAACCAAGTAGAAGATTATAATCAAGGGGAGCATCGAAGACTTCCACTTCAACTTGGACCATCTTACCTTCTAGTGTAATGGGAAACGAAGGAAGAACACCGTAAGGATTAAAACCAGAGCCATTGAATGCTTTCAAAGTATTTTGTGATTCATTTAAAGGAGGAGAGCCAATGGCTTTCCAACAAGAAAAAGACATTACACACGTAGAGTCACCCTCATCTATAACAGTTCGACAAATGTTCTTGTCAGAGACAACAACTTGAATTTGAAACGCGAGTTGAGGGGGTAACCTTGGAATGTGATCTTCCAAGTCAAAGACTATTAAATTCATATCTGTTGGGTCAATTCCACCTATAGCTTTCAACAGAGCCTTCCTTTCTATAGGACAAGACTGAAGGACTTCAAGGGCTGACATCGCTGAAGGTGCCTGGGCCAGATCTTCCACAATGTTGTATTTCTAGGCCGCATGAGCATGAGGATTGAAAGTCGATTTCTTAACGACACCTTTTGGGGGTGGTTGCAGAACTGTATCAAGATTCGATCGTTCGAGATGAAGAGGATCGTTTGTAGGTAGAGTCGGTGGAGAGGGTTGTACCAAAGCAGGAGGTAAATCGTCAACCTTCTCCTTAGATGGAGTATAATCTTTGGCTCTAGTTGTGAGTGCGACGTTGTTTGGCTTAGAATCACCGGCACACATCAAAACATATGATGTCGTAGAAGTAGAGGGTTGGTCATGAATGACCAACTGAGCCTGTTGTTGAGATGGGAAGGGTTGGGACAAGACTGCCGGCGTAGATGGTTTGGGTATTCCTTGAAGGAACTTAGTGACCTCGGCACGTCATGGAAAATCCTTTGTGTAGTGATCCTCACCACAGATAAGGCAACGGTATCATGGTTTGTGCTTATCCCGATCTTCAATAGGAGGAGTTTTAGTTTGCTCTGTTTGATTATTATTTCTTCCCTCCTTATTCTTGCCTCTCCCCTTTTTAGATTTGTTTTTACCGACTGGGGTAGATTGGACAACATTGACCTCAGAAGTTTTGCCGGTGGGAGTGGCAGGAGACGGATCATTTTGAACATTAGAATAAGTAGACTTAGGGTTGGAGTTCGAAACAGAATGTGATTGGGCTTGGGTCGTACCAATCACACCGTCAGCTTCATGTGAGGCAGCTAGAGTAGTTGAAGTGCTGGAAGCATTTGGATGAGGTAAATCAGGGAGTAAGTCATAAAGAGTTCCCATTTGCGAATAAATGAGATCAAGATATTGAGCACGACTTATATCCTACTCTTCTGTGACAACACCACCCATGGCTATCTCTTTACCTATTTCGTTCACAAAAGATTTTGTAAACCATTCAACCAACAACTGATCGGGGAGCTCAAGTTTAATGAGACGTCATCTCCTTCTCCACTCATTAATATGATCGGATATATGAGTACCTTTACTTTGTTTGAAAGAAGTTAAAATCTCAGTCCCTATATCATAACGGATCGGTAACTGGTAATGCGTAAGGAAATCCATAGCTAAAGTGTTAAAATCAAAGAAGAAACCTCGTGGTAATTCAATATACCACTTTGCAGCAGAACCGGTAAGGGTTCGTTGAAAAAGACGTAATCGAATGGAGTCATCCATCAATGAGTTGGATGAACACCATAGATGAAAATTCATAACGTGATTGTTCGGGTCCTCTCCCACTTTGCTGTCGAATTTAGGAACATCCGAAGGAAGCTTAACTGGCATAATAGGCCATTGGGGAGAGTGACGAATAGGATCATTCAAAATCCTAGACAAATCTAGAAAATCCAAAGTAGCAAGAAAAGGTAACTGTTGATTCACCTGCAGGTACTGGTGACTTTGGGGTGGAGGCCCTGTCGGCAAACCAATAGGACCGTAAGCAGTCTACCCATAGAGAGAAGACCCAGACTAATTCGGCGGTGGTTGGAAAGGATAGTAGTTCCAAGGATTGTAACCTGGAGGTTGATTAGGGACCTGAGTTTGAGCATTGTGACCCTGACCCCAAATAGGATTGAGTACACCCAGATATGGTTGGCTTGTAGTAGGGACAGTCTGTTGCTACCCCCCAGTCGATTGAGGAAGATTTTGTAACATCTGAGTCCAATACTGGGCCAAAGCAGTAGGTATATTTTGTCCAAAAGGTGGGGTAGGTCCCCCTATCGTCGATGGTGTTCCAACCAGAAATTGTGTTCCAATCAAAGGTTGTGTAGTAAGTGGAATATGTCCGGTAAAAGGAAGTTGAATGGTGCCACCCTGTCCACCAAGGGGAATCTGCAAGTTCGATGTAATGGATGATATTGTGCCACTAGGATTAGGAATTCCATAAGGAAATTGAGGGAGTGTCAGAATAAAACCGAGAATAGGGTGCCCAAGAAAAGGAGGACCACCTGGAGAACCGGCTGGGGTTTGCGGAGGTGTTGGATTGGAAGCATTCAACAATGCATTCAACGCATGGTAATCGGGTGGTAATGTCGGGTTGACATCGGGCATTCACTGGGTATTGATAGGAGCAAGACTAGCTGCAGTAATCCCAGTAGGGACACTCGTAGTAATCGCGAGATGGGCCATCTTGTCAGGGAGAACAAAGTGATAAGTGGTATTTACTGGTACAGTCTCTGTCTTAGAAAACACCGGAGGGTTGATTTCATAAACTGTAGGCGATTCAGTACCAAAAAGAACCCTTCGGAAATCACCCGACCAAAAATCATCTCAGCCTTCTTCCCCAGGAACATGCCCAACGGTTGATTCAGAAGATGTAACAACTACTTCTCCAAAAGAATTTAATCGCACAAAAGGTCGTTCACCACGATGAATGCGGTATTCCTCTCTAGTATTGGTAATTTGAAAAGGTTCTAGAGAGTCAGTTGATTCTACTTGTGGTGTGGTGACAACTGGGACTTCACTTGCTTCCACGTGTGGTGGGGTAACAACCGGGACTTCACTCTGGTGAGGAGAGCCCTCAGGTGTACTAGTAGGCAAGGGTTGATAACCGTCTAGATGCTCTGGAGATAAACCTTGCATTCTACGTGAATGACGTGGGGAAGCTATTGTAAACAAGTGACAAGCTCTGCGAAGAAATTCCTACAGTTAACTTCGAGAAACAAACAACACACGCTAGTAAACAAAATCTAGGAAGAAATCACCAAGCAAACAAGACCTTCTAATTTCGAAGCCACTAGTTGGTGATGAAATCCAATGTCGCAACAACAAGACGAGAAGGGGCAGGGCTAGGATGGAAAAGTTATGCTAACGACCTGCTTATCGAACTTACACCCTGGTGCAAGCTCCCACACATAATCATGGGTATACCCTCCAAGGAGCCCGAGTGAGTTTGGTCAACGTCAATTCCAGGTACCGTGAAGACTTTCCCTTTCATAGTCACCTTGGGTAAGAACCTAGAGAGATAAGCCACTAAGGTCACCACAAACAACAGTAAAGCCTGGGGGAACAGTCGACAGTCCGGTCCACATGCAAGGGCAAGGTATCTAGCCCAAAATCAACTCAAAAGGCTTCCACTCATCATTGTGGGTATACGTCAGAGTGACCCCCGTAATACGTGCAATCTCTACACTGATGTCAACAAAGCAGGGTGAGTAACTCTGTCGACACCAATGAGACCTAGTGCTTGACCCTTGTGTTAGAAGGGCTTCCCAGGACAATATATTGCAAATGGAATTTGACACTCCCTAACTCAAGATGCTATTGTGTGTTTTGAGCTTTTGGAGAGTGTATCTCTCTTCCTACTCCAAAGCACTAACCTAACTAAATGTTGGTGTAAAAGAGCCCTAGAAAAGAGTTACTAGATAAATTTTAGGATTACGCAATATTTTTAAAAGTTGTTGTTTACTCAAAGGTAACGGAAGTGAAAATTATGTTGTATGACTCTGACCCAAACAATGCAAGGATGAGAATGAAATATAACACTTTTCGTTCAATGAATCCTATGTATGGGAGAGAGAGAAGTTTTCAAGATCAACCATGAACTATAATGCAGAATTTCCTTTCAAATGCCAATGCAAACAATCATTCATCAAATGAAAATTCTCTATTATGTCTTTTTCAAATACTTCAATAATCTCAATAATTTGATTTTCAAAGTTTTCTAAAACGAAAAGAATTTTTGAAAGAAAAACTTGTTGTTCACTTTCCAAAAAGAATTCTCATTATACCAATGATAGAGCAGAAAATCAAATCATAAAGAACCAAGCAATAACAACCCAATCAACTCTTTCAATGAAAGCAAAAATAAAGAGCAAACCAATGTAGTCTTTTAAAATGGAAGAGAAAATGATCTTTCAAACCATAAACAAATAAGAAACCCAAGCAAACTTAACTTTCAACCAATCACTGGATCCCAACAAATCAAACACATTCAGAATCTGAAGTCAGAGAGAATGGTTTTGCCAGAAGAGTCGAGAAACGAAATTCAAGCTATAAATGACAAGAAAAGCCTTGAAACCCTAAGATTGTTCACGCATGCAAACTGAAGCAAGAGATATATCAATCAGTGGTCCAAGAAACTCATAAGAGGTAATTCAACTGATCTGGGCAGTTAGAAAAACCAAAACTCAATTTCAAAATTTTGAAAAATCGTGTTCGCAGGTAAGCAATATTACACAGTGCGAGAATCTATGATACTCGCAGGTGACCTTATAGCAAGGTGCGAGAACCTCGCACTGAAACCTATGTGCAGGGTGAAAACCTTCCCAATTCTCGCAGGCTACAATGAAGTGCAGTGCGAGAAGTCCTGAACATATTAAAAAATTTGAAAAATGAAGTAAAATTCAAAAAGACTTCTGGACTCAGAAGGTCTAGCAGGATATCCTAAAGACTCAGAGACTGATAGGACAGGAGAAAAATGAAACCAGAGGAAATGGCCACAGAAAAACACAAAAAGCCACCAAGAAAATGGGATTATTCCCCAGTGGAGTCGCCAATTTTGTTATTGGATAAATCCGTAAGTGTGGACACGAACCGATCTCCCTAGATCCACCTGGATCTAGAACAAATCAAGACAGAATAATACTCTTTCCCTATATTTTAACTATTGAATCAAATAGGAGGAAAGAACTACGAACATACCTTATGATCACTTCCTTTGGTCTTTGTTGCTCCCACTTCCCTCCAATGCTCTCGTACAGTCAAGACCACAACAGTACAAACCAATCGAAGTGAAGACAACTCAATATATTCAACAATTAATCTATGTATATGATCAAGGAGTTATACAATAAAGTGGAATCATCTTTATGGGAAAGAGACATATTACTGTATCATATTGATGGAAAGTGAAGATTACAACCTGAGCCTTGATGTCACAAACTTCATTTCGATGTCTCTTGGCTCCGACACACACACTTGCTCACTTGCATGAAGAAGATAAACCACCTTTAATAAACTTGCTGGAGTTCTCTAGTTGTTGTAGCATCAGTCCTTCACACAATCCTTTACACTAATTCTCCAATGAATCTTTTGCTTGTTTGCTTCTAACCTTTTCCATGAGAATCCCCTCAATATATAGGAGAGAATGAATTAGTTACTTGGATAAGAATGATCCCAAAATATCAGGAAATCCAGTACTTAGACAACCATTCGAATGCCATCTCATCCTTCTAGAAGATTCCCTTCTAGAAGCTTCGAGAATTCATCTTTTTCCCTTCTTTAGAAAGAGTTCGCACCCTAGTAGTTAGACACAGTGTGAACGTTGTTCTCGGTCAATCTGTCAACAGGTGAGAAAAAAGGAGACCGTTCTGCATGCCTTGTTGGGTTCACCAAGGCAGAACATCTGTAGCAGCGAGGGTTAACAACAAACGGAAAACAAAAACAGAATACAATCTAACTAATAGCTGTAAGCAAATAACGATTCGAAAATAAACAAAAACATGAAGCATGAGTCAAGGGAGTCCACAATGGTTTCAAGGTTTGATCTATTAGAAAAACCAGAGTACACGCTGAGGGCAGAGATAAAGGTTCCCTATCCCTCCAACGGAAGGTCCTTCGAGGCTCTCAAGCTTGTGCTTTCCTTACAAAATGAGCAGGACAGAAATGAACAGTGAAAGAACTCTGAGTTAGGCCATGCACGGATGGCTTGTCAAAAGGACTGAGCTCTGAATCTGGACAGCGTAACTTTGCTGGGAATTCTCTGCTGAAACAATGAGTCTTCACGTCTATTTATAGCATTTTCCAGGCGGTCACGTAACCAGCTTCCAGTGTAAACACGGACCTGTTTAGGGTTCACTTAAGCCATAAATTCGCCGAATTTGCAGAGCCGACCCTGATCTGAGGGTCAAATCATCTTGGGGGCTGGTCCATAGGCGGTCAAGAGGCCGACTTAAGCAATTAATGCACCGCATTAGCAAATGCGCGGCTTTTTATGTGAACAGTCACGCGTTGGGCACGCTCACGCGCGCAAACCACATTTTTGTCCCGCGCATACACGCGCGCACCCTACTACTGTAAAGCGCCCTTCAATTTTTAGTTACTTTGTATGGTTTTTGACCTTTCTGGAATGCTGTGGACTTAATTTAGTGCCATGAATGACTTCATTTCTGTTTTGATGATGTGGAGTTCTTGTCGCCGTGTGCAGACGAAATTTCAGTGATAACAGATGCCCCCTGATGGATGAGGTTAGGAGCATACGTATAGCCGAAATCCATCAATGTTTCTTCTACTGATACTGTGGTTGTAAGGGAAAGCAATAGTGAGACCCTTCGGAACGATCCGTTGGAGGAAAACGGAACCCGTATCTCGACCTTCTGAGAGACGTGAATGAACAATATACAACTGTGTACAAACGAGGCGGGCATGCCCCATGCTCGTGTGATGTAACTCTGAAAAAGATGACGGAAGTGTTGGTGTAGACAACTGCAGTGCCCTCAGGGGCGATAAATGATAAAGGCAGAAGACAATTCTGCAACGGAACATACTCTAAATACCAGGCAATGATCACTGTAATAAGCAGCGACGATGATGTGGGCATTGATGGCCCTACCAAGTTCAGAGGTCTTCGGCAAATAACAAAAAGAACTGCAATAGTCGCGAAGTAAAACCCATCATAACATGAGGAAGTGTTGGCGTCGAATGTTACGGTGGCCAACGATAGCAGGGGGCAATGTTGTTTCCCCCTGTGCCGTCCGAGATCTCTCATTAAAATGGAGAATGAGAATCAAGATACTGTCTCCCTTCTGGAAAAGTGTGTTGATGTCGACAAAAGGGGGACGCGACTCCCAGAGGCAAAAAGGTGCTTTGTGGAATCTACTGAGGTGATGGAATGGTAGAGGTACATGGACGAAGTCAAGAAGTGGGATGACTCAAGACTTCCCTTGGCTGGAGGATGTATGAGGAAACCAGTGGCCGCAACTGTGTAACAAGGTCGAGTGTCAGGGGGACGACAAGACCAGGGCTAAGTTGTGCCAGAGGCGGGACAAGGTGAACAAATTCAGAGGGTAGAGGTAACTAACCTGCGGGGTACTCTGAGGATATGGACGATGTCGGCAAGGGTAAATGATAAGTACTGCTCCAATCCAAGGGTGACATGGGTTGCGTATGGCCAAAAAAACAAGTCGCCAACGGTGACGACAAAGAATGTATTGACTGAAGGTAAAGGTGTTTGTACAATAAATAATAAATAATAAATAATTTTGGGGAGAAATGTACAAATACAGAAACGGGTGCCCCAGTGTGAAATGGTGCACCAGGGAGGGAAGAATTGTCATGAAACACTGATGAAGGGTGGGGGCCCCATTGGCAAGTTTCTGTATGAGGTAGGTGAATGAAGATGTGGTTCGCAGATGGGCAAACTGATGGCAGATGAAATGGTGGGTTCATGATCCTGTGGAGGTGCAGGTAAAACAGAACGTAACCAAAAAGTGAAGAGTTGGGAGTCTGTATGGAAAGCTAGCAAAATGAGGAGAAGAAGTATGTGGTTAATTCGCAACATGATGTAAGACTACTGGGACTCCCATCCCTAAAGGGAAGTGAAAAACAGCATGAGTGTCAAAAGTGCAAAAAAAAGGTGCTACGAGTGGGAAAACTCATGTGGGTGAGAATGCTACCGGGTTGCAGTACCGCAGATGCAAAAATGGAGGTTTTGGGTACTGCAGAGCCAGGAATGTGGATCCTAAAGGCTAACATCAGGGGGGGTGACTGGAAAATGTAAATGCAACTCAGTGGGGTAGACTACATGCCAGTGCTGAATATATACCTGAAGGGATGATGTTGACGACCGATGAGTAAGTACCTGCACACATCACAACCAAATACCCAAAGTGAACAATATCTGAAGAGTACCAAAGATATGAGCATGTATTAGATAAATGTGACAATGCGCATGCGTACCTGGTCATGATGTGAAAAAAAAAAGGGCGCCCCAGGGGTTCCGGGTAAAAGGTGGCCCAGAGACAGCCATGATGTAGGCTGCGGGACGTTGATCCCGTGACTGAAGACGGTTCGAAAAATGGACGTCGTGGGCTCCCGGAATGTGGAGTGGAAGTTTGGCAAAAACCTTATATATAGCTATAGGGCCCACATTGTCACCTCATTTGTACCTGTTGCTTCAGTGGATTCCAGAGAAGATTGAGAGGAGATTGAGCTATTCTGAGAGCATCAGGCATCCGTTTCCCGGCGTGCGAGATTCAGGTTAGTGTTCTGAACATCCTGCATAGTTATAGGTTTCAAATTTTTGGGCAGGGTAGGTATAGGGGGCCGTACGGGAGGTTTAGGGGGTTTTTGGGTAGAGGGTGGGCCCCAATGTGCGGGCGACTCAATGGAAGGCGCACATGTGTGCAGGCCTATTCATTGAGAATGCGCGCTTTAGGGCGCGCCTGTGGGGTAGACAGGCGCGCATGAGTGCGCGCCTGTAGGTTGAACAGGCGCGCTTCCAAGCGCGCCTGTGGGTACGATAGGCGCGCTCTAGAGCACACTTGTAAAGTGAAAAGGTGCGCATGTGTGCGCGCCTGTATGGCGAACAGGCGCGCATATGTGCGCGCCTGTGGGGAAAAAAAACGCGCCTTGGAGGCAAGGTTTTAAGGTGAAAAAATTAGCTTTATTGGATGCATTAGATGATTGTCTAAGCTAGTTTCTTGGTTGTGTGCAGGCAGCGATCCACGGGCATGGATGTGCGATGGCGCGAGCGGGACTGGGAGCCTCTGCGGGAGGAGGTAGCTGAGGCTAGGTCGGCAGTGCGAGCGTCTTTAGCAGCCAGTGGGCTGCTAAAGTTTTTTGAGAGCCCTCTTATACGGGCCCAGGAGTATCTGCTCCAATTTCTTATTGAGATGTGGAGTCCGGAGCAGCACTGCTTCCTCGTGCGAGGAGAGCAGGT
>ML792327.1:15374-44955 GCA_009831015.1 Picea engelmannii | reverse complement strand
AACCCGATTGAGAGAGGATTTGATACCTGGACTCCCCAGTGGAGTCGCCAATCTGTTCTCGGTCAATCTGTCAGCAGGTGAGAAAAAAGGAGACCGTTCTGCATGCCTTGTTGGGTTCACCAAGGCAGAACATCTGTAGCAGCGAGGGTTAACAACAAACGGAAAACAAAAACAGAATACAATCTAACTAACAGCTGTAACCAAATAACGATTCGAAAATAAACAAAAACATGAAGCATGATTCAAGGGAGTCCACAATGGTTTCAAGGCTTGATATATTAGCGAAACCAGAGTACACGCTGAGGGCAGAGATAAAGGTTCCCTATCCCTCCAACGGAAGGTCCTTCGGGGCTCTCAAGCTTGTGCTTTCCTTACAAAATGAGCAGGACAGAAATGAACAGTGAAATAACTCTGAGTTAGGCCGTGCACGGATGGCTTGTCAAAAGGACTGAGCTCTGAATCTGGACAGCGTAACTTTGCTGGGAATTCTCTGCTGAAACAATGAGTCTTCACGTCTATTTATAGCATTTTCCAGGCGGTCACGTAACCAGCTTCCGGTGTAAACACGGACCTGTTTAGGGTTCACTTAAGCCATAAATTCACCGAATTTGCAGAGCCGACCCTGATCTGAGGGTCAAATCGTCTTGGGGGCTGGTCCACAGGCGGTCGGGAGGCCAACTTAAGCAATTAATGCGCCGCATTATCAAATGCGCGGCTTTTTATGTGAACAGTCACGCGTCGGGCGCGCTCACGCGCGCAAAACACGTTTTTGTCCCGCGCATACGCGCGCGCACCCTACTGCTGTAAAGCGCCCTTCAATTTTTAGTTACTTTGTATGGTTTTTGACCTTTCTGGAATGCTGTGGACTTAATTCAGTGCCATGAATGACTTCATTGTTGTTTTGATGATGTGGAGTTCTTGTCGCCGTGTGAAGACGAAATTTCAGTGATAACAAACGTCTCGCACCTTGGCTTAAGGCAGCCTGCGAGAATCATGCATTCTCGCAGGCAAATGTATTGGCAGCCTGCGAACCTCTCTCAAAAATGTGATTTCTGGAAAGAGATGAAGGTAAATTTTCTCAGGAGAAAGTTCTAATGAAGAGCCTGAGTACACCATCATCAATACATCATCATGACGACCAAAATTATGGGTAACACACTGGCTCCTATCTCTCAGCACAAGATTCGTGCATGCTTCATATGCTTCCTTGAAGTATGGATCATCACTGTACATTTCCTCAAGGTTTTCAAACCCTAAGGTATTTACCTAAAATTCCTGCAGAGTCAAACATTTCCTTCTCAATGCATCAACAACTTTGTTAGCATTCCCAACAATATGTTTTATGACAAAAGTAAAATTCGGCATATACTCAATCCACTTCGCATGCCTCTGATTCAATTTTTCTTATCTGGTTATGAATTGTAAAGCTTGGTTATCGCTATAAAAGACAAATTCTTGTGGGACAAGGTAATGTCTCCATTTCTTTAGAGCTTGGATTATGGCATAAAACTCCTTATCATAGGTGTAGTATTTTCTCTTAGTCTCATTCAGATTCTCGCTGAAGTAAGCAACATGTCTATTGCCATGACTAATAAATCCTCCAATTGCAATTCCACTTGCATCACACCTTACCTGAAACATCTTCTCAAAATTCGGCAAGACCAGAATTGGTCACTCCGTTACTTTCTCCTTCGGTGTATTGAATCTCTTCTCGACCTCCTCTGTCCATTTAAAATACTTGTGCCTCTTCTTCACTGTATCCATCATTGGTGCATAAATTCCACTGAAATATCTGATGAACTTCCTATATAAACTCGCTAATCCATGGAAGCTTCTTACCTCAAACATGCTCCTCGGTGATGACCATTCTTTGATTGCTTTCACCTTCTCCAGATCCATCTTTAGTTCATTTGAAGAGATCAAAAAACCTAATTAAATGAGTTATGTCTTCATAAAAGAGAACTTCTTCAGTTTTATCAACATCTTCTCCTATTGTAGTCTCCTCATCACTAATGTCAGGTGCCTCAAATGCTCCTCTTTAGTCTTGCTAAAGATCAGTATATCATCTAGATACACAACCACGAACTTGCCAATGAAATCTTTTATTATTTCATTCACCAACCTCATAAACGTACTTGGGGCATTGGTTAAGACAAATGGCATAAAAAGCCACTCATAAAAACTTTCATCTGTCTTAAAGGCTATCTTGCACTCATCACCTTCCTTCATTCTGATTTGGTGATATCCACTTTTCAAATCTGTCTTAGAAAAGAAATTTTCTCCACTTAAACATTCCATCAAATCATCTATTCTTTTCAAAGGGAATCTATACCTGATAGTGATCTTATTGATGGCTCTCGAGTCTGTACACATTCTCCATCCTCCATCATTCTTTGGACGCAACACAGTTGGCACTACACATGGACTCAAGCTCTCTTTGACCAAACCCTTGTCTAACAATTCCTGGACTTGGTTCTTCACCTCCTCATCTCTCTAGGTGTTAGTCTGTATGTTGCTTTATTCGGAAAAATTGCTCCTGGTATAAAATTGATATGATGACTGATACTTTTGATGGGTGGCAATGATTTAGGTAGCTCATCCACCACTATGTTAGCAAAATTATCCAATAATTTATGAACTTCTTCAGGCAAATCATCCATTGAAGTACTTGTAAGGATAACTCTAGGTTTCCTTACCACAACAAACTGCATCTTCTGTTCTTTTTTGACTTCTTTCAGGAGTTCCTTCCCACTCATGAGGAGTATGCTTGTGTTGGCTTCCCCTTTCACTTTCTTCTCTTCTATTGGTAGCAACATGTGTGTTCCACCATTCTTCTCCAAGGTGTGTGTATTCTTCCTCCCATCATGAATGACATTCATGTCAAACTGCCATGGTCTTCCCAACAAAATATGGCATACATCCATGGGAATTACATCACACACAATTTCATCGTTATATCCCCCTATCTTAAATTTAACCAAGCATTGTTTAGTAACCATTACCTAGTGTCCTTTCTGCAACCATGAGACTTTATATGGCTCTGGGTGTGCAATTGTCTCTAACTCCAATTTCTCCACCATATTTGTGGATACTAATTTATCAGTGCTCCCACTGTCAATTATCACCTTGCATACTCTGTCTTTATTCTTGCAAGTTGTCCTAAATAGACTATTCCTCTGTACTGGATTTTTAACTTCCACCTCTGGTTTTAAGAGAACCTTTCTCATCATCAGGGATGTTCCATCCTCTACTCCCTCTGCTTCAACATTCTCTCTCTATGCTTCTGAAATGTGAGCTCCTCCTCCTTATTTATTTTTCTCGAGGAATTCCCAAGACATGTGGCCTGTCTTTCCACATGCATAACATCTTATTCCTCCTCCGCCTCTTCCTCTAGAAGAGTTTCTTCCACCACTACGTCTCCCTCAGGAACTGACTCCTCTTTTCGAGTGACTATGTGGAGTTCCAGCCTTGTCTTTGGAATTATGCACCTTGTCATGGGAAAATCCCTTGCCTTTGTTCAGTGTTGGGATTTTACCTCTACCTCTCTGGCCTTTTTATGGCCAACCTCTCTTATGCCTTCAGTGAAAACTAATAAGCATCCTCCATTTTCCTTACCGACATCATGCTGAGCTCATCCTGGATTTTGTACCTCAAGCCATTCATATACCTGGCAGTTTTTTCTTTGTCCCACTCTCTTTGTCCAAATTTGATATTCAGCTTGTAGAACTCCTCTATGTATTCTTTGACTTTCATACCCTTCTATCTCAGGTTCTACAACTTCCTGAATAGATTGATCTGATAATCTTTGGGCATGAATTTAGCCTTCAGCTTAGCTACCATTATGTCCCAATTATTTATCTTTTTTTTCCTTTACTTCTCCTCTCGGCCTAAAGTTCATCCCACCACAATGTTGCATGTCCTTTAAGCCTGGTGACAACATGTCTCACCCTTTTCTCCCCATTAACATCTTCATAATCAAAATATTTGTCCATGGACCTTATCCAATCCAGCAACTCTTCAGTATCCAAATTGCCTTCATACATTGGGACCTCTATCATGGCTCTATCTCCCAATCTAACAAATGATCTTAGCAAGTGTTCTTTGACACTGTGTTCCCTTGCATCTTCTTCAACTTCTACATCTTCACTCTCTACATCGCTGACATATCCAGCATCAGGTGCTCTTCTCTGTGTTTCTTCCATCACTTCCAACCTTGCACGAAGTTCTCGTATCTCTCTTTTTACAATGTGATTCGCTAAAGGTGGCTCCTCTCGTCTCCTTGGTGGCATTTTGTTGACTATCTCTTACACACAGAATACAACTTCAAGTTCTTTTTCTCCTTCACCCAAAATATACAAACAAAAATCATCTCTGATACCACTTGATGCAGACCCCCCTTCTCTCCTAAGGACTACATGACCTCTTGGTCTAGGATCGATCAAGAAGTGATATTTTCATGAATTCACACTTCATGAATCCTCACAAATTTTGTCTTTGACCTTTCCACTCTGCAAGTTAGCGAAATGTTGTTCTCTCATGACGTGTCCTATCATGATGGACAGTTCCGATGATTTCAAAATTCCATGACATTGTTCCTTCTGTGTACGTTCAAATATTTAATGTTAGTGCACTTTACCTTGATCAGACGGCTATGATCCATTTTTGTTCAGATCAAACGGTTGAGATATTTCCTCCTCTGCACTTGCTCTTCATTGTCTGGATGCTGATGAGATGGTCCAGATCTTCCCTCTGAGCTAAATCTTTCTTCAGACTGATTTTTGAAAGGATTTAAAGGCTTTGAACTTTATCCTTCCTGCGAGTCCATTTCTTGGATCTCATTCATGCTTCTTGGAAAGTGCTACTCCTCCTGAGCTTGATCTCTCCAAAGATTTTGATCTCCCAAACACTTCTTTGTTTTTTGGGAAATTCATCAAACTCAAATCCAAAGGTTCTTGAAAAGAATCCTTTCTTGCCTTCCTATCATTCTTTCGCTCTCTTCCTTCGACTTCTTTACAGAGTCACTTCGACTCTTTGTCGGATGCCAGGTTTGTGCACTCTTTGAAACAGATCTTTACATAATATTTGAGTTCTTGTGATGACTATGCACTCCTTGCGGTAGTCGCTTTATACTTCCTGCAAAGAAAGTCTTACACTATTTCTTTTGAGCTTTATGAGTCGAAACAAACCCTGTCAATGCACTATTATCGGATAAATCGGTATATTCGGACAATAACAAATCTCCCTAGATCCACCTAGATCTAGGACAAAACAGGACAGAGCGACCTTGTGACCCTTCACGCTCGTTAAACTGAAATTTGAAGTCACGTCTGTCCGGCGGTAGTTTACCCCTTTTTCGGTCCGGATGGTCAACTGTACGAACAAAGGAATACTCTATCGAATTCCGATTCTTTAGAAGAGTATCCTCAGGTATAATTTTATTCCTTTTTCGGGCCTGAGGGACTAAATTTACGAAAAAGAACCCCCCCGAAGTCCATAGTTAAGCTCTTTTCAGACTCCCTAAAATTGAAAAGATTGTCGAGTGACCTTATTCTTTCACACTCATTAAAACGGTCCAGAAGAATATTCCTGACGGATTCCATAGTTAAGATTTTTTCAGACTCCTTAAAATTGAAAAAATCGTCGAGTGATCTTGTCCTTGTCACACTCGTTAAAATGGTTTTGAATTGACGTCTAGTCGGTGCTAGTTTACCCCTTTTTCGAATCGACTAGACTATTGACGAAAAAGGTACCCCAATGGAGTTTCCTTTTATGTTTTTTCAGACTCTCTAAACATGAAAAATCACCGAGCTTCCCTTCTTTGGGCTCGTTAAACTTACATCGAAGGACGTTACCATTGTGTGTTCTATCAATGGAATTTGCATCCTTTACCCATCATCCTAGTAACAGTTTTCTTTTGCGTCTTAATACCTTTGGCCACTGGAGGATTTTTCCTGAGTTTCATTTCCTAGAACATCAGTCTTGTCCTTGTGCCTTGAGTTTGTATGTTTGTTGTGCTCGTTCCTCCACTGTAACGTAATATTCCTTTATTATTTTTCCAAATCAACAAAAAGAACAAAAAAAATCAAATATACCCCAAAAAGAGGATGGGAAAATTATTTTCTTTATTGGCAGCATTATGAGTCACCCTTGGATAAAGCACATCTATCCATTTGATTCATCAGACTTTGGGATTTAGTACGACCTTAGGTAGCTTTGCTCGCTATATTGAGTTGTGTCCTCCACCATTTGGTTACTCTTCCAAACATATGGAGAGTTTGCATTGCCTCCTGCTTCGTAGACTTATGATTAACAGATATGCTGCCTGAGTCTTATCACTTGTCGTGCTATTGTCCAAGGGAAGTTTGTTACTTAGCCTGAGTCGGAAACTCTGCAATATGTCTCTTGTCCGCATACCCGGCCATCCTGAACGTCCAATCAAGTCTTTGTTCGAAATCATTGAAGCCTTCAGTCTGATCATCAAGATTATCAAGTCCACAACCGACAAGCCATCGAAGACCTCTGGGTAGTGCAGTCGTACACTCATATTACACTCCTACCTGAGTTTAGAAGATTTTGAAGTTGTTGCTCGAGCTCTGAAGTATAGCCATCAGGCCGAATCGTCTTCTGAAAGATGGATACTTTCTATGTATATCTTTCTGGTTTCGAGATGTAGCTCCACTGTGTATTGTTCGTGGCTACTCTTTATAGTTATTTGACATGGATCTATAGTGTATTTGATTGGTATCCATGGTTCTAATTTATCCCGAGCATGGGTATGACCGCCTCGGTGAGACATTTGATATTTTTGCAGACGACACCTCCTGATTCCTGATTCCTGGGCTCACTCATTCAGCATATCAGTACAGATTGGTAAAGAATTGGTAATGTATTTCGGCCATCAGATGCTCTTCTGACCTCACACATTAGGGGGAATCTGTTATAACCCTAAATTTCACCATTCATGCTTACCTGGCATCAGGCCTACTCATTGCCCTTCATTGCCAAATCCATGTTGAACAAACTCTTCAAAAACCTCCTAAATTAAGTAGCCCGCACCCTAACCTATCACTGGGCGCGTTGGAACGCGGGCAGGCCTTATACTGCATGCGTTGGAACGCGGGCTGGCCCACTACAGCTAGCATTTACCTAAAAAAGAAAAAAATCACGAAAGTTTCCGACAGAACGAGAAGCTTTTGGTCAGTTAACTGGAACTCCCAGCCATGCATGGCTGAGAGTTCACCTAAAACCCTAGCTCCTTCTAGCCTATAAAAGAAGGGGTAGGGGTACTATTCAAGAGAGAAAAATCATAGAAAAGAAACTCTGCCAAATTGCCGAATCCGTTTTTTCCCAACCCTTTAGCCTTTCCTCAAGCTTTAGGAGAATTCAAGCAAAGCAGTTGGAGGACAAAGAAGAGGAAGAGCCCAGGATCAGGATCGAGGAACGGTGGACGGTCTCTATAATCATTGTAAGTTGATTCATATTGAGATTAATGAAAAAGATACTTTTACCATCCCAAATACATGAGTCTTATCTACGTTATTTGATTTATGTTTAATCTCTAACCCTCTAGTAGAACAATAACATGCATGCGTAGTTTTGTCTTGATTGCAGGATCGCTTTTTGGAAGGAGCAGCAGAAGCAAGGAGATAAAGATCAACGGAGGATCTACACCAACCGTCGATAAAAAGGTTAGTTGTTTCTTCCCATGTTTGCCTGTGAAAAGGGGTTTTAGGTTGGGGTAGAAGGTTAAAAGTTATTTCTGAAGGGTCATGATCTGCATGCAAGTTTAAATCCCTAGCTTGCTAGTCCATAGGGTAGAATAACCCCACAACAGTTCCCCGACAATATCAAAGATAGGATATACAACTGTTTTTTCTATCATTAGCCTCTCTGGAAACAGGGGAGAAGAAATTACATCTATGTTAATATTTTGTTGTTCGACTGTGTTTTCCCCCTACTCTATTTCTTCTATTATGACCATAGTCGATGGTTTTATTGTTGGTTGTATATTATTCTCGTTATCTTGTTCTTGGTGAACATTGCTTTCCTCGGGAGAAATTACACGCCCTGATATCAGCCGAAGTTTGTTACACCCTACAGAGTTGGTTTCATCCTCCAAATTCTTGACAATTTGCATGAGCTGGGCTGGTCTGTTATTAGGATTTTGGTTGGGTTGGGTTGAGTTGGTAACTGAGGGCGCATTTAAGGTTGATGATTCTGGGGTAGTTGAAATGGACCTTGTAAAGTGGGATGAGCTTGAGGATCCATCCCCATGGGTTAATTGGTCATGGGGCACTACCAGTTTTGATTCCAATTGGGGGCTTGGACAGCTGTGTTAGTCCACTGTGAAGGATATGAGTTATTGTTTGAATTTTTCCAAAATGGGTAGGGTATTGAGAGTTAGGCCAAGTAGGATTAGAAACTAGTTGATTTGGCCAAGGTGAAATAGGATATTGTTAGGACTTCCAGGTGGGGTTAGAAAATGGTTGGCACTGTCATGCATTTCTAGAATTATTCTGTTGATTATACTTCCCAGAAAAGAAAGAAGAGGGATCTTGTAGCGTACCTGGGGGACGAGCTTGCCATTGGTGATGCTAAGCCATCAAATATACCAGTTCTATTTCCTCTTCCCCTTATTTAAGGACAAATTTTAGTCCTAGGAGTGATGGACATTTCTCTATCGCATGGTCTTTGGCACATATGGCCCATGCTCGAACCACATCCAAGGGACAGTCCCTCAAACCATGTTTTCTTCTGCATCGTGGAAAAAATATGGCCAATGACTTTTCTACTTCTGCCTACTTTTGTCTAACCTGTAGAACATCCAATTGTGTAGTCAGAGTGCTCAAAATGTGTGTTTTTAAATTTTCTAAAAGATTACCAACTTATGCTCGAGTGACACTCCCACTAGTAATATTGCTACTTCTGGTGATGGGAGCTCGTATTCCCGATCTAGTTCGTGTACTTCCTCGTGAACACCTGATGCACACTTGGACAATGTTATCATAAGTTTCTTGATAAATATCACCTTTTCCCATTAAATTCAATGTTTCTACCCATTCATACTTCATACCTTTTATTAGAGTGGCTTTAATTACCTCACATGGTAGTGTACCGTAAGGTGATATCGACAAGTTATATTGAAACCTTTTAATATATTCTTCTAATGCTTTATTTTCTTTTGCAGTCATTTCAAATATTTCATCTTTTAAATCCATGGTTCTACAGTAATCTTGATATTTAGTAAGGAAGGCTTGTTTCATTTCATCCCATGAATTTATGGTTCCTCCTCCTAGTCCCATAAACCATCACAAAGCTTCTCCTTTCAAGGTGGAAGGAAATATTTTCAGTTTTTTGGGTTCAAAGGTGTAGTCATAGCCTCTACACAGGACATAAAACTCGAATAAGAATGCATCAGGGTCCTCTGATATCAATCCATGAAAGGTTGGAAGATTCTGCAATGGAATGGATTTCATTGGGGCAATAGCAACCAGATCAACTATAGGATATTCCAAAGTGGAAGTTTGGGTCCATGGTTGATTTGGTTGTGCCATTTGATCGAAAATACACCAATAACCTTCAGGTATTTCTTGGTCCAGGTGTTCTATTCGAGGTGGTTGATTATTTGGTCCCTTAGAAGATTTAATCGCACTACATATATAGGGGATTTCATGTGTTCCTTCTCCTATCAGAATCACAGGAGATCCATGTTCAGGTGGTGGGTTTGCCTCATCAATTCCATTGGTTTCCCCTTCTCCTTCCTCCAAATTACAAGAATTTCCCCCGTCTAAAGGGCTGAGAGGCAGAGTATGTGTATTTTGGAAACTTTGTTCAGTCCCCTCAATTCCTCTATGAACCTCAACATGAGTTGCAGTTGGTGAATTTGTTGCTTGAGGGATTCAGGTGGATCCTTTTCATGGTCCAACTTAGGCTTGAGATTCATCTTTTCAGATAATTTCGTCTATGAAAGTGCTCCTTCCAGGGGGCATCGGGCCCTGGGATTTGGTAGTTTTTGGTGGGGGTTTTAATTTTTTAGGTTCTTTCTTCTTTGTCATACACATTCACATGAAATTTTAAGCACCTATATAACCTCTATGCATCAGCTGAAGGTATGTGTTGGCACAAGCATTTTACTTGTTGCCCACGTAGGTTCTTACCTTTCGTTTTCAATACCTCATCCTCCAGAGATGCAACCTATGCTATCTTTGACATTCTCCCTGACAACAGCGCCAAAATGTTGGGCTCTAAAGATGTCCTAAAAAAAACCTTAGTCTGACATTAATTTATCAACCAAGGATTTGTCTTTTCTTTCAAGAAGATCAGCAAAGTCTATGCAGATAGTTGTAGAGGTTAAAATCGTGTAGTTAAAGAAAATATGAGTTTATCAATAATCAAGTTCCTCACACATTCATTAAAACTATGAAACTAAGAAATCACTCAACTGAATTGTAATATGATCAATAACATACCATGAAATAAAACATTAATCAATTTTCTTAATTCATCTAGCTAAGAAACAATAATTTTAATCTGTGAACATACTTAAGGAATCAATCTATCAATGATTATTTAACCTACTGGAAAAGATCAACGAATTACTGTAAAATTAAGAAGGAACAACAAATGTGAATTTAAGAGAAAGGAATAACAAATGAAAAATTGATAAAAGGAACAACGTATGTGAAAATGAAAGGAACCCTCAAGCAATAAACTAACAGCAATGGGAAATGGAACAACAATCGATAACCTTCAAATGAAACATCTATCTTTTGTAATTGAATAGCATAACCAATTTATAAAAGAATCAATACACTCATGAATTTTTCTTAACTATTGTAAGGAAATTCAATCACGGAACTGAAATAGAATTGATATAATTACATATGAGACAGTAACTCCTTCTGACTGGGCCCACGGTCTTCAAAAGATATTGCTGCTAAAAACTTAGTACGCAAAGATGATCAAAACGCTCAAGGCTTTCATTAATTCCATAACTGGTAAATCATTTACAATGGACTGCTTGTACAGAGCTATTCAGAGATCTGAATGTTTGATTGAATTTCTTGGATATATCTCTATTGTTCATCATCCTCTATATATTACAATGACATGAGTGAATTAAGCTATCCTAAGGATCGAGAGATCCTCAGGATTTCTTTTACTATTTATAAAGATTACAAAATAAAGAGTCAATCTTCTTATAAACCGCTTTATGTCTGATTCCTTCGATCTTCAACGACTTATGTATCTTTAGGATCTCTTTAATTATCTTGAGGTAACAACAATTGTCCATTTTCTGCACTAAAATCAAACAATTCAAACCAAAATTTAGAAATTATCTAATATCACTCAATAACATTTCTAGAAGACTTTTTAATCATTTTCTTTCCTAATTACTTCTAATTAATAGAAAAGTCAATCTAGAATATATCATAAACCATGGTAATAAGGAGAATATTTGTACCTTTTTCACAACTCAACATGTAGGACAGTCTTATGTATCATGATTTGTTGTGCGAGAGTACATCAATGTCTGTTGGTTACTCTCCTCTATTCTACTCTGAGCTTCTTATTGACCCAGGGTTCATGTCTTTTGGGTTTCCAACAAAGCCTCTAAAACTATCGGCCTTCCTGGTAAACCAAAAAGCAACACATCACACAGAATGCACTACGTAGTATCACTCGAGATAGCTTTAATGGGTGGTTGTAAGAATCAGGTGTTTACAACGCAGGATTGTGTATGAGGTATGAGATATATATTTAGAGCCATTTACTATAACTAGTGATTGTAACCTACTGTTATTCGCAACTGTGCATTACCTTCAACAACTTATTTCCTTAATAACGCAACCATATTTCATAGCAATATAATAACCCATTCATTCATTATGCACGATATTTAACTACTGAAAAGAGGAAAAATATATGCATGCATTCATCACATTACATAGATATTACCATGGTTCACCCCCTCCTAGGATACGTCCACAAATATTTGGCTCTCAGCTCTTTTATTATGGTAGTTTTGCATCTATAGCGCCGTGTGCTTACAATTCTCCTCAGATGGGTAAGATCTATATGAGGCAAACTAGACTGCACCAGGATCCTCAGTCCACGATCTAATCCTCAAGATCTACCTTCTCTCCTCTCCTCTAGCTCAACAAATTACAAAATATTTCATACAATAACATTACATATCGCATCAACTCATACATATTTACGATAATGCAAAGCCAACTACTAACTAAATCAAAAAAACTACAAAATCCCTCAAAAATACAGAACTCTCCACTCTGAACTCTAAACTCTTCCACAATACCTCAATATCGGTATTTATACATCTTTGGCTCTTCAACCATTAAAATTAGTTACCAAAACCCTACCGACGTTAGGTCTTCCTCCCATGTGCACGTGTTGTTCCTCCATCCAGTTGTCTCTTTCCTTGTGCACGCTTTATTGCATGTGCGCATGCTGTGTTTCCTTCTAGTTGTCACTTCTCTTTTTGCATGCTTTCTTTCCCCACAATCATCCTTCCTTCCACTTAGGCTTGTTTCCAACAGGCCCCCAACACTGACATGTGGCTCATCCCGAGCCACCTAATCCTTCTAAGCTTCCTTGATCTCCTTGGTTATCGTTTGGAACTTTTCCTTGAGCTTTGTTGCTTGTGTCAGTGCCTACATGGTCTTCTCCTTGATTGTGTCCACTACTTGGACTGCCACTTTGTCGTTGATAAATCCTGCACATTTTTCTTGGGTCTGTGCTATTTGTGTCTTATATTCCTTTTCCTGTGCCAGTACTTCTGCTACCTTCTCCTGTAATGGCTCCATTTGAGCCTAATTCTCATGTTTCTGCGTTTGGGCAGTGATGAGTTATGCCTACAGCTTCTTCATATCCTACATTCCTTTGACTCGTTCTGGGATTGGTATTGTCCCATGCTTCTACTTGAGCTCTTGGATCGTTGCATTGATCCTTTCCTCTTCTCTGTCCCACTGTTGGACCTGCGAATCCTCCTCCAACCTGGTCCAAAGCTGTGTTGCTTTGTCGAACAAGTCATCGCTTGTGCTGACCTGCTGCTCCATCTCCTACAACTGCATTGTTTCTTCTTGCTTCCTTTTCTCCTTCACTTCTAGTGGCGTGGTTGGTATGATATGCTCTCAGAGATTCTCAATCTCCTTCTGGTATTTCTCGATTGTCTGCACAATCTGATCAATATTTTCCGCTACTGCAACTTTATTCCCTTGTGTGGTGTTTGGAAGATTCACAAAAATTCCTCCTACTCTTCGTTCCATTTCGTTCATGCGTTCTCTTTCCTCCTGAGTTTTAGAATTGGCCTGCTCACAGATTTTTTCCAGTGCTTCTCGCTTCTATGTTGTTCATTGTAATTCAACTAAGTCTTTGTGTGCACGAGACTGTACCTTGTGGTCGACGCTAACCTGTAACTTGTCTAGTGCCCTGGATGGCATTCGCATCAAGACCAATTGGATGTTGCTTAAATTCTTCAAGGTTGTCTGCCCCATGATTTTATCCATGCGCAACATACTAGGTGTGATGTAGAATGTTGTGTTTGTGTGCATTAATGAGTGGAATGGATCTTGTTCTTCTACCTCCACTCTTTCCTCGATCTGTGGTGTTGATGGTTCTATGCCCCTGTTTCTGCTTGCTATCTACCCTTCCCCGATTTGTTTGATGAGTTGTTTTATGTCTTCCAACTCCTCTTGGATCTTGTCCCTATGACGTGCAGCATGGTCAAAATCCTCAGCTAGACAATCCTGGACCATTTTGGCGATCATCACCCCATCGTCATTCGTGATCATATATTCTGGTGGTGTTCATTGTGCCTTTTATTTCTTGCGTGCGCCTCCTGTCTGTGTGGATGTTCTCTTATTTCCCCCTGGTTCCTATGTGTTGGGATTTGAGGTGGTGTCCTACGCTCCCTCAACCTGTTTCTTTTATTCCTTGGTCAGTTTTGTATTCTCATTCTTCCCCTTCTAGGTCCCTATCTTCTTTGGCCCTTCATCTACTTGTGTTGGCTTTCCTTGGCCCGTTCTTGGTTTCTTGGGCACTTGGATTTCTGGGGGCTACGTTTCTCCCTGCTCTGCCTCTTCCTTTGTTGTTCTTTCCAACACTTCCTAGGTAATGGTTGGAATCCTCCATTCCTCAGGCCATTCTCTATTAACCATGTCAATATCACCCTCTGTGATGCAGTAGCACATCTGTAGCCATTGTTTCATCGGATCATTATTTTCCTGTATCGACATTGTTTGTCATGTTGCCCGGAATTTGGCGATGTCTGCATATCGTGCGACAACTTCTGGTGTAATTCTCCATGTCTTGGAGATGGCTTCCTGTAGGTCACATAGGTATCCCTCAAAAATGGATTTGTTTGCCTTCTTGCTCCTCAATTCTAGTCTGGCTCTGAGAAACAAGTATCTCACTTTCTATGGCTTTGGTCTGGTACAAAAAACTACATATATTGGCTCTTTCCATCCCATGAAGGCTATTAAGGTAATCATCCATGAGTAGTGGAACTCTGTGCCTAGGTCCTGCGCATCCTTGCATTCCTCTTGGAACAAGTTCAATAAGTATGGCACCCAACTCATTGAGGTGCCTTCTACGCACTGGGCTGCAACTGCAACAACTCCAGCTAGGACTTCCTCCCTACGACATTTTCTCAGCAGCTTGCCAACTAAGATTTTTTCTCCCAATTGTGTGGTTGTGGTGTTGATCTTTTTGATGATTATCCCTCTTGTCCCCCAAGCGGTTCCATACTTCTTCTTCATCTCTTCTGTTAGCGCTTTCTCCTTGGTTTTTTCATCCAAAAACAATGCGGGAACCATACCCCGGATTGGTAATCCTGTTATTTGTGCAATAATCTCAACGGTTATGGGGACGAGCTTGTCCAACCAAATATCCCCTCCATGTGTAACTGCTAACAATTTTTTGATGCATGCTATTACATTTTGGCCCCTGCCAAAATGTGGTAGGTCTAGCAGACCTAGAATTCTTGTTTTCTCTAGCCCAGTTGCCCACTAGTATGGTTGGTTGATTGGTTCTCCAACTCGAGTTGTACCCGTGGTCTGTGTGAAGACCCTCGATGCAAGTTTCAGGAACTTGTCTTCATATACTACATAGTGGTCTGAATATTTGATCTTCCCGACATGACCCAGTAGCTCTGGTCCTACCTGTACCCCAGCTAGTATGCGTGGTAGAACAATTTATGTTGTCGGTTTCTTACAAGGTGACCTTGGTATCTGTATTTTGTCTTTCTACTGTGGTGGTGGCTAGATCGAAGTTCCAGCGGCTTCCGGTTGCTCCTCCGTAACCCATTCCAGCCAGGTTGAGACATCTTCACCCGTCTCCCCTACTAGTTGTTCTGAGATGGTCGTTTGAGACTCATCTGGCTCCACTGCTGTTGTCGGATTCATCACTATGCCATTGACTTTCAAATTCTCTTTTGTATGCTCTGGTTGCATCTCTTTCAGGGTTTCTACTTCCTAGTTTTGTCGCTGCTAGCATATCTATATTCATGGATTCTACTTCTGACTGTTGGATTTCCTCTAGTATCAGCGTGGATTGTACTGGTATCATTTCTGGGGATGGGATTTCATTGACATTGATGACCTATGGCGTCTAATCTTCAGGGTTGTTGTCTAATAGGTATCACGTTAGGTCTGAGTGGTATCTTCATTTCTCCTAGTTCTCCTACTATACCCTTCATCTCTGTAAATGTTGTGGGAAATAGGTCATTGTATTCGCGCAACAACTCTGTGATGCTTTCTACTGTTTGCTCATCCTAGTAATCTCCAATGATGTCCATTTTGGGCTACTCAGTTGTCCCGATGTTAACTTTCTTTACCTTGATCGGCACAGAAATGACTTTGGATTCTATGGGTGGGCCTTCCATGTCTCTTTTGCCTTCTACTTCTTTGATCTGAATATCGTCTGGATCATCTTCATTCGGTGCTTCCTCCTGTACATGGTAACATGCCAACAAGTCCTTGACTATCTGTTTGTTCCAATGTTGTTCTTTTGTGATCAATTTTACTTATAGTTCTTTGATGAATATTACTCCTCTGATCTATTTAAGGGTTGCATCTGTGTTGGGGTTCTCATGTTCAAATGAGAAAGTGATTGAAAAATTATGTTGCAATGTCATCCAGGTTGTAGTTCCCTTACGTAATTCCTGGTTTGTATTCCAATTCACTGGTATGCCCTCTAGAGTGTGTATGAAGTAATGAGGCCATTCCTTTGGGGTTGTCATTTTCCACAACATTCTACACTTCTCCAATTTTTCCGTTGGTGTCCCTTGTCCTTTGTACTTCTGATGTTTGTTGTTTTCTTGTTCTGTGTCGAACATTATGTGTAGTAACCGCTTACATTGGTACCAATTTGTGATTGTTTCCTTGTGTGTGCCCCACCATCTTACAAGTGTGGCCTTAAGTGATAACAGTCTCTAGTTCTCTAACACTGTGTCTTCGTATTTTGTAAAGAATATTTCCAAATCATTCAGTCTGTGGAAACTGGGTGGTTCCCTGATTTTGGTGCCTACCCATCTTACTGCATAGTCTATTCTTTCACATCTTCACGTGGATACTTCATGTAGCCTCTCCTGCCAGTTCTCTAAACCGGTGTTTGAGTCCGTTGCACACAAAGTAATGCTCCACCAAATGAGTACCCCAATCTGCAATTGGGTTTACGTAATCCCCATCGTGTGTAGTTGTTCTGTACAACTGGTTTATTTCCTCTAAGTCTAGGCAAGCAGGTTCTACAAACCTCTCCCCTTCTGATGGGTCTAATGGTGCGATGACCCTATATTCTCTGGACTCAAATGTCATTTTCCTAGTTTTCAAATTGATTATAACTTGGTTGTCAAATGCCCAATCTAGACCAAACAACGCTGGGTAATGTGTTGTTCCATCCACTATTTCGATGACGTCAAAGTCTGCTTTAATGCGTACTCCATCAAGATTTATGTTCACTCCTTTCATTCTATCGATTGGTAGGACTCTATGTTGGTTTTCTAGTTTCAATTAACCATGTGAGTATCCTAATTTTGTCTCTCCCATGCATTTTCATGTCTTCATTGGACGGTCGATTGTCCTTGTACAGATTTAGTCGGCTCTCGTTGATCATTCCTCTGAGTTTTGCACCTGCTAAATCTCTTAATTGTACATCTCCTCCATTTGTGATAGATTTTACCTCGTATATTCCTAACCAATGCATTCTGAGCTTTCCCAGGTGCTGAAATGATTTGATGTCATACATCAATACTAAATCTCCTTCCTTGAACGTTTTCTTCTTGATGTGTCTATCATGCCAAGCCTCATCTCTGGCCTTCTAAACTTGTTGGTGGAATCCTGCTAATATTCGGTCTTCCTCCATGGTTAGTAATTGATCTAGTCTCTCCTGTACTACGCCGCGTTATGTCATTTGTGTGATGGATGCTATGCGCAAGCTTGGTACTAAGAATTCTAATGGAACCATTTCTTCTTGGCCATAAACCAGTTTAAATGGTGTGTTCCCTGTCAACCTTTTGCATGTAGTCCTATATACCCATAATACTGCTGGTACTTTGAGGTCCCAGTCATCTCTGTTGATGTTACAGTTCTTTGTCGACATGTTCTCTAGAATTTTGTTGAAGGTTTCCATTGTTCCATTTTCCTGTGGATGATACGGTCTGATCTTCTGATGATGGACTTCAAACTCTTCATTCATCACGCAGATGGTGTTGTTTATGAAGTGTGTGCCTTGGTCGCTCATCAAAACTCTTGGGCACCCAAATCTGGTGACTACGTGTTCAAACAAAAAGTGTGTTGTTGTTTTTGTGCTGGAATATTTTACTGTTGCGGATTCCGCCCATCTTGTTAAGTATTTTGTCATGGTGATAATGTACCGATCCTCTGTTCTTTTTGCAGGTGGGTTGATTGGTCCCACAAATTCTATTGCCCACTTGTAAAATGCTTGTAATGTTACTTGTGGTCGTAATGGCTTCTCGTCCCTTCTGTTGGGTTTTACTACTCTTTGATAGACATCACATCCTTGACAATACTCCTTCGAGTCTCTATGAATCGTTGGCCACTATAGTCATGCGCACAATACCTTCTGCACAGTAGCTTTACCTGCATAATTCCCTCCTGTTATTACCTCGTGGGATTTTGCTAAGACTCTTGGTATTTCATGTTTCAACATGTATCTTTGCAAGATGTTATTTGCGCCCATCTTATATAAATGTCTTGCAATCAGTTGATAGTCGGTTGCACGGAATACTAGGTTTTTCTTCCGCGTGGTGATATATTCTTGTGGCGTAGTACATGTACTGAAGTACTGAATGATGTCTGTGAAGTATTCATTAGCAATCTGTACTGAGAATAGTTGTGCATCTGGAAAGTTGTCTTCTAAATTCGTAGGTTCTTTTCCATTCGTGACCCTTGATAGGTGGTCAGGCCCTACATTCAATTTTCCTGGTTTAACTATTACTTCCAAGTCAAATTCTTGAAATAGAAGTAACCATCGATAGATTCTCCCCCCCCAACACTGGCTTGTTGACTGGGTATTTTAGTGTTGATTGATCTGTGAACATCTTAAAGTGTTTTCCCAATAAGTAATGCCTAAACTTCTGTAGTGGATAGACCATGGCTAGGCCTTCTCTTTCTGTAGTGTTATAGTTATGTTCTGAGTCGGATAGATTTCTTCTTGCAAACGCTATAGGGTGATCCAAGTCTCCTACTCCTGGTTGCGCCAAGATAACTCCAAGTGCTATCGTTGATGCATATACATGCACATGGAATGTCTTCTCCCAGTCTAGAAATACTAATATCGACATGGTAACCATATTTTCCTTCAATGTATCCAGACCATGTTGACACTCGTCTTTCCACTAAAACTTTGTATCCTTCCTTAACATCTTTTCCATCGGTGCGGTGATCTGCGCATATCCTTTAATGAATTTTCTATAGTATCTTGTGTGTCCTAACGTCTCTCTTAGATGACAGACTATTTTTTGTGCTGGCAAGTTAACAATGATTGCACTCTTTGCCGGATCTACTAATAGACCTTGTTTGCATACTATATGACCTAATAGTATCCCAAACGGTGTTCCAAATATGCATTTATTTATATTCAGTGATATCTGGCACTGTCTGCATCTTTCTAACATTAGTCGTAAAACTTCCACGTGGTTTTTCAATAAACTATAGACCATTCAATCATCTAGGTAGACTTCAAGAAATTGATGGATGAATTCTTTAAATGTTGCAATGACCACTCTAGAGAATATTGTTGGTGCATTCTTCCGTCCAAATGGCATGACTGTGTACTGATAATATCCCCATTCTGTCGCAAACGTGGTTTTGTATATTTCCTCATGTGCTATCTTAATCTGATGATAGCCTGAGAATCCATCAGTGAATGAGTAAGTTTCATGTCCTCCCACATTCTCTAACACTTCATCCATGAACGGTGTAGGGAATGGGTCATGTAGGCATGCATCGTTCAACTTCCTTAAGTCGATGCATATCCTAATCCCTCCTTGTTTCTTGTCTTGTACTACCATTGGGCTTATCCATTCTGACTCCTCAACTAGTTCTATGATGTCGGCTTCGAGCATCCTGTCGATCTCATCTTTGACTTTTTGTTTGTATATTGGGTTCAATCTGTAGGGTCATTTTCTAATGGTATCGCATCAGGTTTGAGTGGTATCTTCATTTCTCCTAGTTCTCTGACTATACCCTTAATCTCTATAAATGTTGTGGGAAATAGGTCATTGTATTCACGCAACAACTCTGTGATGCTTTCCACTGTTTGCTCATCCCAGTAATCTCCAATGCTGGCCATTTTGGGCTACTCAATTGTCCCAATGTTAACTTTATTTACCTTGATCGACGCAGAAATGACTTCGGATTCTATGGGTGGGCCTTCCATGTCTCTTTTTCCTTCTACTTCTTTGATCTGAATGCCGTGCGGATCATCTTCATTCGGTGCTTCCTCTTGTACATAGTAACATGCCAACAGGTCCTTGACTGTCTATTTGTTCCACTGTTGTTCTTTTGTGATCAATTGTACTTCTATTTATTTGATGAATATTACTCCTCTGTTCCATTTAAGGGTTGCATCTATGTTGGGGTTCTCATGTTCAAATGAGAAAGTGATTGAAAAATTCTGTTGCAATGTTGTCCAGGTCGCAGTTCCCTTGCGCAATTCCTGCTCTATATACCAATTCATTGGTATGCCCTCAAGAGTGTGTATGAAGTAATGAGGCCATTCCTCCGGGGGTTTATTTTCCACAACATTATGCACTTCTCCAAGTGCTCCGTTGGTGTCCCTTGTCCTTCGTACTTCTGATTTTTGTTGGGTTTTTTTTTTTTCTGACCGAATATTATGCGCAGTAACTACTTACATTGGTACCAATTTGTGATTGTCTCCTTGTGTGCGCCCCACCATCTTACGAGTGTGGCCTTAAGTGATAAGTCAAGTGATAACAGTCTCTGGTTCTCTAACACTGTGTCTTCGTATTGTGTAAAGAATGTTTCCAAATCATTTAGTCTGTGGAAACTTGGTGGTTCCATGATTTCTATGCCTACCCATCTTATTGCATGGTCTATTCTTTCACATCTTCACTTGGATACTTCACGTAGACTCTCCTGTCAGTTCTCTAAACCGGTGTCTGAGTCCGTTTCACATGAAGTAATGCTCCACCAACTGAGTACCCCATCTATAGTTGGGTTTACGTGATCCTCATCGCGTCCAGTTGTTTTGTACAACTGGTTGATTTCCTCTAAGTCTAGGAAAGTAGGTTCTACAAACCTCTCCCCTTCTAATGGGTCTAATGGTGCATGACCCTATATTCTCTGGACTCAAATTTCATTTTTCTGGTTTTCAAATTGATTATGGCTTGGTTTTCAAATGCCTAATCCAGACCAAGCAACGCTAGGTAAGGTGTTGTGCCATCCACTATTTCGATGACTTCAAAGTCTGCTTTAGTGCATACTCCATCAAGATCTACGGTCACTCCTTTCAGTCTACCGATTGGTAGGACTCTATGTTGGTTTTCTAGTTTGAATTGAACATGTGAGTATCCTAATGTTGTTTATCCCATGCATTGCCATGTCTTCTTTGGATGCTCGACTGTCCGTGTACAACTTCAGTCGGCTCTCGTTGATCATTCCTCTGAGTTCTGCACCTGCTAAATCTCTTAATTGTACATCTCCTCCATTTGTGATAGATTTTACCTTGTATGGTCCTAACCAATGCATTCTGAGCTTTCTCAGGTGCTGAAACAATTTGTTGTCATACATCGATACTAAATCTCCTTCCTTGAACGTTTTCTTCTTGATGTGTCTATTGTGCCAAGCCTTGTCTCTGGCCTTCTAAACTTGTTGGTGGAATCCCACTAATATTCAATCTTCCTCCATTGTTAGTAATTGATTCAGTCTCTCTTGTACTGTGCCTCATTCTATCATTTGTGTGATGGTTTCTACATGCAAGCTTGGTACTAAGAATTCTAATGGCACCATTGCTTCTTGGCCATAAACCAGTTTAAATGGTGTGTTCCTTGTCATCCTTTTGCATGTAGTCATGTATGCCCATAATACTGCTAGTACTTTGAGGTCCCAGTCGTCTATGTTGACCTTACAAATATTTGTCAATGCATTCTCCAAAATTTTGTTGAAGGCTTCCACTGTGTCATTTTTCTGTGGATGATACGGTGTGCTCTTCTGATGATGGACTTCAAACTCTTCATTCATCGCGCAGATGGTGTTGTTTATGAAGTGTGTGCCTTGGTCGCTCATCAAAACACTTGGGCACCCAAATCTGGTGACTACGTGTTCAAACAAAAAGTGTGTTGTTGTTTCTGCACTGCAATATTTCACTGGTGCAGCTTCCACCCATCTTGTTAAGTATTATGTCGCGGTGATAATGTATCGAGCCTCTGTTATTTTTCCGGGTGGGTTGATTGGTCCCACAAAGTCTATTTCCCACTTGTCAAATGCCTGTAATGTTACTTGTGGTTGTAATGGCATCTCGTCCCTTCTATTGGGTTTTCCTACCCTTTGATAAACAATGCATCCTTGACATTACTCCTTCGAGTCTCTATGAATCGTTGGCCACTATAGTCCTGCGCACAATACCTTCTGCGCAGTAGCTTTACCTACATAATTCCCTCATGGGATTCTGCTAAGACTCTTGGTCTTTTGTGTTCTAACACGTATCTTTGCAAGATGCTATCTGCGCACATCTTATATAAATGTCCTGCAATCAGTTGATAGTCGACCGCATGGACTACCAAGTTTTTCTTCTACGCGGTGATATATTCTTGTAGTGTGGTAGTTGTACTCAAGTATTGAATGATGTCTGCGAAGTATTCATCAGCAATCTATACTGAGAATAGTTTTGCATCTGGAAAGTTATATTCTAAATTCGTATGTTCTTCTCCATTCGTGACCCTTGATAGGTGGTCAGGTCCTGTGTTCAATTTTCCTGGTTTAACTATTACTTCTAAGTCAAATTATTGAAATAGCAATAACCATTGACAGATTATCCCCCCCCCAACACTGGCTTGTTGACTAGGTATTTTAGGGTTGATTGATCCGTGAACATCTTAAAGTGTTTTCCCAATAAGTAATGCCTAAACTTCTGCAGTGCATAGACCATAGCTAGGCCTTCTCTTTCTATAGTGTTATAGTTATGTTCTGAGTCGGATAGCTTTCTTCTTGCAAACACTATCAGGTGATCCAAGTCTCATGCTCCTGGCTGTGCTAAGATAGCTCCAGGTGCTATCGTTGATGCATCTGCATGCATGTGGAATGTCTTCTCCCAGTCTAGAAATACTAATAGCAACGTGGTAACCATATTTTCCTTCAAGGTATCCAGACTGTGTTGACACTCGTCGTTCCACTGAAACTTCGTATCCTTCCTTAATAGCTTTTCCATTGGTGCAGTGATCTACACATATTCTTTGATGAATTTCCTGTAGTATCATGTGTGTCCTAACGTCGCTCTTACCTGACAGACTATTTTTGGTGCTAGCAAGTTAACAATGACTGCGATCTTTGTTGGATCTACTAATAGACCTTGTTTGCATACTATATGACCTAATAATATCCCAAACGGTGTTCCAAATATGCATTTATTTATATTCAGTGATATCTGGCACTGTCTGCATATTTCTAACATCAGTCGTAAACCTTCCACATGGTTTTTCAATAAACTATAGACCGTCCAATCATCAAGGTAGACTTCAAGAAATTGATGGATGAATTCTTTAAATGTTGCGATGACCACTCTGTAGAATATTGTTGGTGCATTCTTCATTCCAAACGGTATGATTGTGTACTGATAATATCCCCATTCTGTCGCAAACGTTGTTTTGTATATTTCCTCATGTGCTATATTAATCTAATGATAGCCTGGGAATCCATCGGTGAATGAGTAAGTTTCATGTCCTCCAACATTCTCTAACACTTCATCCGTGAACGGTGTAGGGAATGGGTCATGTAGGAATGCATCGTTCAACTTCCTTAAGTCGACGCATATCTTGATCCCTCCTTGTTTCTTGTCTTGTACTACCATTGGGCTTATCCATTCTGACTCCTCAACTAGTTCTATGATGCCAACTTCGAGCATCCCGTCAATCTCATCTTTGACTTTTTGTTTGTATATTGGGTTCAATCTGTAGGGTCGTTGTCTAATAGGTCTCACGTTAGGTCTGAGTAGTATCTTCATTTCTCCTAGTTCTCTAGCTATACCCTTCATCTCTGTAAATGTTGTGGGAAATATGTCATTGTATTCGTGCAACAACTCTGTGATTCTTTCTATTGTTTGTTCATCCCAATAATCTCCAATGTTGGCCATTTTGGGCTACTCAGTTGTCCTGATGTTAACTTTCTTTACCTTGATCGACACAGAAATGACTTTGGATTCTATGGGTCGACCTTCCACGTCTCTTTTGCCTTCTACTTCTTTTATCTGAATATCATGTGGATCATCTTCATTCAATGCTTCCTCCTATACATGGTAACATGCCAACAGGTCCTTGACTGTCTGTTTGTTCCAATGTTGTTCTTTTGTGATCAATTGCACTTCTGGTTCTTTGATGAATATTACTCCTCTGTTCCATTTAAGGGTTGCATCTATGTTTGGGTTCTCATGTTCAAATGAGAAAGTGATTGAAAAAATCTGTTGCAATGTCGTCCAGGTTGCAGTTCCCTTGCGCAATGCTTGGTATGTATACCAATTTTCTCGTATGCCCTCTAGAGTGTGTATGAAGTAATGAGGCCATTCCTTTGGGGGTGTCATTTTCCACAACATTCTGCACTTCTCCAAGTGTTCAGCTGGTGTCCCTTGTCCTTCGTACTTCTGATGTTTGTTGTTTTTTTGTTCTGCGTTGAACCTTATGCGTAGTAACCTCTTACATTGGTACCAATTTGTGATTGTCTCTTTGTGTGTGCCCCACCATCTTACGATTGTGGCCTTAAGTGCTAATTCAATTGATAACAGTCTCTGCTTCTCTAACACTGTGTCTTCATATTGTGTCAAGAATGTTTCCAAATCATTTAGTCTATGGAAACTCGATGGTTCCCTAATTTTTGTGCCTACCCATATTACTACGTTGTCTATTCTTTCACATATTAATGTGGATACTTCATGTAGCCTCTGCTGCCAGTTCTCTAAACTAGTGTTTGAGTCCGTTGCACATGAAGTAATGCTCCGCCAAATGGGTACCCCATCTGTAGTTGGGTTTACGTAATCCTCATCGCGTCCAGTTGTTCTGTACAACTGGTTGATTTCCTCTAAGTCTAGGCAAGTAGGTTCTACAAACCTCTCCCCTTATGATGGGTCTAATGGTGCGATGACCCTATAATCTCTGGACTCAAATGTCATTTTCCTAGTTTTCAAATTGATTATGGCCTGGTTTTCAAATGCCCAATCCAAACCAAGCAACACTGGGTAAGGTGTTGTGCCATCCACTATTTCGATGACTTCAAAGTCTTCTTTAGTGCATACTCCATCAAGATCTATGGTCACTCCTTTCATTCTACCAATTGGTAGGACTCTATGTTGGTTTGCTAGTTTCAATTGAACATGTGAGTATCCTAATGTTGTCTCTCCCATGCATTGCCATGTATTCTTTGGTAATACATTCACTTTCGATCCTAGATCCAATATTATGTCTCCCATATTGAAATCCCCAATGTTAGCATTCAATCTAAATACCCTACTTGTTCTTCTCTTGTGTGTAGGCGATTAACTGTTTTTGGTTCTATCTTTTCTTCCATCTCACTGCTACATTTTTCTAGTATGTTTTGCAATATTTTCACAGATGATGGATCACTTAATACCTTTACACATGATTGCAAAAATCCTTTGATTGTACTTACTTCTCCCATGGGTTGCATCCCGTTGGTATGATCCAATGATGGAGGCATCTTGTATTCTGGTGCTTCCTTGTCTTGTTGCGCACTTGAAGTCGACGGCATGTCCTCCTTCTAAAATTCTTGTCTAGCTTGCTTGAATATCTCCTTCTCCTTCTATGCATCGAACTTCTTTTTTGGTTCAGTGTTCTTCTTCACCCACTGATTTTGTTCTTGTTCCTGTCGAACTGTGTCAGTGCCTGTTTTAGCTCCTCCATGAGTGACTATGTTGATGTTCTATCCTTCATCCCTTGCTTCAACTAAGATCCACTGAACATTTTGGTTGTTTTGATTCCTCTTTTCCTGAATCTTTACTAGTAAGGTCGGACATTCCTTTGTATCATGGTCCGATGCGCGACAATACATACAAGTTGTTGGTGGTAGTGGGTATTCTCATGCATAATGTCCTGGCTATTGACAATTGTGACATGTGACGGGTCCTCTACCTCATCCAAAACCTCCTCTGGCTTGTCCTCCTCCTTTGTAGCCTGCTCGATCGCCTCTCGGCGCATTATATTATGGCACCTGATTATACTGTGTGGTATTGTATTGAGGTTGTATCAGGTTGTACTGCGGTTGTGTGTTATTGTATGGTTGATGCACAGTATTATACAATTGTTGCACAGTGTTGTATGCATCTAGGACTAGATTGAATTGTGGCGTTGTTTTCCCAGTCATCATCTCGGTCTGTAATCTATATGTGTCTGATTTCCTTTCTTGCATCAACTCCATAGTTCTACAATCTTTATCATCGTGGCCCACTGACTTACAAAAGGTGAAATATGAACTATTTGGGACTGTCTGGTATTTATGCATCATCGTGCAATGATAAGGGTCGTGACCTGGTTTCTTGCAGATTTTGCACCATAGTCCTCTCGGTGGTAACGGATTTGACATACTTGCTGCCATATACTGCACGAACATTGGGAATTCATTCTTGTGGTGTCCTTCCGTCCTGCATGTGGTGCACCAAATGGCTTCTCGTTTTTCCTTGTTCTTATTCTAGTTCAGCTGAAATGTTAGATTCTTCAATTCCTCCTTCAATTCCTCAATCGTTGGGTCTGTCTACTAGTACTGATTCTCTTCCAGCTGCAAGGATACCTGCAGAGCCTCTGCCTGCATCTGAAACTTTTGTTGTCATAAAGGGTATTTTAAGTGCGAGAGTAGTGAGTTGAAAAATAGGTGTCGATGTTGCATATCGGTCATGAGGTATTTTAACTTTCCCTTCAGTCACTTGAATCTCTGATCGATCTCCCATACAGAATCTCTTGGTTTCTGTCTTATTTTGATCATCTCATTCATGCACTGATCCTCTGAGCTTGGCTTCTTGAACTCATTTATCAATAACTTCTTAATGTCAACCAGTCCTTGTCGTCCCCGAAGCATTGTTTGTGTCTAGACTCATGTACCAGTCTAGTGTGTTGTCTCTTAGCGTAATAGTTAGTTGTGCAAGTTTGGTATCTTCATCGGTGATCTGTTTTTCTTCCCAAATCTTTGCACAAATGAACAAGTGATTTTCAGGGTCTTCTGTTGCTTATCCCCGAAATTTTGGTAACCTGATGGTGGGATTGTGTCCTGCCATTCTGAATACTGAACTACTACCTCCTCCATGTAGTGTAGATACTTGACTATTATTTCCTAGACTGGCCCCTCCAGTTGTTGCTCCTTGTGGCGATGTACTTCCTGCTGTCGGACTTCCTCCAAAATTCGGTTGTCTAAATGGTGGTGTTCTCTTTGGTGTATTAATCACACATGGGTTTATGGGTTCCACATTGACATTAATATGGATAGGATGGCTACCTTCTCCTCCCGCTCTTGGAGCTCTCATATTCCTTTCATATGTTTCACGTAGGATTTCCTCAATCTGCTCCATAGCCTAGAGATCCTCTACCTCTTCCTCATCACTCGCCAAGCCTTCCCTCGCAGCTACGACTCTCTTCTTGGTATTCATCTTGTATTGGTAGGGTAATCTACTAAGCTTCCTTCCCGTCGATGCTAAGATCCACTTGATCTGGTCATCATCCATCATGATTGGGTCCAAAGTTTCCTCCTCTTTCTTGCCCGTATCCTTACCTCCTTCCATTCCTCCTCCCTTTGTCAGTGCTTCCCCCCTTCCCCCATGCACGCAGGGAAGTTTGGCTGTCTGATTCCATTGTCATTACACCTTTGTTATATAGCAGTATCTTAATAGAAGTATACAGTGATCGAATGTACCTTCCTCGAGGTCCACGTAGGAATTTGTGCTCCATTGCGCTTTATGACTTCACTGTGTCAACTGAAAACTCTGTTATGAAGCCTGCCACAATACTGTCAAGACAAAAGTCTACTGCGCAGGTGAATTTGTTGTTCACCTGTTGTAACTACTCAATCTTTACTGGGGTCCACTCTAACTATCGAATCCAGTTCGTCGTATGGTTATCCTTCAACCTTAGTATCCATTCCTGCAATAGATGTGGAAAATCACAGAAAAAGACTTCATGTAAATAAGTAAACACGTATTTGTCCAGATATTTGTAGGGTGTTATTCTAGGGTTTCTATTGTCTTTCTGTGCAAAATCTAGTTCTTTGGTTCTCAACCAGCTTTCGATTTTTTCTTTCGTAGGATTCCACGGTCTCAACATTCCCTTATAATGGCTCATTGTTCTCTTCTTTCTTTGCTCGTTCCTCACTCGACCTATCTCAGCTACTCAAGCTGCCTATGTTCCTACCAATGACAAAAAAACCATTTGTTGGTTACTCTCCTCTATTCTACTCTGAGCTTCTTATTGACCCAAGGTTCATGTCCTTCGGGTTTCCAACAAAGCCTCTAAAAATATCGACCCTCCTGGTAAACTAGAAGAAAACACAACACACAGAATGTGTTGTGCAGTCTCACCCAAGATAGCTTTAATGGGTGGTTGTAAGACTCAGGTGTTTACAGCCCAGGATTGAGTATGAGGTATGAGATCTGTATTTAGAGACATTTACTATAACTAGTGATTTTAACCTACTGTTATTCACGATTGTGAATTACCTTCAACAACTTATTTCCTTAATAACGCAACCATATTTCATAGCAATATAGTAACCCATTCATTCATTAAGCACAATATTTAACTACTGAAAAGAGGATAAAGATATGCATGCATTCATCACATTACACATATATTACCGTGGTTCACCCCCTCCTGGGATACGTACACAAAGATTTGGCTCTCGTCTCTTTTATTATGGTAGTTTTGCATCTACAGCGTTGTGTGCTTACAATTCTCCTCAGATGGGTAAGATCTATATGAGGCAAACTAGACCACACCAATCTCCTCAGCCTGTGATCTAATCCTCAAGGTCTACCTTCTCTCCTCTCCTCTAGCTCAACATCTTACAAAATGGTTCATACAAGAACATTACATATCACATCAACTCATACATATTTACAATAATGCAAAGCCAACTACTAACTAAATCAGAACAACTACAAAATCCCTCAAAAATATAGAACTCTCCACTCTGAACTCTTCCACAATACCTCGGTATCGATATTTATACATCTTTGGCTCTTCAGCCATTACAATTTGTTACCAAAACCCTAAACCTACCGACGTTAGGTCTTCCTCCCATGTGTGTGTGTTGTTTCTCCATCCAGTTGTCACTTTCCTTGTGCATGATTTCTTGCATGCACGCATGTTGCGTTTCCTTCCAGTTGTCGCTTCTTTTTCTGTACACTTTCTTTCCCCACGATCATCCTTATTTCCACTTCAGCCTGCTGCCAACAATGTCGATGTTGGAAGTGGACAATCCCTTGCATAATGTCCAGGTTGTTGACAATTCTGACAAGTTATTGGTGCTCTACATCTTCCAAATCCTCTTCCTCCATGACCTCCTATCAATCCTTTGTTTCCTTGATTGTTTGCACACAGTGTATTATATTGTGGTACTTGATTATACTGCGGTTGCGTTGTAAACTGTTGTGTGTTATTATATTTTTGTGCAATGGACCTATCATTGGTTCAGCCTGCATCTTATAAGCATCTGAGGTCCTTTCCTTCTTCATTGATCCGGATTTATGTAGGAACACAATGAAATATAGAAATACACATAAACACAGAGATGCAGCGGAAATAAGACTTCATTTCATTAATAACAAATGACTGAAATATGCTTACAGACAGAATGGAAATAAACTAGCTAGGGCG
>ML792326.1:305759-321643 GCA_009831015.1 Picea engelmannii | reverse complement strand
GTGTACCATCAAAATCAATAAACGAAGGACAAAAAAGAACCAAAGTTCACGCGATGACATTGAGTGTATAACTGCATGGAGATCATGTGAGAAAAAAAGTTTTATAATCAGAAAGGAGAAGGTGGAGATTACAAGGAAAGATATACCGAAAGCGTTTGTCAAGCTCATGGCCAATAAGCATACTCGTGTGGGATCTCAGTGCAGGCACAGGAATGATGGAAGGGGTTGGAGATGCTCGCAGCGAACTCTGTTAGGGTATTCTCTGTGCGAGCACAATCTTGACAATGGCAGACTCAAGAGTATTCACAACGGCACGGTGGTTTTAAATCGGGCAAGTTAAAAACATTGAGTGTACTAGACGCTTCTTTCTTCTTAGAAAGTTGAATTTGATCACGATGAACCAGGGTCGAAAACACGATTATAGAAGCTCATCAATTGAGTGGATTAGAGAGCGAAGAAGAAAAAAAATGGTGCCTCTGGACAGCTATTGAATGTTGTTTATGTCCATTTTTGTGACCATATGAACCAGTTGTATCACTTGTTCAATGCGTTATTTATAATATATATTGTATGCAATTTTTTTTTAGGTATAAAATGTTTCACTCGAACGAAATTATATAGAACTATTTTAAACGTTCCAAGTTTTAGTTTTTTTTGCAATATTTTCAGGGATATTTGCTCTAAATCCTGTAAGCAGATTTGAATGATTATTTCTGTGTAATTCCAGTACTTCGGCGGTTGTTCAGTTTGTTGATTCCATTTCTACATTCAAAAATAGATTTAAAACAACAAAAACAATAATGATTTCCTGTAGATTTATGTCACTAGATTCCAACAAAAAAAAACCGAAACCTAAAATAGTTAGAAAACATCATTTATCTATAAGAAATTATAAAAGCTGCAATTCAAAACCTGTAGCTTTCTGAACTAGATTTGAGGAGCTTTCTGAACTAGATGTGAGGAGCCACAGAGAGACTTTCACTTATTGTCTATTTTATAGTGACTCTGCTTTTAGTTAACCTAGACAAAAATTAGGGTGGCTCAGAATTTTTGTTGGATGAGTGTGGTGAACAAGTGGTTAAATTTTATTGGTATTTATTAGTTTTTCTTTATGTAATCATCTTATATTTCATAGAGACAATTTTAAAATTTGCAAGTCATTAATAGAGGTGTATTAATCATGATTACTCTATTCACAACAAAAATGAACAAAAACACATAAATTTATATCTTGTTAACAATGTTTATTTCAGATAATGATCTCATCCTTAGAATGAAATGTAATAGGCTATGAACTTAGTGCTAATGGTCCAACACTGAAATACTGTTATGTTATACAAGCAAATGAATGTTATGCAATTCAATAAAAAAGGTCCATATACATCTAGAGGAAGCAATTTGAACATCATGTCTCACAACAAGGTGCAATTTGAAAATCAAAACCAAGTATACAGAGAAAATAATTGCACATTAACTAGAAACAAGGGACAATAAAATAAATTATATAAAGATACCCTTGTGTATTGATAATGTGGGGTGACTTTTTGCTGGGTAGAGCTCCAAATACACAACACAAGGAAAATATTCCACAGACTCCTATCTCTTTAAATAATTTTTCCATAGAAAAACCCCAACTACTTGTGGTCCCTTAACTAATGGGTACCAAATACCTAGTGGATTTTGTAAAGTGGACCATTTTACATTAAAATAACTATCCATTATTATCCAATGGGCCTTATTCAAAGAGGATGGCCACATACAACAATTAACTAACTCCTAGGTAGCCTAAAGTAGGGAGGTTAGGGTATGACCATAACATGCCCCTCGCTTCAAAAGCATCATTGTCCTTGATGATTAAGATGAGGAAATTGTTGCAAGATCGTGGTTGGTTCCCATGTCTTTCCATTAGATCAATACTTCACTGATTATGCACCAATGTAATTAACATTCTCTGGTATTCAATACTACTTTCGGCTAAAGCCAATTGGAGCCTTCTTCATCTAGTTTGAGTAAATTGGTTTGCACCTTGCACCTCAATCCCATGACCTTCTTTAGATAAGACACATGAAATATTGGATGAATCTTGTAGTGGGTTGGAAGAGAAAGTTTTTAGGCTAGTTGTTCAATGTGCTAGATGATATCTTAGGGTCCATAAAATTTGGGTGTTATTTTTGAGGTGTTTTGTTTTGAGTGAAATTTGCTTATAGGGTCGAAGGAAAAGAAACACCTAATCCCCTACAACAAAAGAACATTCACAATGATGTTGGTCTTCTTATTGCTTCATTATATTTTGAGCCATAACCAAATTTTCCTTTAGGATGTGGAGAATGGCTTCTCTATTGTAGAGTGTGTAATCCACTACTGAAACATTGGAGGCACTCGTAAAATATGAAGTGACTCACAATGATTTTTGGCCATAAACTATTTCATATGGGGTCATTTTTGTAGCTCTGTGATAAGAGGTATTGTACTGTGAGGGAAAGCCATTGTGCACATTGGTGTGGTTTTTTCGAGGAAAAGAATCTTAAATATGTCTCTAGGCACTTGTTGACCACTTTACTTTGACCATCTATTTGAGAGTGATATGCAATGCTCATTTTTAGTTAAGTACCTTGTGGTTGAAATAGATCCTAGCAAAATTTTCTAGTGAAGGTAGGGTCTTGATTCAATACAATGGAAGTGGGCATGCCATGTAATGTAAAAATTTGATCAAGGAAGACTTGGGAAACTAATGAGGGGGTAAATGGATGTGGTAGGGCACAAAAATAATCATATTTGGAGAGACAATTGACTACCACCATGATCACAAATGTGTTACCTTCCCTCAGAATTCCCACTATAAAATCCATAGCTATGTCGACCCATATGCATGTTGGGATTTGTAGTGGTTTCAATGCCCTTGGTATATTTATTGTCTCCCTTTCTTAGGTAGGTGTTAGAGGTTGCATAAAAATCCTAGATGTTAGTTTTCATGCCCCCCAAAAAGAATGAGTACTTAGCTCGTTCATATGTTTTATGAAATCTAGAGTGACTAGTTGTAAGTGATGAATGGAATTCCTCTAGGATTCTTTTCTTTAAGGAATAATTCTTTACTATAAAAATGCATCATTTATATCAAAATGTATCTAATTACCATGTACACCCCTTAGAAGGGTTGGTATCTCCTTGAAGCCCATGTATGAGTTGAATGATAATGTCATTTTCCAACCATTCTTTATGGGCTTCCTCAAGCCAACCTGGAATGGGTAAAGATAAGGTGGAGAGAGATCCATCCTCCACAAATTGTTGGGATAAGGGATCAAATACCAAATTTTATTTACCTTTCTTATAGATAAACTCATAGTCATACCATAGTAGCTTGGTGGCCCACTTATGTTTCTATGGTGACGATAACATTTCTTCAAGAAAGTACTTCTGACTATGATGATTGGTATTGATTTGAAAATGTCACCCAATGAGGTATGGGAAATAGGTCTCTATTTCATGTAGGATGGCCATCATCTCTTTCACATATGTCTATTTACCCGAATTGTAGTCATATAATTGGTTACTAGTGTTAGCAACAATTCTTGTCTTGGGCATAAGAGTATCCAGGTCTGCAGGCTGCACGAGAAGCGCCCAAGCTGACGCCGGCCCCCAGCCCTCGGGCCGAGATCCGCTCATAGGATCGTTCTTTATCTCCTTTGAGCCAGATCGGCTCTTTCGATTCCCTGCTGGAATCACAAATTATCGGTCCACATGTCCTTCGGGAAGCTTCCCTGTGCGAACAACACTAGGCGCGAGCTCCACCTCCTCCAAGCGACCACAACGCTACAACCAAGGCCCAATTCCAAAGGCGCTTGTTGCAACTCGCAATCTCGCGAGTCAAAACTCTCGACTCCTCCTTATTGCAACTCATGACTTCGGGACTTTCAGGACAAAAGTCTCGACTCTCCAACTACCGAAACCCAAAATGGCGATCCACCGAAATGGTTGATGACGTCCTTTCCCCGTACTTATATCGCGTCTCACGATTTTGGGAATCCCAGAATAGATATCTCGAGCTCCTATTCTCCGAAATGTTGAAATGGCGAATTTTGACTCGTTATTAATGTTGGCCCCAGAACAGAACTTCTCGCCCTATCGGGACTTCGCACTTCGCGATTCCGTGAATCTTGGTGTAAGGTTTTCAGTCCTTCAACTCGTGAATCCCCGAAGTGAGAATTCACGAGTGATCCAACGACTCCTGTCGACTTGGATCCTACGGTCCAATCTCTCCTGAGCTTGCACTTGAAGAATACTTGTCGTAACTTCCCTACTCCTCTACAAGATCTGACGGCTCTCGGAATTTCATGAATTATCCACGGAGAATTCTGACTGTCTAATTCCTCCTTGACAACTCCTACGAAATGAACAAGGTATTCCTTCACGGAACTTGTCCACCTGCAAAACAAATTTTCTACGCCTCCTTCCAACACTTCAAGGCACGAGCCCTCTTGAGATTTTCTTCGAAAACTTCGAAGACTCTATCCCTCCTGAGCTTGCTTGAAATCCTCAAGTGCTCTGGGGATAACTCCTGCGCGCACTCCTTGTGGCACTTCTTCAAATACACTCTAGTATTTGAACCTCTTCGACTCTGTGCACTCCTTGCAACAACACTCTTTCAACAATTTCCTCAGGTTGTAAGCTCTGAGACTCTACTGGGCCTGTGCACACCTTGCACGGCTCCTGTCCTTAACTTGCACTTCCGCAAGAATGAGAATAACGTTATCTCTTCTGATCTTTTAGAGATGAAACTCTAAACCCTTGTCAACGCACTCCTTGCGGACAACTTCACTGCACTCCTTGCAGGAATTCTTGCTCTGATAGAGAAACAATTGAAACTCATTCCTTACTCTTCCTCTCTCAGATTCCAAACATTTAACTAGAAATCATACATACACACCGTAACAACAAATGCATGACAGAAAGAGTAAAACAACTATAAGCATATCATTTAATAGGCATGCATAGAGAATATCACAGCACCATAAGTCTGAATCAAAGCTTCATGTATTAATTCAGGACTTCTGTACATGGGTGTTTTCAAATACAATTCTCTGCTTCTTCCTCTCTGTGCTCTATGCTCAAAATTGACAATTGGTAATTGTTACCAATGATACAAAGATGACGGTGTTTATAGTCGGTTTTCCCTCTGCTCCTTGAACTGTCTAATCTGCAATTCAAAGCTACCTACTTACATTTATTATACGTAAATGCCTCTACCTACTTCAGATGAGAGCATATTGCTCAAGGTCTGATTACAATCTGCAAGTACGTCTCCTCTTAATTATTTCATTTAATATCCACACATTTATTTCAAAAACGTTTCAGAACACTTTTGACAACGCGTTGAAATGCGCTGGCGCTTGTCCCAACTGCCTTTCGCCTTCGCGTGCTTGCTACTTGCGATGCTCCTGCATCATTACTCCCTCGCTTGAAAATTTTCATGGACTCCTGTCCATGAGCTCTTGCATAGTCTGTCCATGCTTCTGGATTTCAGCTTCATTTTCCCAGCTGGCGTCTTCAACTGGATGTCCCTTCCACTTGACCAAGTATTCAAAATATTCCTTTCACCTGGTCCTCTTACTAACTCTTTTGTCGAGTATGCTTTCCATCTGTGGCTTCTCAACTACAGGAATTTGTTTAGCCCACTGAACCTCTGTCTGTTCACTGTTTGCTCCTGCTTCTCCCACTTTATATGGGTACAAATCTGAGATGTTGAATATCGGAGAAATTCTGATCCCCTCGGGTAATTCAATCTCATATGCATTCGCCCCAAATTTCTTTATGATCTTGCACAACCCAATTTTCTTCATTTTCAATTTATTATATGTCCCCCTTGGGAACCTTTCCTTTCTCAAGTGTGCAAGGATCAAATCACCAACTTCGAACTGAAGTTCTCTCCTGTGTTGATCTACTCTTTGCTTATACTCTTGGATCAAGTTTTGCAATCACTCCTTAGCTTGGTTATGAAGCTCCGTCATCGCTTCTGTGAAATCCTCTGCACTAGCACTCCTAGTTGCGTTCTGTTCTGAATCTCTCAATTCAGAAACTCCTCTTGGCTGCATGCCATAAACAATTTGAAATGGAATCTTTCCCGTGCTTCTGTTGATTGAATCATTATATGCAAATTTCGCTTGTGGTAGAATATTGTCCCACTGACTGTGATGTTCTGTCACCAAACTCCTCAGCAAGTCTCCCAAACTTCTATTCACAACTTTTGTCTGTCCATCCGTCTGAGGATGATAAGTTGAACTGAACGACAAGTTTGTTCCCAGCTTTTTCCATAAGGTTCTCCAGAAGTGTCCCACGAACTTGGTGTCTCGATCCGAAACTATGCTCCTTGGTAAGCCGTGAAGTCGAATGACTTCTTTGAAAAACATATTCACAATGTGAGTTGCGTCACTGGTTTTTGACAAGGTATGAAGTGTGCCATTTTAGAAAATCGGTCCACCACTACAAAGATCGAGTCGAACCCTCTTTGTGTTCTTGGCAGCCCCAATATGTAATCCATGCTTACTGCATCCCCCTCTCAGGTATGGGTAACGATTGATATAAGCCTGCATTCTACCTCTTTCCTTTTGAATGCTGACAAATTCTACATCTGTCCACGAATCTCTTGACGTCTGTCCTCATTCCTGGCCAAAAATATGACTCATTTAACTTTGAGAACGTCTTGTCATGACCGAAATGTCCAACCAATCCTCCACTGTATTTCTCCTTCAACAGATTCTCCCTCATGGAGCATTTTGGAATACAAAGTTGATTACCCTTAAACAATAATCCTTTCTGGATCATGTATTTTGTCCATTGACTTCTGTCCCTGAGAATTGGATTCTTAGCTGCTTCATATGCTTCTTTGAAGTCTAGATCATCCTTGTACATGTTCCTGAGATCATCAAAACCCAACGTTTTGACTCTGAACTCCTGCATAAGCAAACACTTCCTGCTCAAAGCATCAACAACTTTGTTAGCAGTTCCAGAAATATGTTTAATTACAAAAGTAAAATTCTGCATGTATTCAACCCATTTAACATGTCTCTCGTTCAATTTATCTTGCTAAGTTACAAATTGCAAAGCATGATTGTCACTATATAAGACAAACTCCTTAGGAATCAAATAGTGCCTCCACTTCTTCAGTGCCTGTATGATCGCATAAAATTCTTTGTCATATGTGGAGTACTTCATTTTGGCTTCATTCAGCTTCTCACTGAAGTATGCTATCGATCTGTCTTCTTGACTCAAGACTGCCCCTATTGCAAATCCGCTTGCATCACATTTTACTTGAAATGTCTTTTTGAAATCAGGCAACACCAAAATTGGTTGTTCCGTGATTTTCTTCTTCAACAAATTGAAGCTTTTCTCAGCCTCTTATGTCCAGTGAAAAGATTTATGTCTTTTCTTCACCGTGTCCATCATTGGTGCACTAATTCCACTGAAATTCCTAATGAACTTCCTATGGAAACTAGCCAATCCATGAAAACTTTGAACTTCAAAGATACTCTTTGGCAATGGCCAATTCTTAATCACCTCCACTTTATCTGGATCCATCCTCAACTTATCTGCAGAAATAACAAAACCCAAATAAATGAGCTCCGTCTTCATGAATGAGGATTTCTTCATATTTATCAGCAACTTCTCTTGTTGTAGCCTCCGCATCACTGTAGCCAAATGTTTCAGATGCTCTGCCTCTGTTTTACTGAAAATTAGTATGTCATCAAGATACACAATGACAAATTTTCCGATGAAATCCTTCAGGACTTCGTTCATCAATCTCATGAAGGTACTTGGCGCGTTTGTTAAGCCAAACAGCATAACAAGCCATTCATACAACCCTTCATTGGTCTTGAATGTTGTCTTCCATTCATCGCCTTCTCTCATACGAATCTGATGATATCCACTTTTTAAATCAATCTTCGAAAAAAATTTCATTCCACTCAAGCAATCCATCAAATCATCCATTCTTGGCAATGGGAATCTATACCTGATGGTAATCTTGTTAATTGCTCTTGAGTCTGTACACATCCTCCAGCCTCCATCTTTCTTTGGATTGAGTACTGTTGGAACAACACATGGACTCAAGCTTTCTCTAACTAACCCTTTGTCCATTAAATCCTGGACCTATATTTTGACCTCTTCATTCTCCTGTGGCGTCAATCTGTACACTGCTTTGTTTGGTAAACTAGCTCCAGGTATAAGATCAATGTGACGACTTATACTTCTAATAGGTGGCAACGAACGAGGTAGTTCGTCCACTACTATATTAGCAAATTCCTCCAGTAGCTTCTTGATTTCCTTTGGTAGATCATCCACTCTTGTGCTGGTCAAAACAATTCTAGGTTTCCTGACCACGATGAATTGTGGATCTTCCTTCTTCTTAACCTCCTTAAGAAGTTCCTTCCCACTCATGAGAAGTACAATGTTGCTTACTTCAGGTTTCACCTCTTTTTCCTTAATCGACAACAACATGTGAGTTCTCCCATTCTTCTCTAGGGTGTATGTGTTCTTTCTCCCATCATGAACCACATTCCTGTCATATTGCCATGGTCTACCTAGCAATAGATGACAAACATCCATGGGAATGACATCACACAATATCTTATCGTTATATCCTCCTATCTTAAATTCAACTAAACATTGTTTAGTGACATTTACCTGATGTCCTTTTTGTAGCCATGAAACTCTATATGGACTTGGATGCTCAATAGTCTCTAGCTCCAACTTTTCTAGCATCTCTGTAGAAACGAGATTGTCTGTGCTACCACTATCCACGATGACCTTGCATACCTTATCCTTGGTCTTGCAAGCAGTCCGAAAAAGACTGTTCCTTTGCACTGGATTCTCCGCCTCCTCTTCTGGCGTTAAGAGAACTTTCCTCATCACCAGTGATCTTCCGCCTTCAACATCCTCTTCTTCAACATTCCACCTTTGTGCTTCGGCAATGTGAGTCTCACCACCTTCTTTCTTCTTATCTGGACATTCATAATATTTGTGTCCATTCTTTTCGCACGTGAAGCATTTTATTACTCCACCTCTGCTTCTTCCTCTTCCTCTAGCATGAGGAAAAGTGTTGTTATTAGCATACTGTCCTCTCTGTGAGCTTCCACCTCTCTCAGTTTGAGGTTGAGGTTTCTTCCATTCCTCCTTTGGCTTCTGATTCCTATCTTGGACAACTGTTTTGCCTCTGGGCCGAAAAAAAAATCAGAGAGGCCCCCAGCCCTCGGGCTGAGATCTGCTCACAGGATTGTTCCTTATCTCCTTTGAGTTGGATCAGCTCTTTCGATTCCCTGTTGGAATCACAAATTATCGGTCCATAGGTCCTTTGGGAATCTCCCCTGTGCGAACAACACTAGGCACGAGCTCCACCTCCTCCAATCGACCACAACGCTATAACCAAGGCCCAATTCCAAAGGCGCTTGTCGCAACTCGCTATCTCGCGAGTTCGTGAGTCAAAACTCTCGACTCCTCCTTTCCAAATTCACGATACCTGAAATGTCGATACGGGTATAGCTCCTTCCCTTGTCAGCACCCTCTGCGCGTGACCACCAGCTGGGCTTAACGCTAGCGCCTCTCACTACTCGCCCCTTCGCGAGTTTCGATGTCGAGATCCTGTGCTCTTATCTCGCAAGTTACCAAGACGCGAGAAGTCAACGAAATGCTGACTCCTTCCACTAGTCGACGCATGTCTTCCTGTCTATCACATGGGCCCACCTTGTGGTTCTGTCACGTGTCTCTTGTGCCCAGCTTCTCTTCAGCCTTTAGAGCCATCTAATAAGAATCTTCCACCGTCCAAATGGTCATCATGCTCATCTCATCCTGAATGTCGTATCTCAGGCCATTCATGTACCTGGAAACCTTCTCATCATCACTTTCGCGATGACCTGCCCTGATGTTTAGCTTGTAGAACTCTTCAGTGTACTCCTTCACTGACATCAACTTCTGTCTCAAATTCTGCATCCTTCGAAACAAAGTGATTTGATAATCCCTGGGTATGAATTTCTCCTTCATCTTCGCGATCATTCTATCCCAACTCTTGATCTTCTACTTGCCTTTGCAGCGTCTATCAACTTGTAGTTCATCCTACCACAATGCTGCATGTCCTTTCAATCTTGTGACAACATGTTTGACCTTCTTGTCTTCCTCGAGATATTCATAGTCAAAACATGTGTCCAGAGCTCTAATCTAGTCTAGAAGCTCTGCAACATCTAGGTTTCCCTCATATACTGGAATGTCCATTTTCGCCCTGGCACTCATTCTTGCAACAACCTTAATCAGGCGTTCATTTGTTGCATCTTCTGCTGCAACTTCTTCTCCTTCACATCCATCTTCATCTTCACTTTCAGATTCACTGACATCACCAACACCGACTGTGCACCTCTGTTTTATTTCCATGTCCACGATTCTGGCGCGTATGTTATGCATTTCTCTTTCCATGGCTGGATTTGGCACCTGCCTACCCCTTTCTTCTGGCATTTCCCTCTCCTCTAGTGGATCAGGTGTTTTCCTATCTCTTCTTCTCGGTGGCATGGTGAATCTTTCTTTTCCCTGCTACAGAAAGCAAATAAATCTTTCTGTTCTCTGATACCACTTTGACGCAGGCCCCCAGCCCTTGGGTCAAGATCCGCTCACATGATCGTTCTTTATCTCCTTTGAGCCAGATCGACTCTTTTGATTCCTTGCTGGAATCACAAATTATCGTTCCACAGGTCCTTCAAGAAGCTCCCCTGTGCAAACAGCACTAGGCACGAGCTCCACCTCCTCCAAGCGACCACAATGATATAACCAAGGCCCAATTCCAAAGGCTCTTGTCGCAACTCGCAATATCGCGAGTTCACGAGTCAAAACTCTCGACTCCTCCTTATCGCAACTCGCGACTTCAGGACTTTTGGGAAAAAAGTATCGACTCTCCAATTACCGAAACCCGAAATGTTGATCCACCGAAACGGTTGATGATGTCCTTTCCCCATACTTATATCGCGTCTCGCGATTTCGGGAATCCTGGAACAGATATCTCGAGCTCCTATCCTCCGAAATGACGAAATGGAAAATTCTGACTCGTTATTAATGCTAGCCCCACAACAGAACTTCTCACCCTATCGGGACTTCGCACTTCACGATTTCGCGAATCTTGGTGTAAGGTTTTCGGTCCTTCAACTCGCGAATCCCTGAAGTGAGAATTCACGAGTGATCCAATGACTCCTGTCGACTTGGATCCTATGGTCCAAACTCTCCTGAGCTTGCACTTGAAGAATACTTGCCGTAACTTCCCTGCTCCTTTGCAAGATCTGATGGCTCTCAGAATTTCGCGAATTCTCCATGGAGAATTCCAACCGTCCAATTCCTCCTTGACAACTCCTACAAATGAACAAGGTATTCCTTCACGAAACTTTTCCACCTACAAAACAACTTTTCTACGCCTCCTTCCAACACTTCAAGGCACGATCCCTCTTGAGCTTTTCTTCGACAACTTCGAAGACTCTATCCCTCCTGATCTTGCTTGAAATCCTCAAGTACTTTGGGGATAACTCCTATGCGCACTCCTTGCAGAACTTCTTCAAATACGCTCTAGTATTTGAACCTCTTCAACTCTGTGCACTCCTTGCAACAACAGTATTTCAACAATTTCCTTAGGTTGTAAGCTCTGAGAATCTACTAGGCCTGCGCACACCTTGCACGGCTCATGTGCTTAACTTGCACTTCCACAAGAATGAGAATAACGTTATCTCTTCTGGGCTTTCAGAGATGAAACTCTAAACCCTTGTCAATGCACTCCTTGCAGACAACTTCACTGCACTCCTTGCAGGAATTCTTTCTCAGATAGAGAAACAATTGAAACTCATTCCTTACTCTTCCTCTCTCAGATTCCAAACATTTAACTAGAAACCATACATACACAACGTAACAACAAATGCATGACAGAAAGAGTAAAACAGCTATAAGCATAGCATTTAATAGGCATGCATAGAGAATATCACAACACCATAAGTCTGAATCAAAGCTTCATGTATTAATTCAAGACTTCTGTACATGGGTGTTTTCAAATACAACTCTCTGCTTCTTCCTCTCTGTGCTCTATGCTCAAAATTGACAATTGGTAATTGTTACCAATGATACAAAGACGAGGGTGTCTATAGTCGGTTTTCCCTCTGCTCCTTGAACTGTCTAATTTGCAATTCAAATCTACCTACTTACATTTATTACATGTAAATGCCTCTACCTACTTCAGACGAGAGCAGATCGCTCAAGGTATGATTACAATCTACAGGTATGTCTCCTCTTAATTATTTCATTTAATATCCGCACATTTATTTCAAAAACATTTCAGAACACTTTTGACAACGCGTTGAAATGCGCTGGCGCTTGTCCCAGCTGTCTTCTGCCTCCACGTTCTTGCTACTTGCGATGCTCCTGCATCACAAGCGTAGCATAGAAATATCTCGTTTCAAGCTACCAATAAAGTGAGTGGGCGAAGTTATGTAGCCAGCGGCTAAGATCCATCTATAGAGAAGATCGACGGTTGGCGGGTAATCGCGGTTAGCAGAGTTGCACCAGGATTAGCACAATGGATAGCGCTTATATCGCCAAAAAGATCTCAGCCGTCCATCCAAAGGGACGCGTGGTGCACGATCAAGCCATGTCGGCGTTTTGGCTACCAGGATTTCAAAGGGTAAGGGGTCTCTTATCTCATATTGCATTTCAAAACCCCAAACCCCAAAATGCCGAAAGCGCTCAGGAGTTGGGCCCATGGTCTTGGCGCCCAGTCATAGAGGGACATGCCTAGGGAAAAGGTGCTAGCACGCACCATATGATGATACAGGTCCCAAAACACTGACATTATCACAACCATCCATCCAAAGGGATGCGTGGCCCCCGATCAGGCCATGTCGGCATTTCGGCTACCGAGACTTCCAAGGGTAAGAGGTTTTGCTCTTCCATTGCATTTGAAAACCCCGAATCCTGAAACACCAAAAGTGCCTTTGAGGATAAGTGCAGGGTCATGGCCCATGGTCCCTTGGGGAAATAGAAAGAGCTATGCAAAAGGGCCAAAAGCGTCAATTTTAGTTGCAGAAGGGATCGTCGCGATCTCTAGGTGTCAGTCCGACTCGGTCTCAATCCTGGTTCCTGCTAGGAGTAAATGAAGGTGGGAGGAGGTGGTTGAAACCTCACCTCACTCATTAATTGTAAGGTATGGAGGTTCCGGCAGACAGTCTGCCTAAGATGGTCCTGTGTGTTGGTTTTTTCCAAAGAAGACATGACGAGTCCTCAACTAACTAGAGAAGTCTGCACATGCTATTTTGTCCTTTAATGATTCAACTACTCCCCTGCGAAGTCCATGCAAAGTTAAGGTGATGTCTGATGAAGGAGTTCAGGGCAGATTTGACTGAAGAGACGCCATGCACGGGAATTCCTAAGACGCCTTCGTCGGGGCGAAGGTTTAGGAGTATATTTACTCAATTTTTGTATTTTTGCAAGCATCGATGGTTGAGCTAGGCTCCCGATTGTAAAGTTTTGATGAAGCATTGGCTGCTTTGGTTATGTATTGGCACTTGAGACTTCTTTCCTTATGAATGTCAGCCTCTTTCCATCTCTCTGTGTACATTGTGTTAGAAAAACTCAGAATTGGAGGATCTAGTCGAGTTGCGTTGTTATAGGATGATGTATGTTGGATCACTGTAATAGTTGCATTGTTTCTAATCAGTTCTTGTATTTTCTCAACGCTGAATGATTTGGAATTGGAAGATCCAGTCAAGTCATCCTTCAGTTCCTCAAAACTCTGAACCAAGAGGATCTTGTATTCTGAGTTTTTTCTTCTCAAGCTGCTGAAAGGCCTGATGCCCAAAGTAGTCTTGCTCACTCATATCACTAAGTCTTCCATATGCTCATTTTATAATCAACTCACTGACGAAAGTTAGATCAAGACCTCCTTTGTTTTTCTACATACCAAGCCCGGTTTTCTGAGTTAGAGCGATATCTTCTTGAGTCTCTATCCATTCGATCACCCCATTAAATTATTCGTGACATAAATTGATGGGCGTTGGGCTCTGCTCCTGCTGCAATCCAGGAGTGACTTCTAACGCCAACATTTCAGGCACTGTTCCCAGGGATTGAAATTGAAGATAATTCCCTGGGATTGAACGACAAAGCTTACTAGTTCTAAGGGTGCATCAGAACCTAGTACATCAAAGATAGAAATTGTGCACCCGGCGAATCCACTGTGGCGACTTCAATGTTTCCACTTCACCATTTCAGTTGTGGCTACTTTTAGCACACCTGAAAGTTCACCCAGAGGAGCTTTTTCGAGAAGTTTTCACCAGCTACTTTCTCAGCTTGAGGAGTTTCCTGGGAAGACACAACGTTAGGATCTGGCCTTTGATGGTGAACAAAGACCAGACACATTCAAAGCTGTGTATCTTTCACCTTGCGAATCCATGATTTGAGGATCGATTGGCGACTCCACTGGTTCGATATGGAGAAAATACTATCTCGAAGGTTTTCTCCTTTTAACTTTTTTGCTATTCCTGGTTTTCCTAATGATGTCCCTTCTCCGAATGAATGGGGCGATTATTTGCCCATATCTAGGGAGCATGAAGAGGACAACCCTACTCAACATCTCTGTGAGTTTCATAAACTCATGAACCAGTGGGAGATACATCACGAGGATGTATTATTGAAAATGTTCATGTTCTCGTTAGCAAGGGATGCTCATGAATGGTATCACTCTTTACCCCCTGCTAGCATTTCCTCACTCAGTGAATTTCATGTAGCATTTAACAGGCGCTATCAAAAGATGTATTCCTCTGAGTTTATCTATCATAACTGTTGTGAGGAATGTGAGGACAGTGAGCAAGATATGGCTGTGTCTCTTGGAGGTTATGAGGACGAAAGAAGATATAGGAATGAGGACTGTTATCCCCGATATCTAGGGATAACTAGGAGATCATGTCTCGACGCCCACATGGTCCTAGACATGGAGTACGAGAGCAGATTGACTTGAGCATGGCCCTTGAGGGCCCATCTTTTCTCCTTCTCAGCCAGACTTGTCCTGTCAGCAGTACCAGCCTCCATCACTACCGGCCTGGGCTTGCATCAGAAAAGGCTCTTGCTCCATGAGGTAATTGGTCTGAGGTATCATGGTATGTGTCATATTTGATCATTATAACCTTCTTATGTATGCATTATATCTCTTTCATCTCAGATAACTGCTTGGACCTTACACTAATCCACTTGACCATTGTTGGGGTAATTGATGGGGTGGCTTAGAAAGTTGGTATTCATGGGTTTTGGTTAGCCACCAAAGAGGGTTTGCAGAACCATCATCCGCTCCCACCATATTATCACTCTTACATCTTAAAACCCCGCTCATCCATCCCATTCCCCTAGTCTAGCCATTAGGATGACCATCCAGGGTACATATTGTCTTGTGGGAAGAAGGGGCTAAAGGTCTAGGGGGTAAAAGAAGCTGGTAAAAGATAAAAGCCATAGGAAATGAAAACCTAGAGATGCTTCGCCCAGGGGATCCCCGAGAAGGAAATAAAAAGCCTCTCGATAAGAAACTGACGGACCTTAAGAAAATGATAAATAAATAAATGCAAGACCTAACCAAGAGGATGGGAGGTCTCATCATGAGCCGACCCATTATGTTCATAGGTATTTAGCAGTATGACATTGCCACTATCTGGTCACCAAACCAGGGCAGTTACCTTTGGTTGCATGGCCAAAGGAAGGGGGGTCTCATCATGAGCCAGCTCTCTCATTTCTGCGAAGATACTAGTGGGTAACGCTGTCAGCTCTGGCCACCAAGCCAAGGCAGTGTCCTCTTCATCAAGGCTTGTAGTAAAAAATGCAAATAAAGAAAGATAAGG
>ML792326.1:282402-298370 GCA_009831015.1 Picea engelmannii | reverse complement strand
GACAACAAAAGTTATATAGGTGACGTCACACCCTTTAGCTTTCTTGCTTATGCTTATAACATTGTGATGTTTGTCATCTATTATAATAGACATTGAGTTATTGATTGTGTTTGTAAGCTGATTTGCCTAAACGTTTCACTCAAATGTCTTAAATTTTGACCTAAGTTTATGCTTGACGTCACACCTTTGCAGCAACAATATAGGTGACGCAGCAAACTTATCTTTATGAGCTGATTTGGGATGTTTGTTGCATTAATGATATAATACAAGGTTTAATTGTGAACATTGAATGCTCTAATCCCTTGGTGTTCTTATTGAAAGAAGTAATCTTAATCATATGATCTTTTTTAGCAATCATTCACTTCATCACTAATTGCACTTGATCATTTGCTCATATATAATTAGAAGATAGTCATATATATCATGAAGTACTAACCCACTGCAAGGCATATATTCTAGTTATTTGTTTTGTCTCACAAACAGGTGCATCATCAGTGGATAGTTCTCATTGACTATCTCATTCGGGCAGCAATCAATGAAAGGGGAATTCATTGACTTGATCTATTACCCTTAGCCTCTCATCGACCTAGATTGCTTAGGGACGTCTCCCTTGGACTAGCCCTCCTAAATAGAAAGAGCCCCCCATCGAGGTGACAGTGGGTGGGGAAGCTCCTGTTACGCCAATTTCAAGCCCTGACTCAAGATCTTTAGACCTTTCCCACAAACCGTGCGATAACAAGGACCCTGGGGAGGAGGAATATGCTTTGGGTGAATCTTGGGAATTGGTAAAATCCCTCTTTGCCCAATTGGATGGGTGGGAAGTTAAATGTTATGGGGAGGTGCTTCCAGCCTTTGAAGAATATGCTCTTGGTATCTCTACAATGGATGATGATGAAGACCCCAGGGAAGAAGAAGGTGCTCTAAGTAGGCTGATGGAGCGGGTGAAGTCTCTCTCTGCCCGACTAGAAAGGTTGGAATCTGAAGACAACATGGAGGATTTTCTAGTCCCTGAAGAAAATGTTCTTGACCCCCCTACTGATCATGATAGCATTGAATATTTCTGCATGGTAGAGGCCTTGCCATCTGCTCCTGACGTGCCTGTTGTCCCAAGCTTTGATGATTATTTAGAAGAGGAGCAGTAGAGCCCCGCACCGTAGTTTGCTAACCAGAGGAGCAACCCACCTGGATATGACAGCTACAAATTAGATTCTAAGATGGATATGCGGGATTTCCAGGAACAAACTTCAAAGCCTTATCCTCTATTCATTAAGCAAGAACATTGCGAGGAAATCAACCATCCTAAGCAACAGTTGGAAGAGAAGAGCTTTCCCATGGTCCCTATTTATGATGATTATGAATTTGATCCCTGGGAGAGTTATGAAGAGTAGGAAGAGGACCAAAAGGGGGTGTTGTTTACAGCCTGCACAGAGGTCACCAAGCAGCCGTTTGAAGAGCAGAACTTTCCCACGGGTCCTGTTTATGACGATTTTGAATCTGACTTGGGGGAAGAGCAAAGAGAAGAGGAGAAAGAACCAGAAGAGCAACTGAGGGCACATATTATCTTCTGTCTGGAGCCAGTCAGCAAACAGCCACTGCCTGAAATCAGTGAGCCTACATCAGTTTCCCACCCACCTGTGCTTAGCAGAGATATTCAACCACACGTGAATAACTGTATAGAAGAGGAGGCTGCCTGTCGCCCATTTTCTAGAGTTTTCCACTGGTCCTATGAGACTGTGGAGGAATACATGGAGTTGTATTTCCTTCGCAACTTGGAGCCGCTCTATTTCATGTCAACTTTAGCCTGTGAAGAGGATTTGAAGAGTGTAACCATTCTGTTGTCACGGTTGTTATCACTGAAATTTCGTCCACACATGGCGACAAGAACTCAGCATTGTCAAACGGGAATGAAGTCATTCATGGCACTGAATTAATTTCACAGCATTGCAAAAAGGTCAAAAACTATACAAAGTAACCAAAAATCAAAGGGTGCTTTACAGAAGTTGGGTGCGCGCGCATATGCGCGGAACAGGAACGTACAATGCCCGCATACGCGCACGATGCGTGGCTGTTGGCGCAAAAACCCACGCACCTGCTAAACGACACATTTATGGAATTGGTCGGCCTCCCAACCACTTATGGATCAACTCCCAAGTCGATTTGACTCCCAAATCTGAGCTGAATCTGCATGGTAGGCTGGTCAAAGACCTAATTAAGCCCTAAAGAGCCCCTTTTCACACCTCAAAGGAGTTACATAATCACCCAATGCAATGCTATAAAAAGCCATGAGGAAACCTCATTGTCTCAAGGAATTTCAGGTAATGTTATGCTTCTTAGATTTTTTTAAGGACTCACTCCTTGACAATAACACATTAGCACCATTTCATTGAGCCATTCACCTCTCCATTGAGTGAATGTGCTTGGAGTTCTTTCACCATCATTCTCATTTTCTTATTGTAAGGAGAGCAAGTTTGTGAGGGCATAAGAGCCTTCCATTGGGGAAAGAAGGGACTCACAGTCCCCTTTATTCATTGTGATTTGATTTCATCAATTGATCAGCCTAAAAACATTGGTGATATTGGTCTTGTTGTCTTTGTTATTTCTTTTTTTCAAATGCTCATAGTTTTAGTTTGTTTTAATTTAATTCTTATAGTTTTGTCTTTGTTTCTCTAACCCTTTACTCTACAGCCGTCATGCTCAACAAGACCCAACTGGGCATGTAAGCACCCTTTATTTGCTCACCAAGTGACGAATTGGGTGCAAACAGATTGGTGACCATACTGGGGAGAAGGTATCAATTGCTCCCTCATTTGGGTTTATTTTGCTTTCCTTTTTCTTTCATTAACTTGTAGGTGCACAAACCGGCCTCTGTCGACCTGCTAACCAGTATATTCAAGGGAGAATTGAGATAAATCCATCCGGATTTCTTCTCTCGGCCGTTTGCCACAGGCGCACGGGTATTTCACCCCACAGACACGCATCGGGCGCGCAGGCACTTTTACCGCAGTCTGTCTCTGCGCACATGCGCTTGTTCTCTTTATTCTGTACGCGCATCAACACGCGCCTGTCTACACTAGGGGTCGTGCATTTCGCACTAAATTTTACATTGTAAGGTCTTGGGATGTGGGGAGAGTCATTTTCCTTCTTAATAACGATGTTATGCATGCTCTAAATACTGCACCACTTAGACCCCTCAACTTATAAAGGGGATAGTCAAACAAACATAGGCACTTAGGTGGATAAAAATCATTTTCCCTTATTTGTGTTTTGCCACGTGGATGGCTTGTTTTGATTTATAATCTAAGTTGGACAATCATACTTAATCACACCTAATTCACATTTGGGACTAGAAATTGAAGTAACAATCCTTGAGTATGCTCTTCTCTTGTGCCTTCAAGCGATCTTGAGAACCAGAAAAAGATTGCGAAAAACAATCTCATCTCCCTTAACAAAATTTCAAAAACCTTTAGGTGAGGACAAAGGCCCTTTTGGGACCCCTCTTAGTTTCATTTTTCAAACATATCTTAAATTTGTAATGGGCCCATACAAACCCACATGTCACAAAGGTAGATAGTGGTTGAAATTTTGCTTTCTTAGATAAAAAAACTAGGAGAGTTTAAAGGTTTGTAACGGGCCCACACATGCCCACATGTTCAATCTAGGATAATTTCATGCTCCTTCTAGATTAACTCACACATAGGGAGTTAAAGGATAGTAACGAACCACATGTCCACATGCTAGTTTCCTAGGGCTTTTAAAATTACGCAAGGTTGTACCAATGACATCTAGCTAATTAGGTTAACACACTCTTGTAAGGACCAAGCGATGTCCACATGCAGCAAGGTGACATCTAAATAACTAAAATTTGGTATACTTTCACTCACACACAAAAGTCACTTCGCACTCACATAGCCTCTTCTCGAAACGTGGAGGTCTAAGTAGGTTTCCTCCAAAGGGATTCCGAAAACACCCCATCTTTTCTTGACAGGACTATCCACTCCCACTTTTAATCAAACGAGGTTGGTTTTCACCCCCATCCTCACAAAACAACTTCATCTAAAAACTTTCTAAAAACTCACTAAGTTTTCCTCCATAGGAGGTGCCAAAATAAGTTTTTAGTCTAGGTAGGATTTTTGGGATAGGCATCCAAATAACTCCCCGTTATCTGGTTCTCACATTTTCAAACATAGAGGTTGTCAATTAGGGAACTTCAAATCCTCCAAGTCTAGTGTTCCAATCACCATAAGGTAGGGAGATACCCATGAAGGGTCGAAGGCCGAGGTCCGGTTGTTCTGTGCGTCCCCCCTTGAGGCACCCACCTCTTGGATGGGATCCAGCCCGTGACCCATTTCTTAGGCCGAAAATCTAAATGCCGCACTGTGACCGAGGTACCTAGTGACCAATTTTAGGACATCTACCCAGGTGGCGATTGTGGGCTGCAATTGTACCTTGATTGGATTTTGTGTGGCTATTGGGAAATATCACCAGCTCTTTCGGGATATGCCCCCTCTACCCCTCATTATAACCAATTGTTTCATCCTTCACTAGTTTCTCTTCCGGTGACTTCAGACCCCACTGTTGAGTACTATTGGAAGGTCCAGTGCTATTTGAGAGGAAGGACGTTACGTCTTCTAGGACATGAGTATTTGCTTTATTTTGATTCCCCCATGCGGACAAAACCCTCTTACCCATATATATGCTTCTTTCTCATTTTTGTATGATGCACATCTGATTACAGTTTGACTTTGATATATATATTGTGAAAAACAGTCAAAGCAAAGACTCTTGTTTCTATATTTCTCTCACCACTTTGTGCACACATTCACATAACTAGTCTGACATTATAGGGGAACCACAGAACCCCCGTCGTTCATGACGTTTGCTCAACCTCCCTCCTATCTTAGGGGGAGTATTTGGTCGTACCTGCTCATCGGTACCTCCTTCACACACTCCTATGAGTGCTACTATCTTAGGATCGACTTTGCTTGGTTTTACCTTACTTGGGTCCACTTCCCAAGGTCATCCATTCACTCCCTCTCCTTTGCACGGAAGCGGGGGACCCACTTCCTCTCAAGGAGGGAGCACCAACCCACGTAGTCCCCATCTAGGGTCAGGTTCACAACACACTATGGCTGGAACTAACTCTGCCACCCCACTACAGATGCCATAATTGGCCTCTCTCAACATACCGGATCTCACCAAGCTCACCAATGATCCTATATTGCATGACGCCACATGGCCTGCAATGCCAACCAAACTTCCTTCGGACATACCAAAGTTTGAAGGAAAGGCAGGAGATGATCCTACCAATCACGTCATGACCTTTCATCTATGGTGTTCTTCCAATAACATCATGGATGATTCCATCAGACTGCAATTATTTCAGCGCACACTTACTGGCCCATCAGCCAAATGGTATGTCGAAGAAAAATCAGGGTCCCATGGGACCTTTGAGTCATTGGCCAAATCCTTCTTGACATTTTTCCAATTACCCATCCGCCATGACAACGGTCTAGAACTACTGTCCAAATTCAAACAAACCTCAGCCACCCACATCGCTGACCACATTCATGAGTGGCGTAGGCGACATAGTTTGTGTAAAGCAGAAACCACCAAGCATCAATGTCTTGACTGGTTTCTTAGATCACTTGTCTCTCTACTTGGTAAAGATGTAGCTTCCACCTTCCCTCAATCTAAAGAGGAAGCTATTAGTAAGGCTCAACAATATGACCTTATCTACGCACAGTCAGGGTACTTGTACACGGTACTTCCTGATCTTCCAAAACCTATGCCATTTGGCCAAGATAAACCTGGGATGTCACACTCAGCAGACGGAATAATAGGTGCCACCACACACCATAGTCCACAACCCCAACCACCACCGATGTATGGAACACCTCAATATGTGCCTGCATATGGGGGCACTCCTTATTACCCTCCACCACCTTATCAAAAACCATATCCTGTTGCTATACCTCCACCTATCAGCGGACCACCATCGGCACCTCCCATACATCCACCTGTTCCCACAAACAATGGTGCTCCCTCAACATCAGCTTATAGTACTAGTGAAATCACGATGCCTTCCTATATACCTTATGGATCGGTACCACCGCAAAATCCATATTTCCCATTTCCCGGTCCTCCACAACCCATGGCTCCCCCACATCCTCATGCGGGGGTAAATTTTGTTCAACCCTCTGCTGCTCAACAGTACCAAAATTTTGAACAATTGAACACAGCCAACCCTTCGAACAATGCCAAGAAGAAAGGATGGAATAGGAATAACAACAACCCTGGTCAAGGCAGGAATCAACCCCCACAACACCAACCCACTGGGGGCAATCAGAACCAAGGGAACCAAAACCCCCAAGGGGGCAATAACAACAAATGCCCAGGGAAAAATAATGTTAAAACCATCCACCCTTGTGCTCTTTGTGGTGATTTTGGTCATTACACTCACCATTGCCCCCAGATCGCTGATTTCAAACGATTGAAAGACTCGGGTAATCTTCCCCATACCTCTGCACAAACTACCCCTCAGCATGCACCACAACAGTATGTGCAACAACCCCCCCCGCCATGCTGCAAAACCCTATCCCACATCAAGGTGTGATAAACACTCAACAGGACACGCAACATCCCCCACCTCAGGTAGGCCAATACCACAATCCCAATAATCCAGTAGAGCGAACAATTCTCCTCACCATTGAGGAAGAAATTCTTCTGCAAACACGCAATCGTCAGTATCAGACACCAGCTGAGTCTACTCCTATCTCTCCAGAGACAAACCCTACACCGACGGGACCCCCATTGGTGATCCCTCGCACTTCCACTGAACCACCATTACGCATCCCTCACATCCCCTTGCGCAGAAATGTCCACAACCCACAGGCTAGGGAAGCTCATAATTACAGCTTGGTAGATGACTTAGCACAATCCCCGACTGCCATGTCAGTCTTGGAAGTCCTCCAAACTTGTCCTACGCAGCGGAAATCACTATTTTCCGCCTTAGGGGCAGTCGACCCTGCTGATACTCGACTCATCACCTTTGATCTTGATAGCTGCGAACCTCGTCTTCCCGCCTTAGTCGCTATTCAAATACCAGTAAAAATATGAAACATCACCGTTCATCGGTGTATCATCGATGAAGGTGCATCTACATGTATCATGTCCAAAATAGTATGGCAGAAGCTTGGTTCCCCGTAACTCATACCCTCCGCCATCACATTACGAGCTTATGACAAACGACCATCATCTCCCGAAGGGCTCTTTCAAAATGTCCCCGTTGAACTCGGGGGAAAAACTATTCTCATTGACATCGAAGTTATCGACGCTCCACTTGATTACAATATCTTGTTTGGACGTAGCTACATGTATGCTATGAAGGTATTGGCATCATCCGTCTTTCAGACAATCATGTTCCCCCACAACGGAAAGATTGTGACCATCGACCAAGTCTCACATTATGAGCCAAATCCATCTGCCAATCTCGATAACATTCTTCCTCTCATTCACTCCAACAAAGACGCATATCCACTTGTCGAGATGGGTCCTGGGATTTTCAAAGATCCATCCTTATTAGGGACATACCATGGAGCACCACCACTCCTTCCCCCTAATCAAGTCTGCGTCATCTCATCTGACGGAACTCACACGGAGGATGCTCGTCCTCCTCAGGAGGCTTTAGTCATTCCTGACATCTCAATAGTCGCAGAACCACTCCAACCGGAGCCTCCTGTGCACTCGTCGACCTCAACAGTCCATGAATCCACGTCCCCTCAAGGGCATAGTCCCGTTTGGGAGACAGTTCCCCCACCCCTCACTCAAATTCCCTTCTTTTATCCTCCACCAGGTATAGAATCTTTTTAGGTAGCCGCAACACTTACACTACCCAATATGGTGTTAGCAATCCTAGTGTGGTATTTACATCCACCTGAGATGGTCCCTCGCCCATCCCTTCCCCCACAGGAAGGCCTCCCCATGACGATTCCCGTCCTCACCCCCACTACCCCCATACTCCCTTCCCCCCCTGCTACAGCTGGGGGCAGGAGAAAGAAGAAGGAGCCCATAGCTCCACTTCCTCCATGCATTCCACCACCTTGCACACTATGTGAGAAAGAGGGCCACCAAACCAACAATTGCCCATCACTACCTGAATTATGGAATTTGATTCCCCCCAATCAAACTCCCACAACACCCGTCACTACTGCTAGTCCTACTACCACCACACCTTCCAGTAGTAAAGGGTTGAGGACCAAGTTCGCGTGTGCTATCTGTTCCGAATATGGCCATTACACCCATCATTGCCCAGCACTGCCATGTTTTTGGAATATGTTAGCTATTGTACGCTAGAATTTCCAGAACAACCCACGCCCTGCTACGTCCTCTTTGACTATCACTGACATTCACTATGTCACCACTTCAGTCAATGAACGTATGAGATGCCCTTTCTCTCTCTGCGATTCATTAACTCACTTTACATACTAGTGTCCGATGATCCTCGCATACATGCAACGTCAATTAGCCTTGCGTCACCAACCCGCAGCGGCGGTAATTGACATTACCTCGCCACTCGAGGATTTTCATGTCATTTCGCCTGAACCTAAGGCACTCCCAACGCCTCCTTGGTTCTTAGATGGTGTATCTGAGGATTTACCCTATAACCCACCCAACTCTCCTGTTCATTCCCCTGTGGACACTATCCACCCAACCACCATGGGTACCCCTCAATGCTTCAACATATGGTTTATGACGAGTGAACCCTCACCACCTCCTAGCATTACCCCCTCTGTTTCTTCAGCAGGGGGCAATCACACTGTCACTGAAATCACTCCTCACGATCCATTATATTCCCATCGTTTCCAATGCGACGAAGAAGTACTGGAAGAGATACAACGCCCAGACTCTCCCTGGGATGCACTACATCATCGTGCACTCTTCCTCCCACAGGAAGCTCTCATGCCTCCTAACCAAAACCCCATTTACGCGGTCGAAACCAAAGATTTTATCCCATCAGGGCCTATCGATTGGTTCAACAATCCCATTCCTGCCCCCGACGCGTTTGAAGAAGGTAATCTGGATAACATTTCCCCCACCATCAAAATCGACATTTCCATTACAAAGGGCATCGTCGAAGAAATCATCATTGGAGCCGCTTGCACTCCACAGGAAATCGCTGCATACAAAGCCCTCTTCCAGGAATATCACGACATTTTCGCCTGGTCATACACAGAAATGCCTGGCCTCGACCCCTCTATCGTCTAACATCGCATCGACACCTGGCCGGACATCACACCAGTTCGCCAGAAACAGGGACCGCTACACCCATCCAAGGTCGTGGCTATCAAAGCCGAAATTGACAAATTACGTACGGCCGGGTTTATTTACCCCATCGCTTACACTTCATGGGTTTCCAACCCTGTACCCGTCGACAAAAAACAGGGCACTATTCGCGTCTGCACAAACTTTCGTGATCTCAACAATGCATGTCCAAAAGACAACTTTCCAACGCCCTTCATCGATCAAATTATCGATGACTGCGTCGGCCACGAGGCTCTCTCCTTTATGGACGGATTCTCTGGCTATAACCAAATTCAAATCCACCCAGTCGATCAATATAAAACCGCATTCATTACCCCATGGGGTACTTTCGCATACCGTGTCATGCCTTTCGGCTTAAAAAACGTTGGTGCAACTTTCCAGTGGGCCATGACATACATCTTTCATGATCTAGCTGCAATCATCCTCGCCTACTTGGACAACCTCACAGCTCGATCTAAGAAGCGCACCCAACACCTCGATGATTTACGAATCATCTTTCAACGGTGCCGCCAGTACAACATCCGCTTGAACCCCCTCAAGTGTGTGTTCTGTGTCACCGCTGGGCGCCTCCTCAGTTTTATCGTTTCCCAAAGCGGTATTACTGTGGACCCCCTCAAAGTCAAAGCTATCACTGAAATTCCACCTCCTCGGTATTTACGGCAACTTCAGAGTCTTCAAGGCAAAGCTAACTTCCTTAGACACTTTGTCCCAGATTATGCCATACGCGCACATGGATTCCTTCGCTTACTACATCATGACATCCCTTTTCATTGGGGTGACTACGCCCAATAGTCATTTGAAGATCTTAAAGCAGTGCTTTCAAATGCACCTTTGATTAGCGGACCTGACTACAATCGCGACTACATTCTCTATGTATCAGCATCAGCTGTATCAGTAGTCGGTGTCCTCATCCAGCTCGGAGATGACAATCGTGAACATGTCATTTACTATGTTAGTAAGAATCTCTTGGGAACACCCTTGAAGTACAAAAACGAAGAGAAACTTGCTCTTGCAGTTGTCCTCATAGTCCAGAAACTGCGCCATTACATTCTTCTTCGCACCACCAAGGTCGTCCCAGATTCCAACCCTATGCAATACTTGCTCAGCCGTCGCTAAGTTAACGGAAAATTCGCTCGATGGATCATTATCCTTCAGGAATACGACCTTGAGTTCTCAACACCTAAGAGTAAGAAGGCCCTTGTTCTCGCTGAACTTGTCACGGCCCTCCCCTCTAACACACCCAGTGCCCCTGTTAATACCGACTTTCCTGACGAACATCTTTTTTACATCGCTTCAGATGATCCTTGGTATGGCAACCTTCTCGTCTACCTACAAACTCAAAATTTCAGTAACCATTTATCACGAGATGATCATCAGTGCATTCGCCACCAGGCCCCCCGCTATCTCCTTATCGGCGACATCCTATACCGGCGTGGCGTCGACACCATCCTTTGTCGCTACCTGACTATTGACAAGGCCGACAGAGTCTTAAACGACTGCCATAGCGACACATGTGGGGGCCATCTTTCGGGTATATCCACTGCTCAAAAGATTATCCGGGCTGGTTACTTTTGGCCTACCCTATTTCATGATTGCATTCATGCTGTGAAACGATGTGAGCAATGTCATCTCTATGCCAACAAATCCTGTGCTCCCCTCGCTCTTCTTCACCCTGTCATTACTACAGGCCCCTTTTGAAAATGGGGCATCGACTTTATGACTTGTAATCCCCCCTCCAGCAATGGTCACAAATAGATTGTTGTCACCGTTGATTACTTCACCAAATGGGCCGAAGCCATGCCCACTTTCAACAACACCGCTGACACTGCAACGCGTTTCTTCTTTAATCACGTCATATCCCGTTTTGGAGTCCCACTCCAACTTGTTTCCGATCATGGAAAACACTTCGAGAATGAGATCTTCGTCGAACTCTCATCTCGGTTAGGCTTCTCTCACGAGTTTTCCTCACCATATTACCCTCAGTCAAACGGACAGGTCGAGGCAGTGAACAAAGTCCTCAAGACCATGTTACAGCGCATGGTTAATAAACATAAAACCAATTGGCATCATATGTTATTTTCTGCGCTATGGGCTTATCGAACAGCAGTAAAGACCGCTACAGGTTTCACACCATTTCATTTAGTCCATGGGGTCGAGTCAACTCTTCCCATCGAGTGCGAAATTCCCACCCTACACACCACAATTGAGCTATTACCTAACACTGCTCCAATTGAGCAGTTCTTGCTGAACTTGGAGTCGCTGGATGAAGATCGTCAATCTTCATTACAGAACAACGAGGCAGCTAAAAAACGATCCAAGGCTACCTATGATCGCCATGTCAACCTTCGATCATTCCACGAAGGTGACCTCATCCTGGCCTATGATATCGCCCATGATACCTTTGGCCATGGAAAATTCAAATCACTTTGGCATGGCCCTTACATCATCCAACATTGCCTCACCAAAGGCGCATACATCCTGGCCTCCCCCCGAAGGCCTCTCACTCAAGGAACCCATCAATGGGTTATATCTCAAGAAATTTTATGCTTAGAAGTAGTCATTTTAATTTAGGTTATTTTTTCTTTTTAGTGCTTTTAATATTTTTTCTCCTCCCCTCTCGTCTAAACTATCCTTTGTGCTATTGACAAATGCTTCCTTCACTAGCCTACCACATTGGTTACGTCGACGGCGCCAGCTGTTGGACACACAATCTCGCTTCGGCGGCTTGGGCTCTATATACTCCCTCACATGAAATTCTCCATTCAAGCGGCATCTGTCGAATACACTGTGGTCATTGGCCTCCTGGCCGATGCCCAGTTTCATCATATTTGCCACCTTAGTGTCTTCCTCGACTCTCAACTAGTCGTTCTCCAGCTCAACAATGTTTACCGTGTACGCAATCCGTGCCTCTTTCGCAAATACCTGCAGGTTAGACTGTTATCTAGACATTTTGATTCCATTACATTTACACATATTCCAAGACAATTGAATCAAACAACAGATGAAATAGCTAACATGGTGTTAGATTGGCATATCTCACATCAAGCTACACATACATAGAACATCTCATACATCCTGTTACAGCATATAGATAGAATAGACATCATCATCAACAAAAAACATATGTAAAGAACATCAGGATCTCAAAAAATATGTATACTCATATATATATATCAAGGCCTATCAGGCCATCCGCATGTTTTACATACAAAAAATACATATGCCTGCAGGCCAGTGCCACACCTCGGTACAAAAATCGGCTCACCAGCCTATATACAATCAAAAAGGTATACATTATACATCAGGGTGCCTCTATCGCAACCCCACCTGCTCCTCCCTCAGAAGGAGGTGGTGGCCCACCCCCACCTGCCCCAGGCGGTGGTGGAGGACCACCCATAGGACCTTCCTGCCCCGGCAGCAGGCGTCCACTCATCATCACGGTAAGCATAGATGCTCGTCGCACTATACTCCGCCATGGTGGCGGTACTCCTATACACTGCTCCTGGAACCCCTCGTCCTGGATGCGGATCCACATGCCCTCATGCACGTCCTGTAACACCGTCTCCAGATGACGGCGTATATCATCAAAATCTACTCTGGCTGCCACCGGAGGAGCGTGTGATGGCCCCGCACCAGGGTCATCGAATTGGTGCCTCCTTGCTGCCCTCCCGGGCTCTGCTGGTCACCCTACGGCCTCATCCCGCTGATGCCTCTCTCCACGCGACAGTCTCTCTGGCTCTCACTGAAACGACGCTCTTTGCAACTCCACCTCACGCCTGTGAGGTGCCACATCTGCACATGCCACAAACAACAAACAAACGATCATATCAGTGTCTATATCACATATGAACTGATATATCAAAAGATAACATAAATCAAAATAGTCAACATACCTCGATGGTCAAAAACCTCCCCAGGAGGCAACACCATGTCCGGGTCCTCCCGGAAGTCAACCCCAGCATAGGGGTACCGAAGTATCACTTGCGGCATCTGCCGCCATATCTGTGCCGCCTGCACTATAAAATAATGGCCACCTTCGCCACCCTCGTGGCGAACCAAAACTGAATACCACTGCCTCAATCGCGGCTCTCATGCCCCATGCACCTCTAGTAGAACCCTCGAGCGCAGCATCGACACCCTCTCCAAGAACCAGGCTACCAGGATTGAGCCAAAAGCAAACTCTCCGGTACCTGTGGACCGACAACGGTCGAACTGCACAATCATCCACGCGTGCAGCTTAAGCCCCCATGCGAACCACTCATGGCCCACCACCACCCTCTCCAACACCAGCAACTGGCCACCACTAATCCGTTGGGTTGCAAGTGACCCATACACACGAACAATCATCGCCGCTATGCAACGATGCGCCAGGGAATCTATACCACTAACACTCACTACAGTCCCAAACATGTAGTTCTCGCCTGAGCAATATCACTCGACGATCGTAGCAAGCGCTGTATCCCTCGACAACACAGGCTCTGCCGACAAAGGCGTTCCCCGGAAGGGGAGCCCAGTTAAAAAATATACATCCTCCACCACAGTGAAGGGGATCTGCTCTCCTCGCACGAGGAAGCAGTGCAGCTCTGGAATCCACATCTGGCGCAGGAACTGTAGTAAGTACTCCTATGCCTGTATCAACAGGCACTCAAAGAACTTTAGCAACCCACAGGTTGCTAAAGTCGCTCGCACCTCAGGCTCTGCATTGGCCACAACATCTCGCAACTGCGACCAGTCTCGCTCACGCCACCGAACAACCATAGTCACTGCTAGCCACCTACACATAACACAGAGTCCTATATCAGCTTATGCAACCATCCAATGCATCAAAAAGACTCATTTTTTACCCTTCAACCTTGCCTCATAGGCTCGGTTTTTTCACCCACAGGCGCGCACATATGCGCGCCTGTTCACTACACAGGCGCGCTCTTGAGCACGCCTGTTCACTACACAAGCGCGCTCTTGAGCACGCCTGTCCAACTTACAGCCGCGCTCCAAAGCACGACTGTCCACCTCACAGGCGCGCACTAATGCGCACCTTTCCACCTCACAGGCACGCCCCTAGGGCGCGCCTTAAATTCCCCCTCACGCGCATCCATGCGCGTCTATTCGGTGGACAGGCGCGCATGTATGCATGCCTTCCAATGAATCTCCTGTGCTTGTGGGCCCACATCCTATAAAAAATCCCCTCAAACCCCCTGTACGCCCCCCTATACCTACCCTGCCCAAAACTTGGAAGCCTATTTCTATGCAGGATGATCAGACCACCAACTTGATACTCGCACACCGTCGATCGGATACCTCGTGCTCCCTGAAACTCCAAATCTCCTCTGCAATCTGCTCGTCCCGTCACTGTAGCAGTAGGTACAAATGAGGTGGCAATGTGGTCCCTACAGCTATATATAGGCCTTTTGTCGAACTTCCACTCACTATTCCGGGAGCCCAAGGTGTCCATTTTTCAAATCGTCTTCAGCCACGGGATCAGCATCCCACTGCCTACATCACAGCAGTCCCTGGGTCACTTTTCATCCTAGGCTCCCGGGGCACCCTTTTTTTCATATCATGGTCAGGTACGCATGTGCATAGTCACATTTGTCAAATACATTCTCATATCTTTGATTCTCTTTAGATATAGTTCACTTTGGGTATTTGGTTGTTATGTGCGCAAGTACTTGCTCATCAATCACCGACATCATCCCTTTAGGTATATATATTTAGCACTGGCATGTAGTCTCCCCCGTTGTATTGCATTTCCATTTCCAGTCACACCCTCTGATATTTGCCTTTAGGATCCTCATTCCCGGCTCTGCAGTACTCACACCTCCATTTGCATCTTCGGTACTGTTACCCGGTAGCTCTCTTACCCACATGAGTTGTCCCATTCATAGCACCTTTTGGCACTTTTGACACTCATGTTGTTATTCATTACCCTTTAGGGATGGGAGTCCCGATAGTCTTGCATCCTGTTGCGCATCAACCACATACTTCTTCTCCTCATTTTTCTAGCTTTCCATATGGACTCCCAGATCATCTCTTTATGGTTCTATTCTTTTTACCTTCTCCTCCGCAGGATCATGAACCCTTCATTTCATCCACCCTTAGTTTTCCCATCTGCGAACCTATCTTCATTTCACCTACCTCATACAGAAACTCACCAAAGGGGCCCCCACCCTTCATTTGTTTTCCAAGAAATTTCTGCCCTCCCTGGGGCACTCATTTCACACTGGGGCACCCGTTTCTGTATTTGTACATTTTTCCCAAATTATTCATTATTTATTGTACAAATGCCTTTATTTTCAGTCATTACATTTTCTTTTGTCGTCACCATTGGTGACTTGCTTCCTTTTGGCCACACGCAACCCATGCCACCCTTGGTTGGAGCATTGCTTCTCATCTACCCTTACCGGCATCGTCCATATCTTTAGAATACTCCATAGGTCACTTACCTCTACCCTCTGAATTTGTTTACCTTGTCCCGCCTCTGGCACAACTTATCCTCGGTCTTGACGTCCCCCTGACACTCGACCTTGTCACACGGTTGCGGCCACTCATTATATCATACACCCTCCAACCAAGGGCAGTCTTGAGTCTTCCCACTTTTTGACTTCGTCCATGTACCTCTGCCACTTCCTCACTCAGTAGATTCTATG
>ML792326.1:231600-271964 GCA_009831015.1 Picea engelmannii | reverse complement strand
TTTGCTGGGTTTTCTTCCCCTAGAGGGTTTCCCAGGATAAATGCTGTGTCTATTGTGGATGTGTATTTCTCAGTGATCTTGTTCATATTATGCTCTTATCTTATGAAATGCAAAGAACTATAATAATAGCATAAACATTAACAAGTCCCTCATTCCCCACATGCTTGTACCACCCAGGAAGTGTGCCCCTTCTCTTCTCAACAGTCCTTCAGCTTCCCCACTTCCTTTTCGAGCTTCAACAACAGGATGGACACGAAGTCTCAGAGCACTGTAGCTGCAGTTCAACACCTTAAGGAAATCAATCCCCAACAATTCTCTCACCCAGAGATTTTCTCAAGGGCTTGACAACCCGCTTCTTCAGTCTAGCTCCCAAGCTAACCAGATACACCAACACAAAATGGCTATGGATACGGGTTCAGGTACAATCATGAAAATGAAAAGGATAACTCAATGGGTGTGAATACTCATGGATGATTGACTGGATGGTTGAATGATGGCAGGAATCCTGGAAAAGATCATAGGAAATGAACTAAGTCCCAACAATATGTATTCATGTCCCCAACTTGATGCTTGTCATGTTGGGAGATACTTTGGCCCACTTGTACCCCACTTTAGAACTTAGGATAAAACAATTATCCATACTTTATGATTTAAGAAATATTAATATAATATTCCTTTTTGGCTTAAGCTCCCTAGCTTAGCCCCTCCCTTTCCCTAACTAGTGGAGTTTAGTCCCCCATCTCTTTTATCATGGTCGGTCTACGCGTAGTGATGTATTTTATATTAATTATGAGACATGTACAAAAATAGACGCACTGGCCTTTAACATCTAGGTTCTCTGGCCTATTCAAAACATAATCATCCTAGCTTATAATAACTTGGCTCACCAGCCTATAAAACACAACATATACACAAAGGCTCCCTGGCCTCAATATCGCGCACACTTAAGTTGTTGTGCACAATATCCTAAAATGTGCACACTTCATCATTTTACTGCGCAGTACATATGCGCACTATGCCATGAATGTGCATACAAATGATATCAAAACAACTCACCAACTTAAGTACATTTTCATTTACATTACAATTTGGTTCGGCCTAGGGATATTACAGTGTGGATAGTGTGTATTTTTGCATATTCTTTCACTTTTACATTTCAATTATTTCTTAAATTAAAGCCATAAGCTAAAGATAATAAACCTAGGATCTAAGGAAATAAACTGCATAAATCTAATATTTTAGAATATTATAAGATCTATTGTGATGAATTGTTCCAATAGACTATACATGATAGTTTATAGATCACCAAATGGCACCCTTATTTCATTAATACCATTCCAACAACTCTTCCTAGGGAATCACATTCCAAGAAATGTTTCTTAGTAAAATCTAGCATAGGTAATACTAGTGTTGTGCACATGACATACTCTAAAGCTAAGAATGCCTATTTAGTATCCTCATTCAAAATAAAGGTTTTTTTTTTTAGTAGTGAGGTTAATGAAGCAATAACTTTTCCATAATGTTTTACAAACTTCTTGTAAAATCCTATAATTCCCAAGAATCCATGCAATCTATTCAAGGTTTTGGGATAGGACCTATATTGTGTATCTGTGACTTTCTTAGGATCAACTCATACTCTCTCCTGACTTACAATGTGACCCAAGTATTCAACCTTTGAAGCCCCAAAATCACATTTGGAGTGTTTTACAAATAACAGATGATCTCGTAGGAGTTGTAGTGCTCTAACAACATGCTCTATGTGGTATTCCCATGTTTTGTTGTAGATCGTAATATCATCAAAGAATACTAGCACAAAATTGTGCAGGAATGGATGAAAGATCTTGTTTATGAGGATTTTGAAGGTTGATGGAGCATTAAAAAGGCCAAAAAGTTTCACTAAAAACTCACAATGACCTTCACGTGTAAAAAAGGTGGTCTTAGGGATGTCTACTTATTTCATCCTGATTTGGTGGTAATTGTAATGAAGGTCAGTTTTGGTGAAAAAATTGGCTCCATGAAGTTCATCCAAGAGGTCATTAATAACTGGGATAGGAAATGTGTCCTTGATGGTCAACTTATTAAGAGCCTTGAACTCAAGACACATGTGCCAAGCACATTCCTTTTTAATACTATGGCCACTAGTGATGAGCATGGGCTAGTACTAGGAAGTATGACTCCTTCCTCCAATAGTTCATGGATTATCTTTTCAATTCCATTTTTATGTGCAAAAGGGTGTCGATAAGGATGCACATTGGGTGTTTGAATACATATAATGAGGGGAATACCATGGTCATGTTCCCCATGTGAAGGTGGTAAACCTTGTGGCATTTAAAATACCTATTGATGCTTAGAGAGAACCAACTAAAAATTAGGGTGAATCTCTTGTGGTGTGGTGTTGACTACTTGTGTGGCATTAAACTATGTAATAACGCCCAAGTGAATTTTCTTGAACAACTTTTCCATACGATGGGAGGTGATAATTTTAGGGGAACCGGATGTAATCCCCTTGGGGGTATGTTTCTTCCCTTCCTACATGAAGCTCATGTATAATTATTTGAAATCCATGGTGACTGGTCTAGAAGTGCATAACCATTATTCCCCAAGAACTATATCACAACTACTCATTTCAATAGAAAACATGTGAGTTTTGACATTATACTCACCAATCTATAGTTTCACATTTTCAAAACAGCCCCCACATTTCATCATACCACCATTGGTGATAATAATTTGAAAATTATATATGGGACATACATAACAATGGGTGTCTTGTTCCACTCTCCTATGGATAAAATTGTGAGTCCTACCATTGTCAATAAACACAATCACTTTGTGGTGCTTGATGTAGCCAATCAATTTCAAGGTTTGGGGTGTTGAGAAACTTGGTAGGGCATGGAGATAAATTTTGGGTTACTCGTGTTACTGTTTGAACTAGAACCCTTGTGAAAAGTCCCAATGTAGGTTCTAACTGGGGAAACAATATGGAAGTGCACCACTGTCACCTCAATACACTTTCCCTTGCACTTTAGGACAACTCCTAAAATGGGGGGTATCTCAAATAATGAATTTAAAAATCTTTAAGTGAAATAAAAACATTCAATCATATGATATGATTTAATGAATCCACAAAATGTGTAACGATATTATGCTTTATGATTCCAATGAGTGATTCCAATTCTCTAAAGATATTCAACTAGAAACAATTGCATGAACCACAATTATATCCACTTCAAAAAAAGGTTAGGAGCTGGTGGATGTGTTTTCCAAATCTAATGTGTAATATAAACAACATGAACAAGTTTATATTTGAAATTACATCTATCACTCAGAAAACAAAAATCACAAGAGGTTAGAACCACTTTAAGCTACTTTAAGGCACAAAGAGTGAAGACATTTAGCATAAATCAATGGTGCAAAGTGTTCTTGTGTTTAACCGATGTGGATCAGATCATTATATTATTTTTCATCTATCTTGATGCTTTTAGAGTGGAAAAAAATGGAGGAATCAACTTGTAGCATCATTTTAATGGAAATTCCTAGTTTGGAAAATTGGGGTTTGAAACCTTCTGGAGCCATTTTGAGGCATCAAACGACATTTTTTGGGGCCAAAAATTTCTTATTTGTAGCTAAGAGCTAGGGAATACCCCTTGACTCTATTCTACACATCGAGACCTTTCCAACAGTGAAAACGTCACGTGAATTGGAGCTCATATGAAAAAGTTATGCCTCGTGCACATTGACCTACCTTGTTGACCACCATGGTATGAGTGGATTCCACGTTATCCCCCCTTACTCACACATATGGGGCTAGCCATGTATGAGATTTCAAGAATATTCTAGAAGGTCCAAAACCTTATCACAATTAAGGCTTGAGGAAGTCAAAACCCTACCCCTATATGGTTATCGAGCGATGTTAAATACCATGCCACTAGGAGGAGAAGGGGTTCCATTCTTTAGCATAATATTTGTTCCATAGTTGAGTAGAGAACCTAGGAGTGTGCTGATGCCTAAAAAATCCTAGCATCCAATGTGGAGAAATCGCTCAATCAAGGCCCCAATTAGGCCTATACTTGTTTGGGATGGAAATTGTGATGTCCCCAACCACCAACAGGCCGAGAAACATCAATCATAAACATACTTTTCTCTCTGATACCAATTTGTGACATCCCTGGCTACCCAGGCCGGGTCATGCTACTCCATAAAACTATCATGCTCGAATATACACAGTATATATATATCTGATGCAATTTTTAACCAGACATAAACATTTTGTTCATACATAGATTAATGCGGAAGCAACAATAACACACACAAATTAATAGTTGATTTACATTATGCTATCACACAACATAATGCAAAAATAACAGTAAAAGCATACATCTAGTAATCACAGGAAAAACCCATAAATATAACAACATATATAAATACACAACATGCAACGAAACTTGTAAATGGTACTTATATTTTAATTGAGGTACACCTTCCACGAACATCCCAGCCTTAGACCATGTTGCTCATCACTCTCAACAGTGGGTCAACCCCGAGCTGAGACTAAAATCCATCGGGCAAGGGATTCCTAGGCTAGGGAGGGACAACAGAAAGTTGTACAATACACCAGGAAGGATTTCCTCCAAGGATTCACTTATGCCCATTGCTCATAGATTCTCATTCCCCACATGTCTGTCCCACCCCAGGAGTGTACACCTTCATTGTCACACAGTCCATCGGCTACTCCACCTCCTTTCCAGGGATTCAACAACATTCCAGACAAAATTCACAGAGCTCTGTAGCTGTTACTGGAGAGAGTTTCTCACAGTACTAACAACCTACTTCTTCTATCCACACTCTCTCACTTGGGAGAGTTACCCACAGGTTTGAAAACCTGACTCTTCAAACCAACTCTTAGGTCAACTAGGTAACCACTGTAGAAAACTCTGGTAAGGCAAGGGACGACTTAGCAATTTACATAGGTTCACAAAGGTAAAGGGTTCAACAATGGAGGAATTGGCCGACTGCGTGTGTTACCCATGATTTTGGTCATCATGATGGTGTATTGATGATGGTGTACTCAGGCTCCTCATAAGAACTTTCTCCTGAGAAAATTGACATTCGTCTCTTCCCAGAAAACATACTTTTGAAGAGAGTTCGCAGGTTGCTAGTATCCCAGGGTGCAAGAATGACCCATTCTCGCAGGCTGCCTTAAGCTAGGGTGCAAACTTCTCGCACTGTGTAACATAGCTAGGGTGAAAACCTTCTGTAAAGCTTGGAGAAAGATGGATTCTCGATGGTTCTAGAAGGGAATCTTCTAGAATAATGGGTTGGCATTCGAATGGTTATCCTTGTACTAGATTCCCTGATATTATGGGATCATTCTTATCCAAGTAACCATCTCATTATCTCCTATATATTGATGGAATTCTCATGGAAAAGGTTAAGAAAGATTCATTGGAGAATTGGTGAAAGAATTGTGTGAAGGACTTAGCTTGAACAGGAGCTTGGAGACTCTAGCAAGTCTATCAAGAGGATTTGATCTTCTTCATGCAAGGATCGAGCAAGTGTGTGTGTTGGAGCCAAGAGCCACCGAAAGGAAGCTTGCGACATTAAGGCGATTAGGCTGTAATCTTCTACTTTCAATTAATATGATATAGTGGCATGCCCCTTTCCCATAAAGCTATTCTCACTTTATTGTGTAATTCCTTGATCATACACATAAGTTGACAGTTGAATATATTTTTCTATCTTCACTTTGGTTGGTTTGTGTTGTCTTGGTCTTGACCTCACGAGAGCATCGGAGCGAAGCGGGAGCAACAAAGACCCTAGGAAGCGATACAAAGGTATGTTACTTGTTCCTTCCTATTAGCTAATTCAATGGTCAAAACTTAGGGAAAGAGTCATGTCCTGTCCTGTTTTGTTCTAGATCCAGGTGGATCTAGTGAGATCTGTTAGTGTCCACACCTACCGATTAGTCTGATAACAACGTGTCTGCTCAGTGTGTGAGTGAATCAGGGCAATGGATGGATCACCTGGTCCCCATGATGAGAGAAAACTCCTCAGGAAAGATGGCCAGAATGGTTCGTAAACCCCCAATAACGATGGAAATTCCCACATAAATCTGCATGCATCCTAGGTGACACTTGGCCCTCCAAGAGCACATTCCTCTCCACTTGGAACTTGTTCCTCCTCCCAATGGAACTTAGGATAGCTAGGTTTATTTCCCTAAACTTTAGTAATCCAAGGAAATACATTATAATATTCCCTTGGGTTAAGCCCTCAAGCTTAGCCCATTTTCCTAGTCTCTCAGCCCCCCTCCCTTACCTAGCCTAGTAGAGCTTAGTCCCCCATACTCTTTCTTCATGGTAGGTCTACATGCAGCGATGTTGTTTATATTAATAATATGAATATTTACATGTACAAAACATGCTCCTGGCCTTTAACATCTAGGCTCTCTAGCCTAATAAACACATAAGCCTACCATCTTATAATTAGTTGGCTCACCATCCTACAAAACATGTTACATTCATAATTACAACTGAGGCTCAGCCTTGGGATATTACAATCCCCTCCCATTATTTTTGCATTGTCCTCAATGCAACTCATTTAAGCAACATCAACAAGATTTTCAAAATCTTAAAAAAAATGTGGGTATTATGCCCGCATAGCATCTTCGTGCTCCCATGTTGTGTCCTCAGGACCGTACCAGGTCCACTGGACCTTTACAATATCTATGGATCGATTCCATAGTTTCTTTCTTTTCAGGTCTAGTATGTGCACCAGATGCACTTGAAAGGCGCTTTCTTTCTCTACCTGAATCACATTCCAATCAATAACATGATTAGCATCAGGTATATATTTATTAAGCAATGAGACATAAAATACATTATGTATAGACATATATGCAAGAAATGCAAGCATATAAGCTACTATACCAATCCTCTCTAGGATTTCAAATGACCCACAATATCTAGCTGCCAACTTGGAACAGTTTCCCAACTTCAGGGAACTTATGTTTCTTTTCACCTTTAGGAAAACATGATCACCCACTTTAAAATCCCTGTGGGTTCTACCTTTTTCAGAATAACTTTTCTGCCTATCTTGGGCAACCTTCAAATTCTATTTTATATTTAACAATTGCTCTTCCATTTCCCTGAGGAACTTTGGCCCAACCACTGCCCTATCAACTGGGTTGTCCCAACTTACTGGGGTGTTGCACTTTCTGCCATAAAGTGCTTCAAACAGGCTCATCTTCAGTGATTCTTGATACCCATTGTTGTAGGAAAATTATACCAAGTGTATATAATATTCCCATTTACATGGTTTTTCCATCACATACATCCTTAGCATATGTTCTATAACTTGATTTACTCTTTCTATTTATCCATTAGACTCAGGATTATAGGCTATGTTGAAGTTTAGGTTCATTCTAAACCCCTTGAATAATCCTCTCCAAAACTTTGAGGTAAATTTTAGGTCTTTGTAAGACACAATTGTCTTGGGAATACTGTGAAATCGTGCTACTTCCCTCATATAAATATCAACAACATTGGTTTCCTTGTGAGTAACCTTCATAGGAATGAAATGGGAAGCTTTAGTAAGCTTGTCCACTACCACCATGATTGCATCATGTTGCTTTCTTTTTCTGGGCAATCTTGTGATGAAATTCATTGTCACCACTTCCCACTTCCACTGAGGAATGGGTAATGGCTGCAGTAACCTAGCTAGGTGTCTATGCTCATCCTTGACCCTTTGACACTCCAAACATTTAGCTATGTATTCAACAATCTCCAATAATATTGGCTCTTGACTGTTGAAACTTTTTTCTGATATCCTGGGTGTCTCTCATAAGGTACATTGTGCATTTATTTTAAAATTTCACTCCTCAATTAAGGAGAATTGGGTACATAAACTCTATTTCTATACAAGAGAATTCCATCAATTCCCAATTCATAATTTTCATCTTTCTACTGCATTTTACCTTGCTGCAATTTTGTTACCAATTCCATGTACTGCAAATCAACTTTTGCAGTCTAAAAAATCCTTCCTTTAAGATCTGTCTGATACATGATAATGGATGTATCATGCAGTTCATACACTCTCTGACTGAGTGCATCAACCACCTTGTTCTCCTTTCCTTTGATGTTCTTGATATCAACGTCATACTCATAGAGGAATTCCAACCATCTAATTTGCCTAACATTCAATGTAGGCTAATCAAACAAATACTTCAGACCATTATGGTCTGTCCTCAACTCAAACCTCTTTCCCATGAGGTAGTACCTCCACTTCTTCAAAGCGTGCACTATGGCTACCAAATCCAAATCATGAGTGGTGTAGAGTCTTTTAGGCTCTTTCAATTTCCTAGATTCAAAACATATCACAAACCCATTCTGGCTGGGGAATGCACCCAGTCCTTCTTTGGATGCGTTAGTGAAAACCACAAAATATTCATTCAGATATGCAATATTCATAATTGGAGCACTGGTTAACAACTACTTCAATTGATGGAAGCTCTTTTCACATTCTTTTTTCCATTGAAACTTCTTCTCCTTCCTTTGAAAGGAAGTGATTGGGTGGGAAATCCTTGAGAATCCTGCAATGAATATCCTATAGTAGCCAACTATCCCCATGAAGGATCTGACTTCTTTCACATTCTTAGGTGTTGTCCACCCTTTAATGGCCTCAATATTTTCAGGGTCCACTATTATCCCTTCTTCAGATATGATATTCCCCAAATAGTGAATTTTGTTTTGATAAAATGAGCACTTGTTCAATTTGGGATACAACTGATTCTCTCTTAGCACTTGTAACACCATCCTCAAATGATGCTCATGCTCTTCTTCTGACTTGGAATATACAAGGATGTCATCCAAAAATAAAATGACAAACTTGTCTAAATATTCTCGGAAAACACCATTCATTAGGCACATGAAAACAAATAGCGCATTTGATAACCCAAATGGCACCACTGTGAACTCATAATGACTGTACCTTGTCCCGAAGGCGGTCTTCCTGATGTCTTCATCTTTAATCCTTACCTGATGGTATCCTAACCTGAGATCTATCTTTGAAAATATCCTTGCATCCTTCAACTAATCGAAGAGATCGTCAATCCTTGGTAGAGGATACTTGTTCTTTATAGTTACTTTATTTAGCTTCATGAAGTTGATGCATAGTCTCAAGGTCTCATATTTCTTATTCACGAACAAGACTGGGGCACCCCAATGTTACACATTATTTTTGTCATCCCTATGACCGTTAATGATGTAAATCTATCTATTTCCTTCAGAGGGGTCAGTGGCCTGAGTTCCTGAAGAAAGAAGAGAGAAGAACTTTTCCTGAGAAAAGAAGTTGCATTTTCCTTTGTAAAAACCCTATAAAAAGGAAGTTCGTAGGTTGCTATATAGGCAGGGTGCGAGAATGCCTGATTCTCATAGGTTTCACCATAGCTGGGTTGCGAGAGGTTCATAGGTTACTCTATAGGTAGGGTGTGAGAATGCCTACACGTGGGACAAACAAGCATTTTCTTGAATCTTCTAGAAGGAGAAACTTCCATGGTGAGGTGGCATCCAAATGGTTTGAATCTTACTCGCTTTCATGATTTGGTGGGATCATCCTAACCTCCTCACCTTATCCTCTTCATCTTATAAAAGGAGAGGATCTCTCATGGAGAAAGTTGGATTTTGGAGCTTGGATTGGGCTAAGCTGGATTTGGCTTGGAATTATCAGCTTGGTTGGAGTGTCTTTGAAGTTTTGCCTTTGTCAAGATATATTGTGAATATTATCAGATCTATGCTCTCAGAATTCTTGGAGTGGAAGTGTGTGGAGAACGAAGGACAGTTGGAAGGGACCTTACGACATCACGGCCATGGTTGTAATCTCTCTTTCACATTTAAATATGATTATTTCCTATAAAGCTTGTTGTGTTTTATTGTATGATTCCTTGATCACATACATAGGTTTATATCGAGTTTATGCTATTGCTATCACTTCGAAAGGTTGTGTTCTTTTGTAGGTTCATCGTTGTATGAGCGTTGGAACGGAGCTAGGATGGCGATGGTGAGAGGAAGTGGCGTTTAAATGGTATGTCACCTATCCCTCTTTAGTTAGTAAATTCAATATCTAAAACTTAAGGAAAGAGTCATGTTCTGGTGTGTTTTGTTCTATATCTAGGTGGATCTAGGGAGATCAGTTAGTGTCCGCACCTACCGATTTGTCCGATAACAAAATCGGCGACTCCACTGGGGAACATATTGTTTCCTAGTTAGTCTAGTTTCCCTTCCTTTGATTGCTTGTTTTCTAGTTTCTGAGTCTGTGGGACATTCATCTAGACTCTCTGGATCTAGAAGTTCACTTAGATTCCTTATCCTTTTTCAAAATTTTCTTTGATTACAGACATTCTCACACTATACCTCTCTATGGCTTGCTAGAACCATTGATGTTCACACCCTGTTGTTAGATCCAGTGTGAACTTCTCGCACCCTACCAGTCTCTAGCCTGCAAGAATACCTAATTCTCGCACCCTACCCGTGTCTAGCCTACGAGAATACCTAATTCTCACACCCTACTAGTGTCTAGCCTGTGAGAATACCTAATTCTCGCACCCTACCAATGTCTAGCCTACGAGAATACCTAATTCTCACACTGTACTCTACTGCTAGGCTACGAACTTGTTTGTAAACTTTTTTGGATTGGGTCTTGTCATCTTTTGATGTCCATTTTTTCTTTGATCAGTTGGATTGAACTTTTGGAGCCTATATTGATCTGTTTATAGTCTGCTTGACATTCTTTGAGTTACTTTTAGCCATCTTTGCTTTTTTTGGTTTTGAAGGATTAGTCTCTTGCTTTGAGTGTCTTTCAATTACAAAGTGTGTGTTTTCTTTAGAATTGTTTAGGGAAAGATCAAATTTCTTCTGAATAGTTCTCTTTAAAAGAAAACTTTTAGTTTGGGTTTCTTTGTTTTAAGAAAGTTCATTATTGCTTCTAGTGAAATTTTTGAAACAAAAAGATTTAATTTCTTGTTTTATATTAGATTGGGGGCATCCTTGCATTGGGGGGGCCATGAATCATGCATTGGTGTTCAGTACCTTTTTCTCATTTCTTGAGAATCTTGATATTGATGAGTTTAATATATTTTGGGACATCGTGCATATGGGAATGATAAATGTTTTCTCCTTCTTGTAGCATAGCTTTCATCGAAATGAAAAGATTGCATCTTCATATCTTTGCATAATTTTCGAGTCGGTCAAAACACCCTATTGTCCACGCCATCTTCCTTTTGAGTAACAACAGGCATAAAATAAAGCGCTTATAAAAAACTGATTAGACATTTTTTATACTTTCTGGTAGCAAACCTACATTAGATTAGCATTAGGTCTTTGGAATAGGTGTGAAAGATAACTTTCCAAAGTTGCAAACAAACATAGAATCTTGAGTTAGGGAGCAGTTAAATCCACTTACTTCATTCTGTCCTGGGAAGCCCTTCTAACAAAAGGGTCAATCACGAGGTCGCATTGAGACTGGCAAAGTTACTCACCCTGCTTTGTTGGTCTTGGTATAGAGATTGCACGTATTACGAGGGTCACTTGAAGGTATACCCACAATGATGAGTGGAAGCCTCTCAAGTTGATTTCGGGCTAGATACCTTGCCCTTGCGTGTGGATTGGAATGTTGACTATTTCCCCAGACATCATTGTTGTTTGTGGTAACCTTAGTGGCCTATCTCTTTAGGGTCTTTACACAAGGTGACTGTGGAGGGGCAAGTCTTCACGGTACCTGGAATCGACGTTGGCCAAACTCACTCGGGCTCCTTGGAGGGTATACCCACGATTATGTGTGGGAGATTTCACCAAGGTGTAAGTCCGTTAAGTAGGTCGTCAACGTAACTTTTCCACCCGCTCTATCTCAGCCCCTTCTTACATTGTTTCGACGACGTTGGATTTCATCACCAACTAGTGCGTTCATTGTGAGAAGGTTTTGTGTGCTTGCTTGCTTACTAGATTTTTAGCGTGTGTTGTTTGTTTTCCTTAGAGGAATCTAGATTGGATATTTATTTAATGGCGTCAGTTCTCAGAATGACCAATGAAGGAACCCCTGCTCTAGGGGAACCTTTTATTTTTCCTTCTTATGGAAACATTGGTCCTCCTCATATTGCTACTTTGAGCCTTCCAGGTCTCACGATTGGATTGCCATTGTGGTTTTTTTCCACTCAGGTAATCCTGAATGCAGTAAGTGCTTCAGTCGTAAGCACTTCCCCCCAATAACATCAACCTCATGTTGATCCTTCACCATCTTCACCAGTAAGATCTTCTTCACCTTCTTCACTTGCAAGGTCTTCTTCCATTTCATCTTCTTCGCCGAGTGAGAGATTTGAAGATAATAACCCGGTGGATAAGAAGAAGAAGAAACGAAAGAATAGGAAGAAGAAAAATAAACAAGGGTCAAAACCTCCAACCACTGCTAAACATGTTGGAAAACAACCAGTTGTTGTTAATCGTGTTGGGAATGTTGATGATGTCAAGATCACCCAAACAACCTATAAGCCCAAGTACCCTTTCCGGCTTTGTAAGGGTAGCCATCTTCTTAAGGAATGCCCTGGTCTTTCCAAGGTTATAGAAGCATGGTCTACACATCCTCGCCAACCCATGTCGTTATCCTCTGAACAACATGTTGATGACTTCACGTCGACTAGTCACGATATAGTTGGGAAGAAGAAAAGTAGAGCCAAGTTCTCGTGTATGTTATGCAAAGGGAGTCATCTCACTCACCTTTTCCCTCGTATGGACAAAGCCTCAAAATTACTGGAAGACATGACTGTTTCACAACCTCAACTTCCAGCTGCTTATTGTAAGCTTTCTCTCAACCCTCCAATAGTTGATGGGATGATCACTCCGGTCCCTTCACCGGTCAATCCGGTTGATCATGTCGTCAATCTGGTCACGTCCTTAGTTGAACTAGTTGACAAAGTGGTTGATCCGATACCATTCTCAGTCAATCCCACTCTCCCCTCAGAGAATGAAACCCAAGCGATCGATCCATTTCCACCTGTCGACCCCATTCTCCCCTTGGAGAATGAAACCCATGTGGTCGATCTGATCTCTTCATCGGTCGATCCTACTCTCCCGCTAGAGAGTAAACCCGATACTACCCATGTTTTTCTTGTTGATACAAAATCTACCATGCTGGGGGCTATTCCTCCTTCTCCCATGGAACCTCCTCCAAGTAATGAGACCATCCATTTTGATTGGGGTGTGCTAATTGGACCTCGTCTTCCCTCTTACAGTCCTTTTCAGATTACAGTATAGGTTTGTGGTCGGGACATTCCTCAAACGTTGATAGATGAAGGTTCATCTGTTAGTATTTTGTCCTCTATTGCTTGGCAAGCTTTGGGTTGTCCTTCACTTGCACCAGTTACACAAAATCTGTTATCTTTTAACAGAAGAACCAATCAACCTTGAGGGACCCTTCCCCAGTTTCCTATAACTTTGGGATTGAAAACTGTCTTTATTGACGTTATGGTAGTCCAAGACCCCTTGGATTTTGCTTTACTCCTTGGGAAAGATTATTTCTATGCCATGAAAGCTATTGTGTCTACTCTTTTTCATGTGATATCTTTCCCTCACGATGGACGGGTTGTGACTGTTGATCAACCTTCATTCATTGACCCCGCCTGGATTGCCTCCCTAAATGGTTCTTATAAGCAAACAGTATCGCCCCTGCCACAGGTCAATTATGTGGTGTTGTCGCCCATGGATTCAACTTCTAATGACTTAGATCCAGTAGTTGACACGGTGATCTCTTCGATAGGGTTGTTAGAGCCTGATCTCTTTACTCCTGTCACGACCCTCGACATGGTGTCCTTCTAGAGTGTGTTTCTTCCATCAAATTAAGACCTCTTGGAATCCATGACTGAGTTTTTTCCCTTGACATGGTCTCCTTTCGGAGCATTGTCCACTTGGAATCCATGATCAAGAAGACTCTGAGGATATTTTTTGCATCTCTGAGGCAACCTCGTTAAAAACTGAAATAGAGGTCTTTGAGCATGGTTTTTTGATTTCGAGCTCCTTAAAAAATGAAACCACTTCCGAGGATAGTTTTTGTGTCTCTGAGGCAACCTCGTTAAAAAATGAAACAGAGGTCTTTGAGCATGGTTTTTTGATTTCAAGCTCGTTAAAAAATGAAACCACTTCCGAGGATAGTTTTTGCGTCTCTGAGGCAACCTCGTGAAAAAATGAAACAGAGGTCTTTGAGCATGGTTTTTTGATTTCAAGCTTGTTAAAAAATGAAACCACTTACGTGGATAGTTTTTGCATCTCTGTGGCAACCTCATTAAAAAATGAAACAGAGGTTATGAGCATAGTTCTTGTTTCTATGTCAAGCTCGTTAAAAAATGAAATAGTTTTCCCCCTCTCTATTTGAGTCATGTCCTTCATCTAGTATTTGAAGCTTCATTTCATTCTCCTTTGAAGTTGGATGAAATGAAGCTTGGGGGGCATTTACTTACAGCCTCTGGAATCCATGCTGAAGTTTGAGACACTAGCTTCTTAAGCTGGGGGCTAAGTACCAACCATGCGTTGGGAAATTGCAAGCATAGTTTTCTATGGTTCAAGCTTGTGTAAAAATGAAACCACCTACCTCAAGCATAGTTTCCTCTGGTTCAATCTTGTCTAAAAATGAAACCAGGTCCAAGCATAGTTTCGTTTAGTTTTTAAGCTTGTGTAAAAATTAAAATCTATTCCAAGCATAGTTTTGTTTTGTTTTAATGCTTGCGTAAAAATGAAAACAATCCCGAGCTTAGTCTTTGTTCTTTCTCATGCTCGTAAATACATGAGAATAAGTTACCGAGCTTAGTCTTTGTTCTTTCTCGTGCTCGTAAATATGTGAAAATGAAACCGAGTATACTTTTATCACTTTTTCAGACTCGTAAAGGTTATATGAAAAAGGAACCCACTGGAGTTCCCTTTAATCTCTTTTCAGACTCTCTAAACATGAAAATATTGTCGAACGACCTTGTTCTTTTCACGCTCATTAAAGTATTTGAAGAAAATGTCTGTTGAGCGTTAGTTTATCTCTTTTTCGGTCTCATCAGACTAATTTACGAAAAAGGAACTGGGAGAGTTCTCTTTAAGTGTTTTTCAGACTCTCAAAACATGAAACCCCCCTGAGTTTTTCCTCTGGACTTCATGTTGAAGTTTGAACCACTAGCTTCTTAAGCTGGGGGCTAAGTACCAACCATGCATTCGGAAATTGCAAGCATAGTTTTCTATGGTTCAAGCTTGTGTAAAAATGAAACCACCTACCTCAAGCATAGTTTCCTTTGGTTCAAGCTTGTCTAAAAGTGAAACTAGGTCCAAGCATAGTTTCGTTTAGTTTTTAAGCTTGTGTAAAAATTAAAATCTATTCCAAGCATAGTTTTTTTTTTTTTTAAAGCTTGCGTAAAAATGAAAACAATCTTGAGCTTAGTCTTTGTTCTTTCTCATGCTCGTAAATACATGAGAATAAGTTACCAAGCTTAGTCTTTGTTCTTTCTCATGCTCGTAAATACATGAGAATAAGTTACCGAGCTTAGTCTTTGTTCTTTCTCGTGCTCGTAAATACGTGAGAATGAAACCGAGTATACTTTTATTACTTTTTCGGACTCGTAAATGTTATATGAAAAAGGAACCCATTGGAGTTCCCTTTAAGCTCTTTTTAGACTCTCTAAACATGAAATGATTGCCGAGCGACCTTGTTCTTTTCACGCTCATTAAAGTATTTGAAGAAAACATCTGTTGAGTGATAGTTTATCTCTTTTTCGATCTCATCAAACTAATTTACGAAAAAGGAAATGGGGGAGTCCTCTTTAAGTGTTTTTCAGACTCTCAAAACATGAAAAACCCCTAAGTTTTCTTTCTTTGGACTCATAAAACAAACATTGAAAGGACCATATGGGACCGAACCACTCCTTCTTAGGGTTCGTTAAACATACTCCGAGGGACTCATCCGAAGGATGAGCTTACATTTCAAGCATATGTTATCCTACTCAAGATTGTGTAAAAATAAAGAGGTACTCGCCTCGCTTTGTGTCTAGGTTGGAAAATCCACTTGTCCCCTGATCATACTCCTTTATAAGATTACAAATCGGTCTGTGATCCCTGTTGTTGAGTCATTGTTTCCAAGACAGTTTTCGTGTCGTCAATATGTTCAAAGAGAAGTTCAACCCAAAAAGCCTTCTATTGCGTCGGCCATCCCTGAGTCAGTCCTGAATCACTTGTTACTCTGACCTACATCAAATCTTATACTTGTTTCATGTCATTGATGTGGGATACATTAAGGCCCTCCTGTGATGAGTCTTTTCCTATCAACTTCAACTCATTATCCAGGAATTAGACTTAGAAACTAATTGGTACCTTGGAACTTGCATGCCTCAATGGCAGGCTTCCTTGCTTTCGACAATGGGTTTTCATTATTGACCCCTGATCGGGAGATTCCGTCGAGTTTTCAACTTCAACTCATTAATTCACATTTGTTGGATTGTACTAGTGTACCTTGGGATTCATTGATATTAATGGTGATTTCCCTTGCACTTGTTAACGGTATACACTAATGACCGGTAATCAAGTGGTTTCTACCATGTTCGACTTCGACACATGTATTCACATGGTTAGATTCGTACTATAGAGTGGTGGACATGAAGACCCTGGATATTTTTTGACAGATCCAGGTTGCGTTGGAGTATATTCAGTGTACTGTTACATAGATTCACATTGTATGTCTGGTGGCTATGTTCAAATTTGAGTCTTTAACACATAGATCCACAGTGTATTTTTGGTGGCTATGTTCAGATTTGAGTCATATTGGCATGGATCCACAGTGTATGTTTGGTGGCCATGACTTGTCTTACTTGACATGGATCTTTGCATGTCGGCATTTATTCTTTGAGTCATTTGTATTATGAGTATGGGAATGCCTACCTCAGTGATGATATATTATTGTACTATATTTCCTTGTTTGTTGGCAGGTTTTCGACCAATTGTTCCTTGTTCCCTACACACACTCGACAAAGTATTTCAGCTATCACTCTGTTCTAACTTCATACTTTGGGGGGCTCTCTATTACCCATTATTTTTGTCATCCCTATGACCGTTAATGATGTAAACCTATCTGTTGCCTTCAGAGGGGTCAGTGGCCTGAGTTCTTGAAGAAAGAAGAGAGAAGAACTTTTCCTGAGAAAATAAGTTGCATTTTCCTTTGTAAAAACCCTATAAAAAGGAAGTTCGCAGGTTGCTATATAGGCAGGATACGAGAATGCCTGATTCTCACAGGTTGCACCATAGTTGGGTTGCGAGAGGTTCGCAGGTTACTCTATAGGCGGGGTGCGAGAATGCCTACACGTGAGAAAAATAAGTGTTTTCTTGAATCTTCTAGAAGGAGAAACTTCCATGGTGAGGTGGCATCCGAATGGTTTGGATCTTACTCACTTTAATGATTTTGTGGGATCATCCTAACCTCCTCACCTTATCCTCTTCATCTTATAAAAGGAGAGGAGCTCTCAAAGAGAAAGTTGGCTTTTGGAGCTTGGATTGGGCTAAGTTGGATTTGGCTTGGAATTATCAGCTTGGTTGGAGTGTCTTTGAAGTTTTTCCTTTGTCAAGATAGATTGTGAATATTATCAGAATTCTTGGAGTGGAAGTGTGTGGGGAATGAAGGAAAGTTGGAAGGGACCTTACGACATCAAGGCCATGGTTGTAATCTCTCTTTCACATTTAAATATGATACAGTAATATGATTCTTTCCTATAAAGCTTGTTGTGTTTTATTGTATGATTCCTTGATCACATACATAGGTTTATATTGAATTTATGCTATTTCTATTACTTCAGAAGGTTGTGTTCTTTTGCAGGTTCATCATTGTATGAGCGTTGGAACGGAGCTAGGATGGCGATGGTGAGAGGAAGTGGCATTTAAACGATATGTCACCTATCCCTCTTTAGTTAGTAAATTCAATATCTAAAACTTAAGGAAAGCATCATGTTCTGGTGTGTTTTGTTCTAGATCTAAGTGGATGTAGGGAGATCAGTTAGTGTTCACACCTACTGATTTGTTCGATAACACCCAAGGTGACATACTTGGGCATATATACCCTTTCTTCAGAAGCTCTTCAAGTTGCATTTACAACTCCTTCAGCTCTAGTGTACTCATTCTATAAGGAGTCTTTGATATTGGAGCTGCCCCAGACATCAAATTTATAGAGAAATCAATATCTCTCTTTGGGGGTAGTCCTGGTACCTCCTTGAACACATCTTCAAAATATTCCAAGACTACATGATCCTCCATATTTGGCACCTTATCCTTAGATTCTTCCTCCATATGGGCTAGAAATATTTGACAACCCTTCCTGTAACACTTCTTTAGCTGCATTGCTGAGATTTCCCAAATAGTAATTGCCCTGGGAATTCCTTGGATTTCTCTCTGATTTCCTTCCTCATCCAGGCAAGTGAATGCCTTGTTATGATAGTCTAATATGGCATGGTATTGGTCCAACCAATCCATACCAATTAGACAATCATATGATCCCAAAGGCAAGATGTTCAAATTTTCCTTGGTACTCAATCCATTCATGCCCACTGGACATGATTTAATCAACTCAACACCCTTTCTCTTGGCTCCTGTAGCCAGCTACACCAACCAAGATTTCCCATGCTTCTTTCTTGTTAATCAAAATCTTTCCACTACCTTAGGATCTATATAGCTATGAATATCCCCTGAATCAATTAAAATAGTAAAGGCATGGTTATTGATCATACCTTCAACTTCAATCATATGTGATTGAAACTTAGCTTGCTTATTGTCCAGGGCTGCATAGATTCTTGGTACTCTTTTGCCCATGTCCTCCACTATTTCTGCTTGCTGAACATTGTGAACAAATCTCACCTTTTCATTTCTGTGAGGGAAATATCTATACTTATGATCTTCTTTATAGCCCCAACATTGCATATGTGTTTTCCTTGGCCTTTTCCCACCTACTTCAGCAATCCTGATCTCTCTCAAAACTAGTTGTCCTTGAGGACTACTTTCGAAAAATGGTGGCTTCTTCCCCTTTTGCCTCTTCTCCCTCTTAAAATTCCTCTTGTCTTCCCAAGATTTTTGGGAAGTAGGCTTTCCTTTTTGCTAATCATATAAGAATTTTTCTCTCCTTATAATTTCTTCCAGAGGCTTGGGATCATCATATTGGATTTTATCACTGATGAAAGATGGAAGCCCACTCAGATATCTATGGATCTTAACTATCTCATCCTTAATGAAAGAGACATACTTCAACAACTCTAGAAATATCTTTTCATATTCATCTATAGTCATGCTGCCCAATTTAAGTTCAAAGAACTCTTTCATCTTTCTGTCATAGTATCTCTTGGTTAAGTACTTCTTTTCAAAATGTCTCTTGGATTCCTTCCATGTAACATTCTTCTCTCTGATGTGCTACACTTGCACAAGATGATACCACCACATGGATGCCTTTCCTTTAAGATGATAGATTGCAATTCTTCCCTTTTCATGAGAGGAATAATTATGCAATTGGAAATATTTCCTCATGCCAAGTAACCATGTCTCAACATCTTCATCATTTTGGTGCCCTCCATCAAAAGTAGGAGGTTTGATATTATTCATTTCACCCTTCATTTCATCCACTTCAGATATCCTATGATTTATGGTAGGAGATGGAATTGAACTGTTGTGTGGCCTCCTTTTGGAATGCCTTTGGGAGTGCATGTTATGTCTGCTACCACTCCTTGATCTTCCTTTCTTCTCAGGGGTCCTGTGACTTCTTGATTTGTTGGAGCCACTCTCCTTATCCAACTTCCTTTCAATTCTTTCTAGGCTCTGCATTAACTTCATATTGAAGTCTTCATGTTTCTCCTTGGCTCTCCTAAGCATTTCTTTATCTGGCTGGTGAATTTGGACATCTTTTTGCAAATTTTTAATAATTTTCATCATGCCCACGTCTTTATATATTTCTTCTTCGTGCCCATTGGAGTTATTTCCTTCAACTCCCAAATGGACATCCATTCCTCTATATTGATTCTCTGAATTGTAAGCATCCTATGACTCCTCCATTTATCTGCACTATGCGACAATTCAGTTCGGTTCTCACAATTGTTAACTCTACAAAATGTCCAGTCAACCAATTTTTTTTCAGGCTATTAGACTTAATAATTTTCTAGAATAACATAAACCAATCTGGTTCAACAAAACAATATCCGACTCCATTTTCTACGGGTCTTGGTTGATCAAGAACCCCTCAAGATTCTATCTCTAAGCCCTTCTCTTTTCTGCAACAATTTTTCGGTGCCAACCCCTTTTTCTTCAGTCCTTAATTCGCATGTGACCACAAATATGACCAAGTGCTATTATTTGGGTGCTTATCTAGAGTGTTTAAACTTCAGGGCTCCGGAGCTTCAGAGGTTTCCAAAGCACATCACAACAAATATCTCAGAGTGCCGAATTGGCAAACTTGCGAAGTGGTGTGGATCAAGGGTCCATGGCTTCTCAACATCCAACAACTGATATTTACTACGAAACTCCGGGATTTGAGGCTCCGAGACTTTCGAGCTTCAGGGCTTCTAGACTTCAGATCTTCAGGGCTTCGAAGGATTTCACATCTACACACCCAAAAACTCCTGAACCGTGAATCTACGAATACTTCCATGTCACCCCCGGTGACGTGATCATCCCATGTTACTTTGACGCTATAGGACTTCGGGGATTTATTCCTCCCACTCAATCATGAACCATTTATTCTGGAGTGTCAAGTCTCTGGACTACTACATATTCTGCCACGTTTCCTCCATGATCAATGGTCAAGGTAGACTCCGGCCTTCGAGAGTTCTCTACTCAATGTTAACTATAACATCTTTCCTCCAGAGTACCAAGTCTCCGGAATTCACGATCGGGCATCACATGTCTACTGGGGTCAAGTTATCATGGCCTCAATATAGTTAAATTCTTTGCCCAATTTTTAACTACTTTTTTCATTCATCAGGGGCCCCACTGCCCATGCTCGAGATTAGTGCCACGTGGAAAAATACTAGACATGGAGACATGGCCGAATCAGATGGGTGACACATGTCACATTCTAACTGGTATTTCTATCTTCAAAAGGTTCTTAACTCAGTGACATGTGGCACACGTCCCATGTGTCCATGTCATCCCTCGTGATGTTAGGAGGCCACGTCACTTCGGGACTTCGGGCTTCGGAAGATTTTACACTTGCATTCCTCAAATCTCCCAAACTCTGAAATTATGAACTCCTTTACCTTCCGGGGTCCACATGGTACAACTATCAACAATTAAGGTGGACACATGGCATGTCTAGGAAGGGTCCACATCACCACTGGCGATGTCATCATGCCACTCCACTTCTGTTCTTCGACTTCAGTACTTCGGGCTTCGAGACTTTTCACACTAGCACACTCCAATTCTCCCAAACTCTGAACTCCCGAACAAGTTGATCTTCTGACACACATTCCTTTTTGATGAATGGTCTGGATTAACTACAGACTTCGAGACTTCCAAAATATTTGACACGTGCATTCCTCAAATCTCCCGAACTCTGAACTCTCGAATACATTGATATGCCGACACGTGCCCCTTTTTGAAGAACAATCTAGATTAGCTCTAGACTTCAGGAGTTTTCACACTAGCATACCTTGTTTCTTTCAAATGTTAAATTCCTGAAAAAGAAAATTTGTTGACATGTGTTCCTTCAGATGGACAGTTCAGATTAACTCCGGACTTCGGGACTTCGAGAGTTTGTTCCTTAGCACACTTTGTTTCTCCTGAATGCTAAATTTCGAACGACTGTGAGATCTACGGTTCACAACCACCTGTGCACGGATCTGATGACTGAGATCCATTTTTTCACCTTTATGCCTTACCTTCTTTTCTTGGATTGATCTAACGATTCTGAACTATTCTTGTTCAAATCCAATGGTAAACACTTCTCCCTAGATCTATGGTGTAGATCCTCTGCAGGACTTTGGAACTTCGGGCTCCGGCCCCTTTTGTTCTTATAATACATAAAATCTATAGAAGTCGTGAAGTCTAAAGGACTTGGATGTTAACTCTCATGCACCTTCCTCAAGATCTGACAGCTAGAAAGGTTGGCCTTTCCCCTGCGCAGATTGTACGCCTCAAATTTAAACCTTGTGGCCCAACACAACAGTTTTTGTGGATTCTTTCTCTATTTCCATTACATAAACCGTTATACCTCCTGAGATTCATAACACGACCAAGGTATCTCTTGGCACCCAGGGGAATTCTTAACTCATATTTTGTCTGTTTTGATAACAATTCACTTTGAAACCTATGTTTCATTAACCACCTACACAACCCATCCAGGATCAGTGTTGAAACCATGGTTCTAATACCAATTTGTGATGTCCCCAACCACCAACAGGCTAGGAAAAATCACTCATAAACATACTTTTTGCTATTATACCAATTTTTGACATCCCTGACCACCCAGTTCAGACCATGCTACTCCAGAAAACTATCATGCTCGAATATATATATATATATATATATATATATATATATATATATATATATATATATATATATATATATATCTAATGAAATTTTTAACTAGACATAAACATTATGTTCATACATATATTAATGCGGAAGCAACAATAACACATACAAATTAGCAGTTGATTTACATTCTGCTATTACACATCATAATGCAGAAATAATAGTAAAAGCATACATGTAGTAATCACAGGAAAACCCAATAAATATAACAACATATATAAATACACAACATGCAACCAAAATTGGAAATGGTACTTATATTTTAATTGAAGTACACCAACTGTGTGTAGACCTTCCATGAACCTCCCAACCTTAGACCACGTTGCTCATCACTCTTAGTAGTGGGTCACCCCCGAGCTGGGATTAAACTACAATAGGAAAGGGATTCCTAGGATAGGTAGGTGTTATGGGACTTATCGATAAATGCAGACATAAACAGATCTCCCTAGATCCACCTAGATCTAGAACAAAACATAAAAAAATATGATGCTTTCCCTAATCTCTAAATATCAAGTTTACGAGTTAATAAGAGATAGATAACATACCATTTAAATGTCGTTTCCTCTTGCCATTTCCATCCTAGCTCCACTCCGATGCTCCTGTGATATTGAGCCTGCAAGGGAACACAAGCCAACCAAAGTGAAAGCAATACAATGAACTCAACAAGAACCTATATATGTGATCAAGGAATCATACAATAAAACAAGACAAGTTTTATGGGAAAGGAACATATCACTATATCATATCAAAATGAAAGTGGAGATTACAACCAAATCCTTGATGTCTCAAGGTCCCCTCTCGATGACCCTTTTCTCCAACACACACACTTTCTCCAAGCTTGAATGAAGAAGATCCATAATTACTTGGTGAACTAAAATGAGGCTCTCAAGAATGATCCAATGCATAATTCTCCATACAATTCTTGGCATATTCAACCTTAATTAACCTTATCCTTTTCCATGAGAGATCCCTCTTTATATTATGTGAAGGAGATATGGTTGAGAAGAATAGGATGATCCCACCAAATCATAGAAGCGAGTAATACCCAAACCGTTTGGAGGCCACCTCATCTTCTAGAAGATCCCCTTCTAGAACATTTGTGAAACTTGACCTTTTCTTAGATTTTGACATCATCGCACCCTAGGCATAGTGAAACTCACAGAGATGTCGCAACCCAGCTTTAGAGTAGAGGGTGATGATCAGGCATCATCGCACCCTATGTACAGTGCAACCTGGGACGACCTTCCTTAATAGGGTTTTTGCGAAGAGAAAGCAAGTCACTTTCCTCATGAAGAAAGGCTATTTTTGGGAACATGAACATATGTTGTCAATGGATCACTGGGGTGACCAAAATAATCTGTAACAATAGGGACAATAGGAAGTTGCACAATACAACATGAAGGATTTCCTCCAAGGAGACACTTACGCCCACCACTCATAGAATCTCATTCCCCACATGCTTGTCCCACCCCAAGAGTGTACACCTTCACTGTCACACAGTCCATCAGCTGCTCCATGTCCCTTCCAAGGATTCAACAACAGGTCAGACGAAATTCTCAAAACTCTGTAGCTGCTACTGGACTTCCTCTAGGAGAGCTCACTTCCTCAACACACTCTCTCACCTAGAGAGATTTTCTCATAGGACTAACATCTTGCTTCTTCTATCCACACTGTCTTACCTGGGAGAGTTACCCACAGGCCTGGCAACCTTCCTCTTCAAACCAACTCTTATGTCAACCAGGTAACTGCCATAGAAAACTATGGTAAGGAAAGGGATGACTTAGCAATTTACATAGGTTCATGAAGGTAAAGGGTTCAACAATGACAGAATTGGCTCACTGCGTGCCTTCTCAGTGCATGAGTGAATCTGGGCAACGAATGGCTCACCTGGTCCCCATTCTGAGAGAAAATACCTTAGGAAATATGGATAGAATGGTTCGTGAACCCCCAACAATGGTGGAAATTCCGACATAAATCTGCATGCATCCTGGGTGACACTTGGCTCTCCAGGAGCACGTTCCTCTCCACTTGGAACCCGTTCCTCCTCCCAACAGAACTTAGGATAACTAGGCTTATTTCCCCAAACTTTAGTAATCTAAGGAAATACATTATAATATTCTTGGGTTATGCCCTCAATATTAGCCCCTTTTCCTAGTCTCTTAGCCCCCCTCCCTTACCCAACCTAGTAGAGATTAGTCCCCCATACTGTTTCTTTGTGGTAGGTCTACACACAATGATGTTTTTTATATTAATAATATGAATATTTACATGTACAAAACATGCTCCTGGCCTTTAACATCTAGTCTCTCCGGCCTAATAAACACATAAGCCTACCGACTTATAATTACTTGGATCACCAGCCTACAAAACATGTTACATTCATAATTACAACTAGGGCTCAGCCTTGGGATATTACAACAATCCTTACTAGTATGTGGGCCCGGTTACCACTAAGGGGGATTTTCTCCTTGAAATTATATTTTCCTTGAATCTCTTCTAAGATACTACGCAGGAAATGAAAATGCCTAATCTAACTCTATTCTAAAGCTATACTATCCTAACTGGGATATAGAAATAGTTCATAGCATCCTAGTTAGGAGCAAGAAGAATAAAATATATTGAACATGAGATAAAGTTAAGCTATCAAGATGTATAAATAGTTCATACAACTTGATGAAAATTAAAAAAGTTTACATGTCATCCTTAACTCAGTAAATTGTTGGAAATACTGAGAAGGGGGTGAATCAATATTTAGAGAAATTAGTATTTTTGAACTTGTACTTCAATCAGATCATGTATTCAATTTATATCCAATCAACAATGAAGACTATACAATGAACAATAAATAATAGTATAAGAGATACACCAATACACCATGCACATTATATAAGAAGTAATCATGTATTATTGTTCAAAGGAAGTAATGACTTCCAAAGGTAGCTACAAATTCCAAATATAAAGGGAGGGATAAACCTCCAAAAGGAAGATACAATTCTCCAATATCTAGAGAGGGTTGACCTCTCCATCCTTGCCCCTTCCTTCCACCCAATAATATATGAGAGATAATAAAACTTTACATTAAATTATCACCATCAACCAACCATCACATATAACCTGATAATGCTTCCTGAGACTTCTTCAACTTTTGAAATTATTCACTTCTTGGAATACTTTGATCCTATAGATAATATTACTCAATATATTCTTTGAAACTCCTCCAAGTTTCAGTCCTTGAATCCTTCTAGAAAAGGATTTATAGAGAAAATGGTAGACCTTATTCAATTTTGTTTATTCAGGAGAGTGAACTTGTACATAATTCTCCGCGCTCAATATTTAACATCATGTTATGAAATTAGTACACAGGAAAATAAAGCCTGTACTCTTTCTACTGCAATTGGTCACACTGCATTTGGATTCTCTATGAAGACATTATGAATGTTTTACCTGGAACACCTGTTTATGACTAGCTTCAGGACTAGTCAAAAACCCCATCTTCAATAGAGTGTATCTCCAAAATTGTATCAAATAAAGAGATGAAAATTTTACCACAGGTATCTATATATGTCTTCTCAATATCCTCTTAATTTCACCATGTGAATTTTTCTAGAAACAAAGTTATATCGAAAATGGTAATATAACCTGTAAATAACATACCTTAGAACACATCACCAAACGACTTCATTCTCCCTTGAAATTCAACCTTATTTACTTTCGATTTGCTCATAAATTAGACTTATATCTCCTTGTTCATTAATAAACTTGTGTGTGTTGAAAAATGAATGTATAATGAGATGTATTTATACCCTTTATGTCACTTCCTTTTAACATTAGGGCCGACATGTAGTTTCTACTTCAATTCACATTGTCATCATCAAAAATTCATTTCTCCTCAATCGTGAGGATCCACATGACGTGCCACATACCACCAGAAGTGTCATGACTTATACTATCTATCCACAAGTTTCGTATCTGCATCTGTAATTTCCTTCATGTCTATCTACTTCAAACAACTGTGGGGTCCAAAATCCAATGGCTAAGGTTGACATCAATGACAACAACCAATCTTCCAACAATCTCCCCCTTTGTCATTGATGGCAACACTCATGCTCCCCCTGTCATCATGATCCCAATTTCTCTCCCCCTTTGACATCAATGGAAAAGGGTGGGGATTCTCCCCATGAGTTCAATTGCATAAGGTGACCTTGTTCTTTGGGGCTGCTCCCCCTGGACATGTGGCACTCAATAATACTTCATCCTTATTTTTGGTCTTTGGAACTTTTTCTTCCTTAGAATCCTTTTGTGTGGCTTTTGTCTTCTCTCTCTTCTTCATGTCTATGATGTATATGTTGTTTGGTCTTATTTTTGCAGTTGCAACCAATCTTCCTGAGTTCTTTTCTCTGATTTTACATTTTTAGGAGTCAAACGTAAGAGTGTATCCTTGATCACATATTTTGCTGACACTGAGGAGATTATGCTTCATATCTTAAACCAATATGACTTTTCCTGCTTTTACATATTCACTTCCAATATTTATAGTTCCTTTTACAATTATTTTGGTAGATGAGTTATCTCCAAATGCAACATTTCCGCCCTTTTTCTTCAAGATGACAAATTTGCTTTGATCTCTGATCATATGAGATGCGAACCCACTGTCTATGAAAGATTCATATTCTTCTTTGCATTCTTTATAAACTAATGCTATTCGGTAATTTTCATTGTGTGGAATTTCTTTCCCTTTCCATGTTGTAGTTGGTATAGGGACATTTGGAATATGATTATCTTCCTTCATCTCTCTGCAATCTCGTGCGTTGTGACCAAGATTATTGCACTTGTAGCATACAATATTTTGATCAATTAATGGGTCAAATGGATTATAATTTCTGTTGATAGGTCTACGAGCATTTCCATATCTACTATTTTCACCATTCATGTAGCTTGCATAGTTATTCCTTTCATTGATTGTACAATTGATTGCCTTGTGTCCAAAATTTCCACAAGTACAACAATGTCCAAGAAAGAAATTTTGATACCTGGGAATAAGTGATCTTATTTGTGGTGTGGTCCATCTGGGTTCACGATCTATTCTTATGTAGTTTCCTTCATAATGATTGCTTTCATACTTGATGGGAGAGGATCTTCTTGGTGTCTCTTTCCTTCTGAATTCTAGTCTTCTATCTTGTTGTTCAAATTGCTCTGGAGTGTTGGTTTCATCATTTTCATCTTCCTTCTTTTGTTTTGTTGTCTTCAAATTGTCATTGTATCCTAGTCCTATCTTGTCGTTTGGAGATCTTTGACTACTAAGTATCTCATCTAATTTTCAGTGTTTTTTTTGAACTTATTCAACTTTTCTATTATCAATAGTAGCTCCCCTTTTGTATGATCCAATTCTTCTTTCAATTTCTCACAATATTCTAATTGTTCCTTCAAGATACCAATGGTCTTTTCAAGCTTGTAATTATCTTCTTCACAACTACTCAATTCACCTTTTAGTATTATGTTTTTGTTTCTAGGCTTTCTATTTTCAGTTTCAACATGCTTCAAATTTTCAAGATTCTTATCTTCTTTTTCACTCTCTACACTGTCTTTGTATCCCGAAAAGGAATAAAGGTTGGTTTCTTCATCTGAATCTTCTTCAAAAATGATTTATTCTTCTTTAGAACTCTTGTGATCATCATCCCGGGTTTCTTGGGTTATGAAGAGGAATTCTCCTCCATCATTATATTCTTCATCATTCTCATATGAGGCGATGTCATCATCGTTGGATTAGAAGATCTTTTTGTTGTTGAGACTTCTCTTTTTATATTATCATTTTTAAGAAATATGTCATATTCTACCACAGTTAAAGCATTTGAGAGGAGACTTACCTTTGTATCTGCCAGTTCCCTTATGAAACCTTCTTACGAAATTTGCTATTTCTTCATCAAGGTCATTATCCTTGTCTTTTGTCTTATTTATGGCTTTAAAGGCTGCTTCATTGTTTGGCTGGTCACGTTCTGTACTCGTTCTCATTTCATATGCTATAAGAGACCCATGTAATTAATCCATTTCCATTTTGGTCAAGTCCCTAGTTTCTTCAATGGCGGAGACATTAGCATCATAGTTCAAGAGAACTGATCTCAACAATTTTTGTACAATCAATGATTCATTGAGATCTTCACCTAATCCTCTGATAGCATTAACAAATTCATCAACTCTAAGAAAATAGGTTGCAATATCTTTGTTTTCATCCATCTTAAAATTTTCAAATTCTGCTCTATGTCATTGAAGCTTGACCTCCTTAACTTTTGTATCACCTTCATAGATACTCTTGAGTTTTTCCCATACCTGTTTAGCAGTGTTGCAACCCATCACTTTGCTAGCAATGGTTGGTGCCAATGCTCCTAGAATAACATGTCTAGATTTTGAATTACAACTCATAAGTTTCTTCTCAGTTAGATCGGTTGGTGCATTCTTTTGGATTACATAGAGTACCAAATGTATACTCCCAAAGTTGTTAGGTAATATTTAAATCTATCACTCCAGTATGCATAATTGCTTCCATCAAATCATTGAATCCCATTTGGAATGTGCTCATGTTCATCCATCTCTTCTCAGGATTTTCCTTCCAGTGGTTAAACTTTTATGAAGGAAACCTGCTCTGATACCAATTGTTGGAAATACTGAGAGGGGGGTGAATCAATATTTAGAGAAATTAGTATTTTTGAACTTGTACTTCAATCAGATCATGTATTCAATTTCTATCCAATCAGCAATGAATACTATCCAATGAACAGTGAATAATAGTATAAGAGATACACCAATACACCATGCACAATATATACGAAGTAATCATGTATTATTGTTCAAAGGAAGTAATGGCTTCCAAAGGTAGCTACAACTTCCAAATATAAAGGGAGGGATAAACCTCAAAAAAGAAGATACAATCCTCCAATATCAAGAGAGGGTTGACCTCTCCATCATTTCCCCTTCCTTCCACCCAAGAATATATGAGAGATAATAAAACTTTACATTAAATTATAACCATCAGCCAACCATCACATAGAAGCTGATAATTCTTCCTAAGACTTCCCCAACTTCTGGAATTCTTCACTTCTTGGAATACTCTGATCCGATAGATAATATTATTCAATGTATTCTTTGAAACTCCTCCAAGTTTCACTCCTTGAATATTCCCAGAAAAGGAGTTATAGAGAAAATGGTGGACCTTATTCAATTCTAGTTTATTCAGGAGAGTGAACTTGTATAGAATGCCTCGCGCTCAATATTTAACATCAGATTCTGAAATTCATATACAGGAAACTAAAGCCCTTACTCTTTCCAATTCAATTTGTCTCACTTTGTTTGGATTCTCTATGAAGACGTTATGACTATTTTACCCGAAACACTTGTTTATGACTAGCTTCAGGACTAGTAAAAAACCCTATCTTCCACATAGTGTATCTCCAAAATTATATCAGATAACGAGATGAAATTTTTACCATAGGTACCTAGATATGTCTTCTCAATAGCCTCCAAATTTCACCATCTGAATTGTTCTAGAAACCAAGTTACAATGAAAATGGTAAGATGACTTGTAAATAACATACCTTAGAACACATCACCAAAAGACTTCATTCTCCCTTGAAATTTGGCCTTCTTTACTTCAGATTTCGTCAGAAATTCGACTTATATCTCCTTGTTCATTAATAAACTTGTGTGTTGAAAAATGAATGTATAATGAGATGTATTTATACCCTTTATGTCACTTCCTTTCAACATTAGGTCCGACATGTAGTTTTTGCTTCAATTTACATCGTCGTCTTCGAAAATACATTTCTCCTCAATCATGATGATCCACGTGACATGCCACATACCATCAGAAGAGGTATGAATTATACTATCCATCCATGGGTGTTGTATATGCATGTGTAATTTCCTTCATGTCTATCTACTTCAACCAATGGTGGGGTCCAAAATCTAATGGCTAGGGTGGAAATCAATGAAAACAACCAATATTCCAACAATAATTACTGATAAAAGAACAAATATACATACTCACACTCAAGATGGAGGATTAACATAAATTGAACATGAGATAAAGTTAAGTTGTTAGACCACAGAAATATTTCACATAGCAAAGCAACAATTAAAACAAATACATACCAGTAATCAACTTAGTAAACAATTACTGAGAAATCACAAATATGCATACTCACATTCAATGGCTAATTAACAAATTCAAATGAACCATGACAAATAGCTGACCATGACTTTTAAATAAGCATAATTTTCCATGAATGACAATAGTGCGTAATATACAAACTCATACATATTTGGAATATAATTTGTCAATAGAGTGGAGTGTCTTTCATTATAATCAAACAAGATAATTGTACCAGATCTGAATACAACTAATAGACCTCAGAGTCTTCCACCAAGTACTTTAAACTTGACCATAGTGCACAAGATTTTATTACTGATTTCTAACTCAGGATACAAATGATTTCAAGAGAGAAATTGTGATTACTGATTTCTAACTCAGGATACAAATGATTTCAAGAGAGAAATTGTGATAGCACGAGTCTCTTCTTTCCTCTGGTCCAGCCTTCTAGCTTTTTATTTTTACAAATTGAATTCCGAAATAAATCTCAGATCCAAAATTTCTTCTGAGTGGGAATATCGAATACAAAAACACGATAACCCAAAATATACAATCAAACCTTTGCTTCCGATATTGGGAAATTAGTTGGTATTAAGGTCAAATTTTATGCTCCATGACACAACATATTGTAACCAAAGGTGTAAATAACTAACCAATAACACATTCATTTCTGTTGAATCTCTTGTTTGTTGGATTGACTTCTAGAAACCCTAATTCAGCTCTGAAGGCACCATAAAACACAACAACCATCGATTTTGTTCAAAGAAGTAATGTCTGTTGACTTGCATGCTAAGAATTAATCCCACATTCATTGTCAAATTCAATTTTAAACAATTTATATGTAAAGGCGTTTTCCCATAGTTTGAATGTGAATGAGAATATTATGGAACTCGAACTCTGCGTAGTTGATGAGTATGGTTACTTTTGGTTATAGGGCCCGGTTCATTGTATCATATTTAACCTTTGATTTAATTAACCCAACAATGATTGACCCAAATCCTCGGTGGTTGGTTTACCAGTACACTTTGGAGGCTGAAATCAAATTTCAACCGTTGATCTTGTGCCCAATCAAATCTAGACTGTTGGATGAGCCCGATATAACCATGTCTGAATATGGAGGAGGATTGGTCTGAATGTTATCTTATGGAGAGATGAAGGACAAATATCCTCATAATTATCAGTCTTCTGGGTATTCACTTGAAAATCCACCTTTTTCCAGAAAACTCACAAATCTCATTCCATTATCTGCAATTGATGCCAACTATGTGAGAAGTATCTCAGAACAAGAATTCATTGGGATTTTCATCATCCTGTTTCATTTTTTATAGGCCTTATCTTTCTTTTTCAATCCTTTGGATGACATTGTGTTAAGCTTGCAAAATTATTCAAAGGAAAATCAAATAACAATGATGCAAAGAATTATTCATGAGAATTTAAAACAGAAAGAGTGCTAAGATTATTTCTTATTGTAAAATGAAATCAAAGCTGATGTGTAGTATGGATGAAAGAAATAAAATTCTCACAACAACCAACAACAGTAATAAAATAGTAAAACATGGCAATATTTGTATTATTAATGGTTTTAGATTTGGTTCCAAATTTGGTTGTAAGTGTTATAAATAACACTTAGTATTTTTCATATCTCCATTATTCAACGAGCTGACATTTTTTTTGAAATCCTAATAAAAATCTATTAACAAGACATCGTATTAAATTATCTTTACATCCTCGAGACCGGTTCAAAGCCATATAGACTAATATTTAATCCTGTATTTAATTTCTTTTGATCCATGCTTAACTCTCTATTTAACCCTTAATCAATACCTTAAATATCATCAGATATCGGAACATTGATGATGTATAAGGGTTTTGATTTAAGATAAGCTCAATATCTGATATCGAAACATCGGGTATCGACTGTATCACATATTCAATATCGGGAATGATACGATGCTGACGTAAAAAKATTACTTGGCATTAMAATTTTCCTCTAAGTTTGTAAGGACAACATAAAGCTAAAGGCTGATATGCAGAAATATATCTCTAATTTTGTAAGGACAACATAAAGCTAAAGGCCGATATGTAATATGAAGATTCATTTTATTGGTTTTGTGGATAACTCAAAATTTATTGTATTTTTAAAATGTTATGTACAAATAAGAATTTGGAAATGTATTTGCAATTTTCAATAATAAAGAAAAAATAAATTAACAAAATGAAAATAAAAATTAACTTGGTAAAACACAATGCAAAAGAAGGGACCCTAGAATTTTAGATCAAAATTTAAGGAGAGTTGTTGAGGCCTCAACAAATGATGACACATTGGGTGAAGTAGTTATCTCTGTCTAACATTACGTAAAAGAATTATTCACACTAAATGAAAAAAAAATAAGCTTAATGATTGTAAATATAGATCTCTTAATTATGGGTATCACCATATTTTTTATGTATTTAAAATATATTCACACTAAACACATATACTAGGTAACTCATAGATTACCTCTTCAAGCCAATTTAAGACGTTAATTTTCCTTATCTTTTCATCCACAAATAATTCATTTAAGGTGCGACCTAGGGCCTTCACTCTAGGTGAGTAAACCAATCACCTATGTGTGTAACACAACATTGCTTCACCACCTGCAAGCGTCCATAGCCCCAATGAAGGTGCCTTAGTATAATACAAGTATGACCTCTCTACCAATGAATGTCCATAGCCCCGATGGGTTTATTTGTACTTACCAAACTATATAGTGATTTGAAATTCCCTTTATTACATCACACCCTTATTGATTTGTATATATATAATTAAATGTGCAATTTAGGTGCTTAAGTCATCCAGGTGTATATTGGTGGCCACCCACCTATTCCAACTGGATACTCTTGATAGTTTTTAGTTCAACACGTTCTTATGTACTTATTTGTAATTGTGGGTTATACACTTATGGGGATATATGAATCTCTACACATCTTCCAGGTGGAGATTGGTGTCCACCCACCTAATCCAACTGGCTTAGTTTGGAAGTTTTCATGTCAGTACATCTTTATATACTTCCAAGTCTGTTTTGGGGCCCTAAAAAGTGTTTTTTTTTTCTTTCTATTGTTAAACTATAGACAAAGTCATATTTTGATGACATAATGTGTAGTTCTAGAAAATACCTTTCCAACGTGCTATCACATGCCTAAAACAAAGGTCGTATGCAAAAGTTACGACCCCAGGAAGTTGAGGTACCAACTTACCCATCGGGGCCCACATAACTTTTGGCATTTCACCTCCTAGGGTTAGGTTTTTTGATGTCTAGGGTTGTAACATTCATGAATAATGTTAAAAGGGCCTCTGGATTCTCATTGTAATCATTCTACTCAGATGGATGCACGTAGCAGCCACATCTCTTCTGAGAGATAACTACCACCATTCGAGCAAGTTGTTTCAGTTCTGTAGTTTTACAGTTTCAACCTATTTCATTTATTCAATAATGTTGTTTTTATTCATATGATATATAATCGATATATTATTACAATGATGAGTGTTCCACATATAGGGAACATATGGTGACCATCCATGAAAGTATGCATTCCTTGAATAATCAATACCTATTTATTATTATCATTTACTTATTATATATGATATTTAATAATCAATAATTATATTATTAATTATTATTCTAAGAGAATGTCTTCCCGATGTTGTCCAAACATCAACACTCCCTCTCAACAAGGGATACATTATTCATCATGCCAATCTTGTCTTTGAAGTATACAAACTTCACCCTAGACTCATGACACTTGTTTGTGAGTCTTGGGAGATGTTTCTCTCCCACCTGAACCGAGGAGAAACTCCTTTTGCGGCTCTCCCTATGAGTGAATTAACTCTCTCTAAGATCATGCTCACTCTAGGTCTGCATGTAATAGTATATATAATCTTGAGTCTTTATCATTCCTTGTCAAATCACCATGACTAGGACAAATACCACACCGAGATCTTTCACCACAAGTACACACCTATGAGTCAATGTCACCCTAATTCTAACTGACATGTGGAAAGCACTTGAAGCACCTCAAGTCCATATTATTCCTTGTCATGATCAAGGAAGGACTATGCCTGGACCCATTTACCACAAGTGCACCTTCATGATAAATGTATCCTATCTCCCTTGGTTTGTAGCCCAATCTAGGAGAAGGTTCGATCGATGTTGAAACATCAACACTCCCTCTTAGCTAGGGAGGTATCTTTCCATAGTAGTACAAAACTGCTATCCAGAGACACACAACCACCATAACATCAAAATTTTTTTCACACATGGTACTCCCATGTGAAATTCTAGAAGTTGCTTCATTTAGGAACACTTAGGGTCAAATCCCCATAGTGTGATGTCAAGGTCAACTCCCTTGACATGTCCTCATGTGCTCTCCACACGGGACATTTCCTCATGTGCTCTCCACAAGGGACATTAGGCTATAAGCCCAAACACACTTATCCCTTCTCAGATAAGTGTCTTCACATATCAACTAAATTCAATTCATAGAGGAGTATGATCTGGAGAATGTATGTCACACATGGTACTCCTATGTGTACTTCTAAAGGCTACTCCCTCTAAAAACACTAGGGTCAACTCTCCATAGTGTGTGATGTCAAGGTCAACTCCCTTGACATGTCCTCATGTGATATCCACAAGGGACATTGTGATATAAGACAAAATTAACTTATCCCTTCTCAGATAAGTGCCCCACTTATCCCTTCTTGGATAAGTGTCATCACATATCAACTCAACTCAGTCACAAAAGAGTATGATCTGGAGAATGTCTCAGGAAGCTGCAAACATTAATACTCCCTCTCAGTGAGGGAGGCATTCTGTACCATGCCAAGTATGTCACAGAAGTACTTGAACTTCATCTTGGTTTGGTAAGAACATCAACAACCTACTCATATGTAGGAAGGTACTGCACCAATACTTCCTTCCTCTACACCATGTCTTGGATGTAAAGGTACTTGATCTCAATGTGGTTTGATTTGTTATGAAACACTAGATTCTTCTGAGATCTTCACAAAATTTGGTTACCATAATGAATAATGGTGGAATCTAGCATATGTTTAGATAAATATGCAAGGAGCTTATGAATCCACACTGCTTCATAGATTTACATACTTAATATAATGTACTCTGCTTCTACTGTGCTCAAAGCCACATAATTGTGTTCCCTTCTACACTAGGAAACCATGGAAGATCCCAAAGTGAAGCAACACCTGGAGGTGCTCTTTCTTTCCACTACACTCCCTGCCTAATTAGAGTCAATATATTTTGCAACTTGTCCAACTTCTTGCATTACATATGGTCTTGAAGCTATCAAATAGAGTAGGATCAATCATTGATCTATAGAGTCTTTGATATGCTTCTTTAGATTCATCGTCTTTTCTCAACTTGCAAACTGTCACCATCAGAGTACTTACTAGTTTGGAATCTTCCATTCTGAACTTATTCAATATATATTTGATATAATTTGTTTGGGAAATGAAAATTCCTTTATCTTGCTGAGATATCTGAAATCCCAAAAATAATTTCAATTCACCAAGTAGTGAAATTTCAAACTCATTCCATATATCTTGGGAAAACTTCTTACTCATCGTATCATCATTACTTCCAAAGATAATTTCATCCACATATACTTAAATGATAATTATGTTGTTTTTATCAACCTTTACATAGAGATTACTATCTGCATTACCCTTTCTGAATCCTTGTTCCTGCAAATACCTGTCCAATATTGAATACCAGGCTCTAAGGGATTTCTTCAATCTGCAAACATAGTCTTCCCTTTCTAACAGTCAGGAATCTTTTAGCCGTTCAATTTAGAATTCTTCTTCCAATTCACCATTTATAAATGTTGATTTTACATCCATCTAATATACTTTGATTCTCTTGGAATATGCATAGGCCAAGATCAGTCTGATTGCTTCCATTCTCACAATAAGGGAAAACGTTTCTTCAAAATATACTCCTTCAACTTGTGCATATCCTTTGCATACTAATTATTGTAACCTAGGTTTTCATCCGCTGCCTCTCCTCTCGTTTAACCTTGCCTTCATCAATGTTTCCTTTTTTCTGGTTGGTTAAGTCGTTTCCCCATTACTGAGTGACTTGGTTCTTGTTTGCTTCTTTCCTATCTGAGTCTTTGCGCATTTCATTTTCTGGCTTTCTTGAAGGATGAAATATACGTTGTATTTGGTTCGAATTACTTGTCATCACTTTTTCCGTGGATTGAGATCACCACAGGTTGACCAAGCATTTTTGTATGCACAGGGAAGACCCGTAGACAAACATAGTGATCCAGAGCGATCGATGTCAGGATCATATTGTCAAAAAATGAACAAAGTAAGTTTCAATGGTCAAGATTCATCAATACAATCATAGATCAATGACTCTCGTCCATTCGGGTTCCAGAATTGCACGAGTTTTAATATCAAGTTTGAAGTACTGAGTTTCTGAAGACCCAAAGCCTCCAAAGATCCGAAGAGATGAAGTCCTGAGAACCTTACACGTCACTTCGATGATTTTCCTTCAGGATTTTTCCGAGCATAACATTCATAAACTCCTGAACTCTCGAAGCTTGGATTTTTGAAGTGAATCTGGACCGTTCGTTGGTCACGAAACACGACAACAGATCATTCACTTTGAGGATTTTCATGTTTCACATTCGAAAGTCCTGAAGAGCCAAAGACTAGAAGTCCAGAAGTAAATCTAGACCATCCATCAGATGGGACATGTGGTGACAAATAAGTTACTTCGGCGATTTTCCTCCTGGAAGTTTCGAAGCACCAACATTTGAAACTTCTGAAGCTTGAAGTTATGAAAACCCAAAATAAATCAGAACCATACATCGACAGAGACACATGGAAGCAGATCAACTACTTTGGTGATTTTCCTCTGGCAGATCTTCACGCTCAACATTTTGAAACTCTTGAAGTCCCGAAGCCCGGCGAGCCAGAGTTCCGAAGTGTGGAAGCACGTGTAAACTAGAAGTTGAGACATGTGGCACACTCATGAGATAGGACACGTGGCATTCATCTTAGGTCATTTGGTTGTGTCATTCACCCATTTCCACGTGACACATATCACCTTTCTTTCTAAGACACCTCAGCAGCCATGGCATCATACGACATCAGGCAGCCACGTCACTTCGACGATTTTCCTCTGGGAGATATTTACGCTTCACATTTGAAACTCCCGAAGCCTGGATTTATTAAGAGAATCTATATCATTCATCCATCATGGCACGTGGCGAAATATCACTCACTTTGAAGTTTTTCCTCTGGGAGATGTTTCATGTTTCACATTCAAAACACCCAAAGCCTAAAAGTCCAAAGTGAATTTGGACCATTGATCCCAGGTCAACACGAACCATCTATCCTTGTAGAAGGTAAATGTCACATAGATTTTGGATCATAATCATATCGATGACTATAGTTCATTGTGGGGACATAAACTGCCCGTACATTAATTTTCCAGAGTGGTCCCACAATTTAAACCATGTTTTTGTTGGAAGGGTATGTGACAGCTTGTGGTGGATTGCGGGCCCAAAGGCAGTCTGGATCCAAACCACCCTCAACAAATCCCAAAATCACGTTCTTGAATGACATCACATATCCACATCACATCCACTCATCCCACTCACTAATCTCTCTCCTCTCACCACCCGACACTTGCCCTCCGTTAACCCCCCACATTGATCTCCATCGGCAATGGCCCATCTTTCTAGATCAAGGGTCCGAGTAAGTGGTTTTCCCATTGCAGGCCCTAGCTAACGTCGCGGATCATCAAGAACTCAGACCCCCCCTCTCTAATCTACTTACCACCTACACCCCCCTCTCAGTTCTTCCCAGGTTGTTTTTCAATATCGCCCCCTTTCTCCTTTCGCCACCTATTCTCCACTCACTTCCTAACCTATCTACGTTGCCTCTCCCTACGCGCCACCTATATCCGTCACTACTCATCATCTACCCTCACATCCATTCATCCCATCTCCCTATTGGATGCTCGCCTCCACTTTTCCCCTCATGTTTGATGGGCCGACAACCATTCTAGCGCAGTTATTTCATAGGTACATATGGAAGCTGACAGTGCCAATACAGAGTGTGCTTGGATTTCGAAAGCTCAGGCATAGACAAGGAGCTAAGTCTCAGTCACAGGTCGATGCAGATTAGTTCCAGAAACACTTTAGAAAGCTCTACTCATGCAACTGGTTATCTCCAGTGGTATCCAAAATCTCGCAGACATGCCGTTGTTCAACACAGAGCTCTTCTCTATCACTCCGAGGCCTATTTTTGGCCCCTTAGTTCCTCCAACACATGCATCACTTCTGTCGCAGAGATAGTAGTAGTTTTAATTGATTTAGTCCAACATTTTCCTAGATTAGATGCAAGGGTGGTCTTCTATGTATGATAAGAACCACTCTTGCTAATTAAGTCCAGTTTCTTGGTGAAGCTAATTATTTTATTTATGAATAGTTCCCTAAGGACGAGAGCCTCTACAACTCTTTTAAATATCTAGTTTTTAGATATTGTAAAGGTTAGATTTTTGAGGAAGGAATAGCAATACAACAGACTGGTTGGACCCATTTTATGCATGGATTAAAGCTCTCTACCTAGTGAACATACTCTTGATGATAATGTTTCGTTCAAATCTTCATGTGTTTATATTCTTATCTTGAATACAATTTTTGATTTGTGCAATGTACATTTCATTTCCTTTCATCTATTGTTTGACTTATTTTTACTGATATGCAACCTGTCAAACAACTAGTTCTTTGGTGAAGATTTGTTTTTGGAAACCTGTGGGAGTTATTTTGTTTTGATACATGTTTGATGTCTTGAAATGATATTTTAAGTATTGAACTTCTTACAACAGATTATTCATTGATTAGTTTGTTGTTTTCCTTTGTTTTCTATTATTTCACTGGTCTGTCATTAGTGTGTCATCAACCAAGGAGGGCCCTCATCCATATCATTCTCCCAACCCAACATTTCCTTTGTCTTGATAGAATAACCCTCTGACCAACCAAAAAAAATTTAAAATAAGTAATCATTCTAAACTGATAGGTGGCCTAGCTTTTCCCTTTAGCAGTCAGGTGCAGACCTTAGGACCAACACTAATCTTGCCTTGTTTTTGGTTACCTATCCATCTTCGTTTGGTTTGTTTCTGAACAACCCATTTTTACCAATCATATTTTTATTCTTTGGTCTTGGCACTAATTCCCATATTTCATTATTCTCTATTTGATGTATTTATTCTTCCATGGCCTTGAACCAAAGCTCATCATTACTGGCTTCCTCAAATCTATTGGGTGTTAAAGTTTCTTCTATTATTAGGTTACCTTTCTATTTACTAGATAACAATAACATAGACATGATCATTGAGAGAAACACAATCACAAGAGTACACAATAATTTATCTTGGGAAACCCTCAAGGGGAAGAAAACCCAACAAAACTTCCTTAATATAGATAACCAATACAATGCCAAGACAATGAACCAAACAACACATAAATTCCTCTCCCAAGGATGCACCTCTCTCTCTCTTCCTTCTTCTGGCAACTAGTAATTGCAACTTCCTTCAATACTTGCACACTAGATGAGTGAGATGAGTGTGTGTCCAAATGAGGCACTG
>ML792326.1:192670-222230 GCA_009831015.1 Picea engelmannii | reverse complement strand
TGAAAAGAAATGATTGCTTATCATATTTCATGCATATTTTTGGGAATTGAGTCATCATTCCATCAGTTTCACTTTTGTACACCCTCTGAGTAAACAACAGCCATTAAAATCAACGCTTAACTAAAATTTATCAGACTTTTTACGTCTTTGTTAGCAAACCTACATTAGTTTAAGGTGTAGGGCTTTGGAATAGGTTGAAAGGATAAATTTCCAAAGCTATCAAACAAACTTAGTATCTTGCGGTAGGGAGAGTCAAATCCAATTTTCGTATTAGTCTGCCTGGGATCCCCCTCTCACACAGGGGTTACGCACGAGGTCGCATTCAGGTGAGTTACGAAGATTATCCCTCTGTGGCCCAACTAGTTGTAGTGGTTGGATCGTATATTGGGGGTCACTAGAAGGTATACCCACGATTATGTGTGGGAGCCTTTAGGGTTGATTTCAGACTTGTTATCCTACCCATACGTTCCGACTGGACTGTCGATTATACCTGCCCAGGGGCTGACTATGAGTTGGTGACCTTAGTAGCCACAATCTTTAGGGTCTCACACAAGGTGACAGTGAAGGGAAGTCTCACTGTACCTGGAACAGACATTGGTCAGACTCACTCGGGCTCCTTGGAGGGTAAGTCCACAATTACTGTGTGGAAGCTTGCACCAAGGCGTAAGTCCGTTAAGCAGGTCGCCAGCGTAACTGATCCACCCACTCTATCCCCGCCCCTTCCTATTTTGATCTCGTGACGTTGTATTTCATCACCAACTAGTGGTTTCATCGTGGGAAGGTTTGTTTGATTGATTGCTTCTCAGATTTGTATCATGTGTTGTTTGTTTTACTTAGTGGACCTTAGGTCGAGTCAGTGTTAATGGCATCGAATCCTAGGAGTACCAATGGAGGAACCCCTTCTCCTAGGGAACCTTATACCTTTCCTTACTTTGGAAACTTTGGTCCTCCATATGTTGCCACACTGAGTTTTCCAGGACTCACTATTGGATTACTAGTTTGGTTGTTCCCCACTCCGGTGATCCTGAATCCTCCCAATGTTTCAGTTGCACCTAATACTTTGGATGACAATACACCACCCACACATCAACCTCATGTCGAATTTTTGCTTTCTTCGTCCATCAAGTCTCCTTCAATTTCTCCTTCTTCACCTAGTGAAAGCTCTAAAGCAAGTAGTCAGGTTGATAAGAAGAAGAAGAAACAGAAAGAGAAGAAGAAGAAGAGCCCGAAAAGGACAAAGGCCCCAACAACATCAGATTTTGGCTCTAAGAAATCAGTTACTGTTAATAGTACTGGGAGTGTTGATGAGGTCAACAAGATTAAGATGAAGAATCCAAAACCCAAATTCCCTTGCAGCCTTTGTAAGGGTGACCACTTTCTGAGGGATTGCCCCGGTCTTACCCAGGTCTTAGAAATGTGGTCCTCCACGTCATCGACCTCTGTCAATCATGTCAATGATACCCCATCAACTAGTGATGTTCATGTTTGTAAGAAGAAGAAAACTGTCAAGTTCCCTTGCATGTTATGTAAAGGTAATCATTACTCTCACCTTTGTCCTTGCATGGATGAGGCTTCTTCTCTTTTGGAAAAACTTAAACTTCCAAAAGGTTATCGTAAGCTTTCCTCTGACCCATCGTTGTTTGATGGATTGGTCAATCCGGTTCCATCCCTGGTTAGTCCGGTTGATCAGGTGATCAATCTAGTTTCCTCCTCGATTGAACCACGAACCCAAGTAGCTGATCCAGTTTCGTCACCGATCAACCCCGCTCTTCATCAAAAGAGTGACACCAAAGTGGTCAATCTGTTTTCATCCTCGGTCGATCCCACTCTCCCATTAGAGAGTGACACCAAAGCGGTTGATCCGTTTCCACTCGTCGACCCCATTCTTCCCTTGGAGAATGAAACTCAAGTGGTCGATTCGGTTCTACCATCGGTTGATCTCACTCCTCCTTTGATGAATGTCAAAGTGACTGATCCAGTCCCTTCCTTGGTCAGTCCCACTCTTCCTCTGAAGAGTGCCAAAGTAGTCGATCCAGTTTCGCCATCGGTCGATCCCATTCCTCCATTGAGGAATGTTAAAGTGACTGATCCAGTCCCTTCCTCGGCCAGTCCCACTCTTCCTCTGAAGAGTTCTAAAGTGGTCTATACAAGTCCACCATTGGTTGATCTAATCCAATCATCAGTTGATCCTACTCCCCTTCTAGAGAGTAAGCCCAATACTGCCCATGTTTTTCTCATTAATACATACTCTACCATGCCGGGGGGCATTCCTCCTTCTCCTACGAAACCCCCTCCAAGTAATGAGGCCATCCTTTTTGATTGGGGTGTGCTAACTAGACCTCGTCTTCCCTCCCACATTCATTTTTAGATTACAGTACAGGTTCGTGGTCAGGACGTTCCTCAAATGCTGATAGATGAAGGTGAGTCCGTTAGTATTTTGTCTTCTGTTGCTTGGTATGCTTTGGGTTGTTTGTAGCTTGCACCAGTTACATAAAATCTGTTAGCTTTTAACAGAAAAACTAGTCAACCTTTAGGGATCCTTCCTCAGTTTCCTGTAATTTTGGGAGGGAAAAATATCTTTATCGATGTCATGGTAGTTCGATACCCCTTGGATTTCTCTTTACTCCTTGGGTGGGATTATTTATATGCCATGAAAGCTATTGTATCCACTCTTTTCCATGTGATATCTTTCCCTCACAATGGAAGAATTGTAACTATTGATCAAATTTCATTCATCGGCCCTGACTGGGTTGCCTCCCTAAGTGGTTCTTATATGCAGACAGTATCGCTCCTACTGCATGTCAATTATGTGGCATTGTCTCCCATGACCTCAACTTTCGATGATTTGGATCCTGTAGTTGACATGGTGATCTCTTCGGTAGGGTTATTGGAGCCTGATCTCCTTACTCCTATCACGACCCTCGACATGTGTTCCTTCTCGAGTGATCATATTCCATCCAATGAAGATCTCCTGGAGGCGATAACCACGTTTTCTCCATTGACATGGTACCCTTCTAGAGTATTATCCTCTTGGAAGCCATGATCCAGACGAAACCATGAGCATAGTTTCTCTTCTGTGTGGAAAGCTCGTTAAAAAATGAAACAGAGGCCCTCAGCATAGTTCTTTTCCTATGTCAAGCTCGTTAAAAAATGAAACAGTCACCTCTCTTGAACCTTCTTTTCATCCACCCTTATCCTTCGGTGAATGAATCGAAGCTTTGAGGGCATGTCTCCAACCTTTGATGATCTTTCTAGAGTTAAGCCACTAGCTTTTCATGCTAGGGGCATACCGAGCTTAGTGTTTGTTCTTTCTCGTGCTCGTAAATATATGAGAATGCATCCGTGTAGACTTTTATCTCTTTTTTAGACCTGTATGGACACATGAAAAAGGAACCCCCTGGAGTCATCTTTAAACTCTTTTCAAACTCTCTAAATATGAAAAGATCGTCGAGTGATCTTGCTTCCTTTCACACTCGTTAAAAGGTTCGAAAGGGCGTCTTTTGAGTGATAGTTTATCTCTTTTTCGGTCTCGTCAGACTACTTTATGAAAAAGGAACTGAGAGAGTTCTCTTTTAAGTGTTTTTCCAGACTCTATAATCATGAAAAACCTTCGAGTTTTTTATCTTTGGACTCGCTAAACAAAACATCGACAGACCCATATGGGATCGAACCCTTACTTCTTCCAGTTCGTTAAACAAAGGAAGAGGAACTTACTGAAGGTGATTTTTATTGAGCATGTGTTATCCTCCTCGATCTCATTAAATTAAAAAGAGGTACTCGTCTATCTGGATGGGGGAAAAAATTGAAAGAAGCAAGCCAAGTAGTTTTTTGAGAACACTACCAAATAACTCTTAGAGTCACCCTTGAACATGGCACTTTTCCTTTGCGCACATCATAATCCGCTCAACCTCTGCACTGAGCCAATCCTTTGAGTTTCTTTCACTCCTTTGGGTTACCTGACATAAGTCACAACATCCACTGCATCATCAAGTTTTTCTCCATGTCATGTTTTTTTTGTTGTGCCTCAGTGTTCAAGGGAAGTATCTGCCTCTAGAAGTTAGCCATCACAAATATCTTGTCTCAAAACCCGTGTCAGTCCATGTTCATTTGATCTACCAATTACATCTCTATGTCTGTTTCGTGTCGTTGATGGGGGATACATCAAGGCCCTCCTTCGATGAACCTATTCCTGTCGACCTCAACACATTATCCAGGAATTAGGCTTAGAAACTAGTTAGTACTTTGGGACCTGCATGCCTCAATGGTAGGCCTCCTCACATTCGACAGTGGGTTTACATCATTAACCTCTGATCAAATGATTCCACGGATGTTCAAATTCAGCCCATTCATTCGCATTCGTTGGAATGTACTAGGGTACCTTGGGAATCATTGACATTAATGGTGATCTCCCTCACGCTTGTTAACGATTTACATCATTGATCGGTAATCAAGTGGTTTCTGCCATGTTCGACATTAGGAAATCTATTCACATGGTTAGATTCGTACTACACCAGGATCGGTAAGAAGACCCTGGGTTGAGTGATCACTTTGATATGTACTTTGCCCAGGTTGCGAAGGTGTTTCTCTTGAACAATGACACATATATACTGTTACATAGATCCAGAGTGTATTTTCAGTGGCTATACCTTTTATCAATACAATTATGGATCCGCAGTGTATTTTATGGAGGCCATATCTTGCAAGTCTTTATCACCCAAGCATAGGTATGCCTGCCTTGGGTTTGAAACATGTCATAATATTTGTTGGATGTTTGTGTGCATCTTCTGTCAGGTTCTCCGCATCTATACCCTTGCTTGAAAGTCTACAAAGCATTTCAGTTATCAGTTCCTATCTTCTAACTTCATACTTTGGGGGGCAATCTGTTACACATAAAAAATACTCACTTTGATAGTGTCACAAGTGTTGTCATTAAAAAGGTCGCAAGTGTCTCATTTTTCTCACAAGGTCGCAAGTGTCTCATTTTGCTCACAAGTGTCGCTAGTGTCAAGAAATCATATTGCCATGATGCCTATGTTCTGCCTATAATGACATGAGAACGACACTTGAAACACCTCAAACATTTGATTTGGAAGAGGAGAAATGAGTCAGCAGGCTCATGAACCTTTTTCCATCTGAAAACACTCAAAAAACTAAGCTTTTGAAGGAGAGCGCTCCCCTATACCTCTTCTGGGAGTGCTGACGCTCCCCCTTACACTGTCTGGGAGCATTATAAAGCTCCTTTGGCCCTTTTGAGGGAGCCCTGGTGTCTTTAGGAGCGCTGGCACCCCCCTTAAGCCTACTGGGGAGTGTTGTAGCACTCCGATTTCCCTTTTGAGGGAGCACTACCTATTCTGGGCAGCAGTTGAGTTGTTGAGATGAATGGGGGAAGGATCTTTTCATTCTTGGAAGGCAGTTGGATTCGGATCCCTAGTCCAGCCATGATCTTAGGGAATATCCTCAACTGAAGGAGGAAAATCCTCAATTTCCCCAAGGATATCTCAAGTGGTTAAAGCCTCTCCAAGGCTATATAATCAAGCTTTCTAATGGTGAAAGGGGACTGGAAAGGGAGAATCACACCAAACTTATGATCTTATAAGTGGTGCTGGAACAGAGACATTTTGGAGGCAAGAGACCTATGATCTCATAGGGAGAAATCAGTGAAGCTACCATCATTCGGATCGTGGATCTTTTGACCAAGGGGTAGACAAGGAGGACTTGACGGAACTGCTGCAATCAATCTACGACTGTAAGCAATTTTTTGTCCTCATTAATATAATTTTCTTGGCATGTTTCTTTCTAATTCGTGTTCAATCTCACATGAATTTGTCTCTTTAGTAGATAGACCTATTTCRGACTAATCTTGATAGAGTAGGAAGTGGTCGTAGTTTGTTTGTCTACAGGGATGATTGAAGAGCGAAATATTGGAGCTCAACTCGGAGCGTGCAGGGACAAACACTGACAAAAGGTACTTCTTTTCTCCTTCCTCCTCATACACTAGTCCACCTAGATCTAAAAGGAAGTCAATGACCATGATAAGCACTTTCTATCTTAGAGTTAAGAGTCTAKCTCTTTGAGGCGATCTACMTGTCCGCAGGGAGATTTTCCTTCAACACTTCCTTCCTAGGTGGATTATCCTTTTCTGTTCCCATCTCATAAGATGTGAATATTCCATGTAGCTCTTGCATTCTTAGCATGGAAAGATCTTCTCTTTCATCTAGGGATGAAATTTTGGGATAAAATCTCATTGAAAGAGATCTAAATACCTTTTGAACAATACTTATTATTTAATTTCTTCTCACAATCCATTAATGGAATTTACTATTTCATCAAATCATAAAAAGTAAGATGTAATATTTTCATCTTCCTTCATCTTCAGTTGTTCAAATTTACCTCTATAGGTTTGAAGCTTGCCCCCCTTTACTTTAGAATCTCCTTCATAAATATTTTGAAGTTTTTCCCAAATATCCATTGCGAAATGACATTGCATAACCTTCACATATATTGAGTCATATAGGCCATTCAAAATCATATTTTTGTCCCTTGAATTGTTTTCATTGATTTTATTTCCATCTCTATCTGTTGGAGTAGTGGTAGGTGTTGTGTATCCATCTACTACTACTTGCAAATCATCAAACCCCTGCGCTTGTACATATGTTTTCATTCTTGTGATCCAAAAGGCATAGTTCTATCCATCAAATTGCGGTACTCCAATTTTAGTGTACTCCATGATATTCCTTCCAGTGGTTAGATTATTTTCTTGATGGACCTACTCTAATACCAATTGTTGGAATACGAAGGGGGGGGGGTGAATCGATATTATGAAATTTTTTACCACTTTTAATCAATACATGTAATCATTACATATATCAGTAGTATATCATCGATATATCATGAGTAGTATCAATCAATAGGGAATAACAAATAACCATAGATACATAGTACACCATAATTTACGTGGAAACACAAATAGGAGAAAACCACATAATGATTTCTTATATGTCAAAAATTACATTCATAGGAATCACCAACTTCCAAATTATCCAACAAAAACTATAAGGAGGCACTAATCCCCTAATTTATAGGCACCAATATGAAGGAAGCTCCAACTCCCTGAGTTCTCTGACACCAATCGAAAGGAGGCTATGATCCCATGATTTATAGGCACCAACCTAAAGGAAGCTCCAACTCCTTGATTTATCCGACACCAAATGTAATGAGGCTATGACCCCCTGAAGCTACAACTCCCTGAGTTATCTGGCACCAACCAGAAGGAGGCTAAAATCCCATTTCATTGCCTCATCCCACTACCATGAAATATAAGTGTAGAATCACTATCACTACCATTGATCAACCTATAACTGCCACTGTCACTGATACATCAACCAACCTATCACTATCACATCAACCTATCATTGTCACTCAATCTTATGAACCTGTAACTAATGGTCGACCAATCGTCCAACCTGTCACTGTTCCTATCACTGATACACCATAATAAACCAACTGTAACCAGATCCACTCACATGGATACCAAAACCATCACTAAACCATGTACATCAACCATGTACCAGAACCTGTACCATACCATATTCCAAATATCTGATATGTGCCAATGTATCAACAACATGCCTCAAGTATGAACCATAACCATAAAGATCATATACCAAGTATATATCTCAAATGTATGCCAATATCACAAATATGTGCCTCTAACAATGAACCATAACAACCATACACAATGTACCAAAGATATGTCTCAAGCATCTATCAATATCACAAAAACATGGAACTAAACCATATGCAAACATATACCAAAAGGGCCTCCAAGACATGCCTTAAGCATGTGCCATACCATCCATCATACAAGAATCAACAAAACACATAAAAGATACACCTTTACTCATGAATAAATAAATGATACATACCAACTCAAATCTTGTAGAAACTCTACTATACCATCATACTTTGTTGCAACCCGAATCAAGCATTCTTTATGAAATATTGCTTAGACTCACTGGAAATATTCTAGATATCATGTAGGGACTCACGTGATATACACTAAACAAACTGTGGGGGTTCTTCGTGGGGCACCAATATCTTGACCAATGTGTGTCATTTAAACTAGGGTTTTTTGAATCCCTTCTTTCTCTACAACTCTGAGACTTTCAAACTCCCTTACTCCTCAGATTCACTTCCTCAAATATGCTACCAAAGAATTACCAAAATATCACTTGAAAGATAGATAAGAATTGAACTTGTGTGTAAATATGAGAGGATTATTGAGGTTTATTTATACTTTTCCAAGTGACTTTTTTAGGGTCAACATGTACTTTCTTGTTATAATTGTTTTACCCTTTAATTAATGACTTTTAACTTCTTGTTTCAACTTTTTAGGGGATTCTTAATTGTTGGCCCCCAACCAAGTTTTGGATAACCTTGGTCGTGCTTGACCACTTTTGGGACTTCAACAAGCTGGTTGAAGATGGAGCGGCCAGGCGAAGCGGAGATCATGGGATCTCACCCCCTTTTGCGGGATTTTTGTGTTTAGGGTTTATGTAACTAGTATGGGATGTAAACCCATGGGTTTACCCATACTTAGGCCTCTCTTGTAATGTATAAATATGGAGCCAAGAAATGTAATAAGTATTAGTGGATGTGTGTGGCTTAGTGTAAGTATTTGTAATTGACTTTGTACATACTGTGTGTTAAGACTTGCAGAGATAAGTGCAAGTGAATGTAAGAGGCTTTGTGCGTAGATTGTGTAGGAGTTTTTGCTATGACCTAACTTGGGGAAGGAGGACCTCGCCAGGTGCACGCAGATCTCCTGTCCTATGTGGAGTGGGCTTCGTGGCTTGTGCATCTAAGAAGATTGGAAGAAGCTAATAAAGAAGAAGAAGAGTTGGTGGACGTAGCCCCACACTGGGGTGAACCACGTATATCCTGTGTTGTGGTTTCTTTGTGCGATGTGGTTGATATGTTATTGATGTGATCTATTCTTAGTGCTATAATATTTATGTATGTTAGATGCCTCTGATGTAGTAGATTAGTGCCTTTTATGTGAATGCATACTAGATCTACTTTGATGCTATGTGTTGAATGGTTAGATATATTTAGATCTTGATGAATACTACATTGTTCTGTACTAATTAGGGTTTTTCCCTATGATGTGAATAAGAACCAAAACCTAATGAATGTTAATTGATAAGTGCTCTGTTAAGTATTGTGATCATATATCTATGTCCCAACTAGGTTTTAGACACTTGAGTCCTACAACCCCCCCTGCCTCTACCTCGGGTGAGACTTCATCTTCTTCAAAGGTGTTTTTGAAAGGGCCGCTATTTAGGGTTTTGTTGGTGCGTTGTTGAAGCATTGAACCATGGGTATGCCCCTATGCCAACAAATGGTTCCATTGCTGGGACTTGAAGCTGTGATTGCTGGGAACTGAAGAAAAGAGAAAGCTATGTGCATAGATTTATTGCTGTAGTGCGTAGTATTCTACTTGACTTGTGAAGCTCTGTGCTAAGAAGGGAATCATATCTGAAGAAAATAGGTAAGATCTTAAAGCTTTGTTCTCTGATAAAGGTAATATAAGTGGAAATTTTTGTTTCAAAAGAGTGGATCTAGGTGTGTTTGATAGATTTCGCACTAGTCTGGAAACTAAGGAACAACTAGAAGAAAGAAGATTTGATATGAATAGATATGATAAATTTAATGAAAGATATGTTATTCCTATGCATAGAAAGAATTTTTGGACTAACAAGTGGATGCAGGATCCTAGATAGAATTTTTTGCAGGTCCATCACTGTGATCCCAGTGCACAGTACAGGAAAGGTTGGGGATAGTTTAAGAGAAAGAGGGGATTGACTCTTTTTTATAGTTGCAGAAGATTGGGACATCTTGCTAAGGAATGCCCTGGTACAAGTCCTATTTTTCTTTGCCGTAAAGATGTTGGTGGATTTCCCTAGAATGATTTCTAAAGTTGAGAATATGGACATGAAACAAGAAAACCATGAAGAAGGTCAAAAGATCAAGGATATGCTAGAACACCAGAAAGAATCAAAGACTATATTATTGCAGATGAAATACACATTGAATGATCATAGAGACATCGGTTTACCAGAGATATTAAAAGAGAAGAAGTGCATAGAAACAAGAATATGAGACTTTGACATAGATTGTGCATTGGGTGAATAAACGCAGGTGAACATTATGCCAGAAAGTACTTGGGAAATTTTGGGAAAGCCTGCTATGATTCCTTCATTAGGAGGAATATGATTGTTTAAAGGAAAGATGATAATCCTATGTGGAAGACTTACTCATGTACGTGTGAGTGTTCATGGAAAATCGACAGAAGAAGAATTCAAGGTCATTAAGTTTGTTGAGAACAATGCTTCTTTTGCACTTTTGTTAGGAAGGACTTGGATTGAGAGAGATCGGATCCAAAGGAAAGAAGAAGAGGAATATATAGAACAAAAAAATAAAGAACTAATGGATTTCATGGCTAGGAGAATAACGCACTTAATAGAAGAATAGGAGGACAAGTTGAAGCAACTAAGGGACAGAGACCTAGTTGTCGAAGTTTAAAGAACACAAGAAGGCTTAAATAACTTATCCATGTAGAAGAGAAGAGAACATACTCCATAAACAGTAAGAGAATAAGTATTACCCTTGAACCCTATGAACGAACCTCAACAGTGCGAAGTTACTATGCTAAGAAAAGATAAGAACAAGAATGGAAAGAGGAATCCATAGATGCAGATCATAGGAAAGAAAGAAAGAAAGCTCAGTAAGAAGAAAGCAAATATAGAAAAATTGTAGAAGGTTCCAGGGAGGACTTCGCAGACGGAAGGTTTTCACAACTTGAACCTCGATGGAATACTAGAATAGCACCAACTGACACTTCTCCATGGTGAAGCAATATGATCGTTGGAGGCACCCCGGTCATCAGAACAATGCTCCAAAACGGATAGAAACAAATTTATTGTTGGAAAGATCACCATTGAACTGTTGGGACTGTTCCATAATGAATGGAATAGTATTTATTAAGGCATTCCTGCCCATTGAAGGAATCCATTATGATGTTGTCTATTTAGAATGTTGCATGTCTCACTGGGGACACTTTTGCAAACTGAGATATTTGAGCCCATAGAGAAATGATTGCTACTACACTGTGCATTTGAGACCTCGCCAACCGCATTGTTTACCTTGAGCGTCCGTTCACCTATCCGAGATATTTGAGCTAGAGCGTGCATGTCGGACGACCTTAGCACAGTAGAGAAGTCTATCGAGGAGATCCTAATAGACTTTATGGCTGAGAAGTTCATTTCCGTAGGAGCATAGAACTCGTCAACAAGAGGATTGCAAGAATCCCCTTTGACTGCACATCAATATGGGCCATCCCGAACTGTGACAGAGAAAATAAGTAAGCACCGTGACGACTTGGCAAATGTGAAGGTCATCCCGTCAGTCTTTCCCAAATATATCCCGCCTCTGGTTGGCGTGGTTAGGCGTGATAGCGTCCTGAGAAATTTTGACTATACACTGATCACTGCATACCGCCCGAAGGGGATACACGCAATTGGGCTATAGTTGGGACATATTTTGACCCTCAAGATCAATGATTTCAACTTAGGAGACTGCAAGAATTATGGAATGCTCACAGCACATAAGTACTTGATAAAGGAAACGGGGAAGAATTCAAATATAGTTCCCTAGTCGTGGACCATGGACATCGCGAGGACAACAATCCTTAATGTGATGAAGATACCACACTTTAGAAGACATCAGGAGGTTAATGCGTGTGTTAAACTCCTCCTGTCATGCTTCCATTGTGGGTACCTATGGTTGGATAGGTGCATCAATGTAGATTTGGAGTCGATAAACCAGATCATTGGATTGAGAATGCAAGGACCAAACCCTCAGAATTTTTAACCAAGGAAGGCTGCAAATCACACCCTGGTGCAATGAATAAAGGACACTTATGGCGATGTAGAGAAAGGGAAGCGGGGCTACAAGGTAGCATCCATCCAAAATGGAACAATACGCTTATCTTATCAACTGATAGCAAGAAAGATCGTTAGGAAGAATAAACCAACGCAGGTCATGGGGTTCATCATTGACCTCACAAGAAAGTGTGTTGAGGGGATGCAGATGAAATGGGTGAGCTACCTCGTCAACCAATTGGAGCAAGATTTCCATGAAACATAAGACTAGGGCTACGAGTTTCACTTCAGCTGGTTGCTGATTCTCATTTCCTTTGTCTCTTAGGAGATGCTAAAAGGAGAAACCTTCCCTGAAGTTGAGCCATTCGAACCACTGGTCGCGAGGTTCACCACCTTGTGGTATGCGAGAGATATGGTGAAGCAGTGGAAGTTGAACGCTGTCTTCCACACTTACTATCTACATCTCATGTGAGCCATTGAGTCATTCCCCTGAATGACTCCGAATACACTCCATCGATTCCAGCCAATAGCGAAGTTCTGCATAGATAGACACTTCATTTGCATCTCTACGCGCAATGATGAAAACAAGGAGGAGCTGCAGTCATACTATAAATTAACTAATGAAGACATGGAGGAGATAACTAAGGAGTGGTCGGTTGAATTCCTTGTACCATTCGAGAATATGGATATCTCCAACCCCAATATCATTGAAATTCCTGTGGTCACCAAAGAAGAATATGATGGACCAAGTAGCAACAAAAAGAAAAAGAAGGAAGAGGTGTAGGCAATAAACAATGCATCGAAGGAAACTGCGCCGGAGTCACCTAGAGGAGGAGGATATGATGAAGTAGGACAAAAAGAGGATGAAGGGGAAGAAGACAAGCAGGAACATGGTGAAGTGACACCCCCTAAAGATCCCCTTACAAAGGCCAAGACATCAAAGAAAATAAATATTTCCCCAGATAAACCCTTAGTGCGGAAGAATTCATGAGCCAATAAGACTCAATTACAGACTGTAGTTATGGTGTATGATATCGACCTCATCATCGCAGCTGTATTAGCTACCTCGGAGGAAATTTTTCAGCGAAACAAATCAAAACAGGAGAGAATGTATGACAGGATCGAGGAAGAGCTCAAAGGGGTACAATAAGCTCTCTATTCGAGCCACACAGTGTCTATTGTGTCATTGTCATCCGGGGGTATAGAAGTAGGAGATGAGCCTTCCCAAATATGCAGATTAGCAGATGTGACAGAGGCTTTCCTTTGTTGAGTACATGAGGAAAAAGAATAGGCCACAGAGGCCTTGAAGAAAGCAAAGGAGGAAGCCCTATATCTAATTCGTGTTGTGAAATAAGAGAAAGATGACCTCTGAGTGAAGTTTGAAGAGGAAAGAGAGAAGATCCAGAGAGAGAAATATCAATTGCTCGCAAAGTAGATTGGATTCAGAGAAGCATTCACTTGAGCACATCACTCCATGCCAGGATTTGCATAGATGGAAGAAGAGACAACTAAGATCCAAGTGGGGAAGCCCACTGAAGCCATTCAACATCTTCAAGAAAGAGTAGACGAACTAGAATTGCAAGTAGTGTCAAGCACTTCATAGGAAGTGCGATATTAGAGGGAAGAAACTGCCCAGAGAACAGTTGAAAGAATCAAGGCATTGACGTTAGAATGCAATCAACTCAGTAACCAAAGTGTGCAAACCTATGAGTGACTTGTAGAGGACCCATAACTAATAACATTAGAAGCACCGATTCAAGAGGAAAAGCAACAAGCATTGACAGTGAAAGCGCAACTGAAACTTATTTCAGTGGTTGAGAAGATGAAAAGTTCACATGAACAATGTGCAATTCAGTAGCAGGTCCATGCCATCCAGAGTAGAGTCATGGAAGTGACCTAGAGAATCCAGCTGATATAGGACAAAGCCTACACACTTTTTGAGGAGATCGAGGGACAAGGTGCACAACTGGAACAAGTGGTCACCATAGTGGAACAATGCTTGGAATGACCTATCACCAAGACAGTCATTTAGGAGTTCATCGATCAGGAGGCTTTGGCGAAGCAACAAGTCAGGGAAGCTCGAGCCAAGCGCAAGGCCTTTGAAGCAGAATTTCCCAAATCAGAGTGACTTAGGATGAGTCACATGTGAGTGTTGGGGGCCTGTTAGCCCTCGACCAAGTTTTGGAGAACGTTGGTCATGCTTGACCACTTTTGGGACTTTGACAGGCTGGTCAACAGAGCGCCCAGGTAAAGAAGAGATCACAGGATCTTTCCCCCTTTTGTGGGGTTTTTGGGTTTAGGGTTTATATAACGGGTATGGGATTTCGGCCCATGGGCTTACCCATGCTTAAGCCTCTTTTGTAATGTATAAATAGAGAGCTAGGAAATGTAAGAAGTAGTAGTGAATGTGTGTGGCTTAGTGAAAGTATTTGTAATTGGCTTTGTACATACTACGTGTTAAGACTTGTAGAGCTAAGTGCAAGTGAATATAAGAGGCTTTGTGCATAGATTGTGTAAGACTTTGTGATGTGACCTAACTCGGGGAAGGAGGATTTGGTGAGGTGCATGAAGATCTCATGTCCTATGCAGAGTGGGATTCGTGGCTCTGTGCATCTGAGAAGATTGGAAGAAGCTAATAAAGAAGAAGAAGAGTTGGTGGACGTAGCCCCACATTGGGGTGAACCACATATATCCTGTGTTGTGGTTTCTTTGTGTGATGTGGTTGATATGTTATTGATGTGATCTATGCTTAGTGTTGTAATATTTATGTATGTTATATGCATCTGATGTAGTAGCTTAGTTCCTTATATGTGAATGAATACTAGATCTACTTTGATGCTATGTGATGAATGATTAGATATATTTAGATCTTGATGAATACTGCGTTGTTCTGTAATTAGGGATTTTTCCTGTGATGTGAATAAGGGCCAAAGACTAATAAATGTTAATTTCTAAGTGCTATTTTAAGAATTTTGATCAGAGATTTGTGTCCCAACTAGGTTGTAGACACTTGAGTCCTACAATCCCCTTCCTCTACCTCAGGTGAGACTTCATCTTCTTTGCAGATGTTGCCGAAAGGTCCAATAGTTAGGGTTTTGTTGGTGCATTTTTGAAGAATTGAACCCTTGGTCTGCCCCTATGCCAACATTAACCATTCTTTAGGGCTTCCAACTTCATTACCTCATAACTCAACCATAAATATCTACATGGCGTACCACCTACCATTGGAAACAACATGACAAGGACCATCCATCTATGATAGTTTTGTATACAATTGAAGTAATATCCAACCTCATTTCCCTTAGCCAACTTCGAGCCTCATGAAAAAACCTCTAGGTTTCTTGTAAACTTCTTTAAAGCGTCTTCCCATGAGGGCCATGCTTAAATATATGCCATAAGGGTACTACTTTGGAGACTTCTTCAATTATACCCAATACTTCTAGAGGCTTCTATACTTCCTCTATTGTTGACATCATTGACAATCAATTTTCCAACAATCTTGACTCACACTCTTTCCCAAGATGATTGTACTCATTCCCATGATGTCCAATAACTATGGGATGTGACTCCTCACACCTACCCTCTTACAAGATTTAAATGGTTGGATTTTAGCACACTCCAGATCAAATCAGAAGGTTTTATACAATGATAATAATTCAGGAATATGGGTTGGATTAATACCCATGAATAAAATCTCCCTTGGACCCCCTCTCTCTTGTGGAATCATATCCCCCCATTGGTTTCATTTCTCTTTTATTGCAACCAGAGATCACAACTTTTATTAATCATCGCAATGTTCATAATAATGTTCATAATATACATTTGGCCCTTGACCACATTAAATCAATACAGACTCTTCACCCCAGTACATCGACTCACCAACCTAATTCACATTTATACAATTACATTATAATTTGTCGGAATTAGAACCATGGATATTACCTTCCCCTCTCCCTTATTTTTTCACTGTCCTTAGTGAAAAACACCACTAGGTGTACATTCATTTTACAATTTTGGCTCCCCAACCATTAATAAACATATAGGATCTTTGGCCTAATATGACATAGGCATTCTAACCTAATTATAAATACATAGGAACTCAGGCCCCAAAACATAGATACATAGGCACTTTGGCCCAAAAACATAGACACATTGGAACTCCAACCCCAAAACATAGATACATAACCCACTGACATTGTCCTACAACTATCCTAATTTCCACCAACTTTCTTCCACCAACTTGCCCAATCTAAGGAATGTACCCCCTATACAGCTCTCAGTCCATTGGGATGTATCATTATTTTATAAAGGATAACCTAAGGAATTTCTCCCCTTCACTATGATCATTCCATCAGGCTGAACCATTCATTTATCAAGGTCTTTCAGAATAGGTGACTAGGAATGTCACTATTGGGAACTCAGGGAAACTCGCTGCTAGGAAAAATACTAGTGAAAATAACTAGCAACAAGCTTTCTACCATAGTGAAAGTCACACAAGATTTCAATCTTCATGACTGAAACCTAGTTCTTCTACAATCCCGACAACTTTCTTCTTCTACAAGCCTGACAAATTTATTCTTCAACAGTGCAACTCCCACATAAGAGTTCACTCTTTAGGCTTGACAAATTGGTTCTTATGTTGTAATCACTCTCTAGTCTCAGGAATCTCTTTCACTGTTATACAGTTCCTCAGGCGATCCATCATTTTCCAAGGAGTTCTTATGTAGATGAATACCACATGCGGCTAGACTTACACTAACAATGCATAACGTGTGACAATTATTTCATCTGCATCATATGTATGCAGTAAATATGATACGTCATGATAAAATTTTCAATTATAATTTTCAAATTTGTTTTGTACAAGATTTTTTTTTTCTTCCAAAAAATGACTTTTATTCTCATTATATTGGGCTCTAGCAGCTATAGAGATCAATCTTCCTTATGTCTAACATCCTTTCCATATTCAATACTACTCTACCTAAATTTTTTCTTAATCTTCACTCAACCACACAAATTGTTAGTGTATCATAACAATTTGAAATTATAAATTTTCTCAATTTTTTTTTATATAGGGAAATAAAATTTCCATGCACAAGTTTTCCTCTCATTATGATTTACTCATATGATATAAAGCATTGGTATTGTTATCACATAAAATTTTCAGAGTCTTGTGAATCTAGCTTTTTTCCCTAAGTCTGTAATTTTGCCTGTCTCTCCTCCTTTTGCAGACCCAATCATAAGGTTTTTCCCTTTTGACTTATAGTTTTCTTCTTTTGCCTTCCTAAGAGGTGTCATCCCTAAGCCTTTATGTTTTCTCTGAGATCAATCACTTCTCTCTCCTTGTCTCTATCACTAATCATTTTTCCTTCTTGAGCCCTTTTTGGCACAGGGGCAGACCCAGGGTTCAACGCTACAACAACGCACCAACAAAACCCTAACTACCGACCCTTTAAGAAACACCTGCGAAGCAGATGAAGTCTCACTCGAGGTAGAGGTAGGGGTGGTTGCGAGACTTAGGTGTCTGCAAAATTAGATGGGACACAGATCTGTGATTCTAACACTTAGCAATCACCTAGCATAGATTATTCATCAATATTCAACCCTTATGATACTTCACAGATAACACAGAGCATCGCAGTATGTACATAGATCTAAGATAATTCAACACTTAGACACAACAAGATATATTAGATTCAATCACTAAGAATCTTACATACCATATCTAACATTCATTCATATCTCAGAAGCACAAAGCATAAATAGATCTATCTAAACGCATCAAATCATTTAGCAAAGGAAGAGACAAATACATCAGGTCGAGGCACAACGCACAACACATAGATTTACCGTGGTTCACCCCCCACCCTGGGGATACATCAACAAAGTATTCTTTTTTATTAGCTTCAGTTAATCAAGTTACAACATAGAGTCACCAAAAAACCTTCTGCACAAAGGATAGAAGATCTGCGCAGCTTGCTAGATCCTTCTTCCTTGCGTTGCAGCACAAATCCTTATATATCTCTATAATAACTTGCACTTAGATATGTAACCCTTCTATAGTCATGCATAGAGCACTACTAGCACTTATCTTACATCACATGGATGGGCTACTGTCCCCTTACTTACTTCACCTAGACATCTATTCATACATTACAAAAGTGGGCCTAAGCATGGGTAAATCCACAGGCCAACATCCCTTTCCCATTACATTATCCCCAAAACCCTAAAAAGGACCCAAAAGGGGTCTAACTTCCACGATTTCCACTTTGCGTTGCGCTCCATCTTTGACAAGCTGTCGAAGTCCCAAAAATGGTCAAATATGACCAAGTGTTCCTCAAAACTTGGTCAAGGGCCAACAACCCTCAGTCAATCATCCAAGTATTTGTTCATAGAGGCCGCAGCCATAAGCACAAGCGCAACACATAGAGTGGTCTGATATGGACTTGGATCAAGCGACCGAGAAAGTTCAGTTTGGCAGAGGAAATTTGATTTCAAAGTTCATAGATGAAAAAAAAATTATAAGCATGGGAATCAGGAGTTCAAAACATTTTTGAAGTTGTTTGTAAAAGATTTGAATCCCTGAAACCTGAAATCAGTAGGAGCCATTCGATCCAGTAGGATGTGTGGCACCAGATCCGAATCATAGAGAAAGTCATTTTGAGAAAACCAAAGTAAGGAGTGCATAGATTTCCTGAGTCCTGAAATACCGAGGTCCCACAATGCTGATATTTATCTAGGCCCTCCTATCCAGTGGGTAGGCATGGCACCTAATCCGAGAAATCATGATTTTGCAACTCGGAGGTTTGAGCATGGATCACGTCATGAAGTCACAAAACACAAAATCGAGAAGCACCTGGGAATTGGGCCCGTGGTCACTTCCCACAGTCATATGGAAAACGGGGCTATAAAGAAGGGCATGCATCTATTGGGTGGCTGGTGACTAAGGTTATTTGGGGAGATGATCACGTCCGTCAAATTCGAAATAGGTTTGACCATCGATCTAGATGGGCCATTTCGCAAGTTCAAGTATCGGGATATTTGGAATCGAGTGGAGTGAAGATTCCTGAAATGAGAAGTGCCTAAATTTCACAAAAAAGAAACCTCGGGTCATTACCCGAGGTCACATGAAGCGATGGAGAGGAGCCACTCTAGAAGCCGAGGGTTCCTGTGTTTTCACAGGGGAAGATCTACGTGTTCTCAAGGCACTGAGATTGACTTGAAGGAGTCATGAACATCTTTGGAGCATTCATGGGTGTTAGGATCCATCCTGATCCCAATGAAAGTAGTTAATGGAAACATGGGAGGTTGTTGAAACCTCGTCTCACCACATAAATGGAAATAATGGAAGGACATCCGTGAAGGCAGACTGTCAACCGAAAGTTCCCCTGTCAATGAATTCTCATGCAAAGCCCATACTGATCTAAGATCACATCTAATAGAAGAATGCAAGTGTAGACTGACAAATGAAGATGCAGATGCAAAGTTTTGAATGTAATAGCCAATTCACATCTCTCATGGTGGCGAATTCTTCTGAGTATAAATATTCAATTTTGATATTTTGTTATGGTCGATGGTAGAGAAAAGCTCCCGTATTGTAAAGTTTTAAGTGAAGCTTCTAGTTATGCGTTGTCGTATGAGATTTCTTGTTTAATGAAAGTCAACTTTCTTTCTCCCTCTTGTTTCCCTCTAATACTAAAAGAGTTCATGAGTGACTGATTCACATGAATTATTGTGATTATATTATGATGACTGTTTGATCATAGTGTTGTTATAATTCCTTTCAGTTTCTTTGATATTTGAATTGAAGAAGATATTGTGTTTAAGTTTTTCCTCCTTAGGCTGTTGGAAGGCCAGATGTCCATAGAAGCCTCTAAACTCTCCTCAAGTATTCCCTCTAGTCACCCTTACTCCAACTTACTGACTGAAGTTGATTCCAGACCCCAATTGCTTATGCATGCTAGTCCAGTTTTTCTGAGTTAAAATGATATCATCTTGAGTCTGCGCCCATTTGAACTCTGTAAAAATCAACTTGTGGCATAAAACTCTGATGGGTACTGGGCTTACCTTCGACGCAATATGGAGGTGAATTCTAGTGCTAACATTTATGGCACCGTTGTCGGGGACAAATTGAATATTTTCCCTGGGATTGAATGACAAATCTTACTAGTTATGAAGGTGCATCAGAACTCAGAACATTGAATATTGCAACTGTGCACCTGGTGACTCCATGGTTTCAACTGTGGCTTCTAGTGACAGACACATGAGGTCTACTCCACAAATGCCTTTAGCAAATCTTACTAGTTATGAAGGTGCATCAGAACTCAGAACATTGAAGATTGCAACTATGCACATGGTGACTCCATGGTTTCAACTGTGGCTTCTAGTGACAGACACACGAGGTCTACTCCACAAATTCCTTTAGCAAATACTGAAGCTGACCCTGAGAAAATTATCAAAAGACGATCAACCCTTCAGGAAGGAAATTCTGCTATTGAACTAGGTATTTATGATGATTTTCACTATCCTCCTATAGAAACTCTAGTAGTTGTATCTCATTTTCCTACTACACCATCTATTGGAGCTTCTAGAAGTTTAAATTTTGGGAGTTTTCCTGTTGATTTCCCCTCTCCTAGTTTCACTACTCCTCCTCCTATTAGGGTTATTGATTTTACAGGGAGAGAAACCTCTATTCCATCGATACTTGAGGCCTTTCATCCAGATCATGAGTTGTTTCCTTTTGTTCCCATAAGCACACCTCCAATCTCCCCTTCCCGAACTCCATCTTCTCCCAATTCACCTCCAATTCACGTCCAAATGGCAGGTGCTAATCCTCCTAGGAACAGGATGGCTGAGATATTAGTTGCTAGATACACCCCCCTAGTTTTACCTTATTCTATGAATTCTCTCCCAACCACAGATTACCTTAAGTACATGCCCCAATTCATAGGGGAGGGAGACATGACTGTAGAAGATCACCTTTCATCCTTTTATAGATTTGTAGAGATTCAGGCCATCGAAAATGAAGATGTGTGGATGAGAGATTTAGTGCAGAGTCTTGATGGCGATGCTAGGGATTGGATTAAGGACTTTCCTCCTGGAACTATTGACGATATTGATGCTCTGGGTGATTCCTTATTAAGACATTGGGGGAATAAAAAATATCTCCTTTATTATATTACAAAATTTGGGGCTCTTAAAAGAAAAGAGGGGAATCCATTTCAGACTTCTCGAAGAGATTTAATAAGATGTATAAAAATATTCCCACTGAAGTTAAGCCTACCGAAACCTCCACCAAGATGACTTATTCTAGTGCTTTCAATCCTGATTTTTACCTCCTATTGAGATAAAGGAGAGCTACCTCTTTGGCTCATATGAAAGATGCAACCCTTGAAGTAGAATCCAATATATTGGCAACTAACAAATTTAGGGGTAAAATTGATAGAGACAGAGGAAAGGGTAGGTATGAAAATCCAACTTCAAGTTCCTCTGCCGCCCCCCCTCAAACAGTTGAAATGACCAAGCTACTAAATTCACTCTCTTCTAGAATGGAAAAGATTGAATTATAAGGAAGGCAGGGCTATAGAAATCCCCAAAATGCTGATAATAGAGGTAACTATAGGAGGACTAACAATACTCCTCAGATTATCCAAAGAGACCAGAGGAGAATAGATAGAGATGATCAGAAAATCTAGACCCCTCTCCAAATTAACCTTGTTACTGGCAAAGAAGGAGAGGAGGAAGAGTTTGACCCTGAAATTCATTGTCATGGGGACACCTCCTCATTTCCTCATTTAACCCAAACTGCATATGAAGAGTCTCTCATGGATAGTCTATTAAATGAGTTGAGCAAAGGGGAAAAAACCAACATCAACCCAAATAGGTATAACCTCAGATCTAAGAAGAAAGAAGGAAATCCTGATGTTCCTTATCAGCCCACCAGTGCAGAGAAGCTCACCAAAAATGTGGTGGATATTAGAAAATAAAAAGAGGTACAAAAACCCTCACGAATGGTCAAAGGTCACGTCACAGAAGTGAAGGATATTCTGAAGCCCTCTCCCCTTTTCAATTTTGGCCATGAAATCCAAAAAATTAGAATCCCTATACCCCTTTCGGAACTGGTCAAGCATGAAGATTTCAAAAGGAGCCTATTTAAACTATTGTAGTCTAAACCTACATTTCATTCCAAAAACTCAGTCAATTTGCAAGATGAAAAGCCAACTGTCATATTAGGACCTTTGTTAGAAGATAGAGATGATTCATCCCCTCCCTTATACACTTCATTGAACATCCATGATAATATGTTGCATAACTACTTAATGGATTCAAGATCATCCCACAATCTTATGCCTAAGATTGTCATGGAAGAACTTGGGTTGGAAGTCACAAACACCTACCATGACCTGTATTCTTTCGACTCCAGGAAGGTGAAGTGCCTTGAGGTTATCAAAGAATTGGTCATGTCCCTGTTCTAGCTACTAATGAAGAGTGTATTCATGGATATCATAGTGGCTGATGTTCCCCCTAAGTTCACAATGATCCTATCTATATCTTGGATAAATAGACCTGGGGAAACCTTGCAGATGGACCTTTCATATACCACCATTCTTGTGTTCAGGGGTGAACACAGGAGACTTTACAGGGAAGCATAGATCGCATACATCATCAGTGATGAAGCAAACCCCATCAACCATCCTATTTTTTCTTTTAACATTGACTTAGGATCCAACATATTGCAGCTCGCAGATGCTTCTGAAGCTCCTCTTGAAATCAGAAAGCAACCCATTTCTTTTTGTGAAATACCTCCCCCAACTACTTCTGTGTGGAAGATGTTCTTCTATGGAGCCTCTTCTAAGGAAGGGGCTAGTACTGGAGTGGTTTTTGTGTCACATTTTCAAGAGGCTATACCTTTGTCCTATAAACTAGAATTTGAAGCTACCAACAATATGGCAGAGTATGAGGCTCTTGTTTTGGGTTTAAGGGTTGCGAAAGACATGGGGATTGAAGAGCTAGCATTATTTGGAGATGATGAACTAATTGTTCATTAGGTCAAAAATATTTATCAAGCCAAGCACCCTAGGCTTAAGACTTACAGAAATGAGGTGTGGGACCTAATTGATAACTTCTTCTTAGCTTTCAACATTTCATTTATTCCAGGAGAGGAGAATACTATGGTTGATTCTTTGGATGTCTCAGCGAGCCATTTCAAAATCCCACTACAACCTAAGTTCAGGTATGATATTGAGGTAAGATATAGGCCCTCTGCACCTTAAAATATCAAGCATTGGAAGGTGTTCAAGGATGATCTTGAGATCAAATTTTTTTTTGAGTCTGTTGATGAGTTCTCTGCATTACACATTGATCAGGATCATGATTCTGAAGGTGACCCTCACACTGATGTATTTTTAAATAAAATTTTTAATCACCATATTGTTCATATACCTAGCAACCACATTGCAAAAGGACTAGTTCCTTTAGAAATATTGTTCGATGGGAACGATGTGGAAATAAAGTTTAAAGGCCCAACTGAGGATGCTGCTATAGATGAATGCAATATTGGTGCAGAGGAGGATCCAAAGTTTGTCAAGTTGTTAAGTAGTCTGTCAAGGGAGCAGAGAGTCGAGTATACTGAGCTACTAAATTAATTTAGTGATGTGTTTTCCTAGACCTATGAAGACCTCAGAACATACGACACAACTGTCATTGAGAATAAGATCCCATTGAAAGAGGAGGCCAGACCATTTAGGCATAAATTAAGACAAATAAATCCTATGTTGCTTACTATTATGGAAAGGGAGGTAAAGAAGCTACTGGATGCTCAAATCATTGTCCCTTTGAGATATTCTGAATGGGTGGCCAACTTGGTTCCAGTGAGAAAGAAGAGCAGAGAAATCAGAATCTGTGTTGATTTTAGGAATCTGAATAGAAGCTCTAAGAAGGAAAATTACCCTTTCCCAAAGATGGAACACATATTGTAGAGGGTGACAGGTGCATCCATGATCTCCATGATTGATGGATTTTCTGGCTACAATCAGATCTTTGTCCTACCTGAAGATAGAGAAAAGACAACCTTCACCACTCCTTGGGGCACATTCATGTATGCCAAAATGCCCTTTGGATTGATGAACGCAAGAGAAACCTTCCAACGAGCCATGGACATCGCCTTTATTGGAAAAAGAGACAAATTTTTGGTCATCTATCTAGATGACATAACAGTCTTCTCCAAATCTGATAAAGAACATTGTTAACATTTGACAAAGTTCTTCTCAAAATGCATAAGGTTTGGTCTCTCCCTAAATCCCAATAAGTTTGTATTTTCCACGTAGGAAGGAAAATTGTTGGGACACATTATATAAGCTGAGGGGGTCAGGATTGATTCAAGCAGGGTAAAATCTATCCAAGCCTTATCACTTCCTAGATCCAAGAAAGAAGTTCATTCCTTCCTGGGAAAAGTCAATTTTTTGAGGAGGTTTGTTTCAAATTTTGCCGAATTGTTGAAGCATATCACAACCATGCTCATGAAGGGGAACACAGTAAAATGGATTACCGAGTCTAGAGAATCCTTTAACCAAATCAAGAAGGCACTGACTGAAGAACTTGTGCTAATCAGTCTTGATTATTCCAAGGATTTTCTAATTTTTTCCTTTGCTTCATTTGATACAGTGGCCGTTGTTTTACTAAAAAAGAATGATGCAGGTTTGGAGTAGCCTATTTCCTTTTTCAGTAGAGCACTAAGAGACACAGAGGTCAGATATGAAATCATGGATAAGAAGGCCTATGCCTTGGTGAAATACCTCAAAGTGTGCAGAGTCTATGTTCTTCATTCGAAGATCATTGCATATGTTCCTTCAACTGTTGTGAAGGACATCCTCATCGAGCTTGACATAGATGAGAGTTGGAGCAAGATGGAAATAAAACCCACCAATCTAGTCAAAGGCCAAGGTTTAGCCAAGCTGTTGGCTGAATCTAATTGTAAATATTTGGAGGTTAGCTTCATCAACACATTCTTAGAAAATCAACAGGCTAAAGTGTCTGATAGGAGCCTTCAGGATAGACCCCCATTGGCAGAATGTGCTTGGTACAAAGATATCATATATTTTCTGAAAATGTTGCAACCTCTAGATGGAATGGGGAAGATAAAGGAAAGAGATTTAAATCTCAAATCGATTAGATATTTCCTTATCGGCCAGGATTTGTATTGGAAAGACCCTCTAGGAGTGATTTTTAGATGTTTAGACCCACAGGAGGCCCAAAAGATTATGTTTGATTTTCATGAAAGCCTATGTGGGGGAAATCACTTCTGGAGAACCATAAACTACAAACTTCTAAGGGCTCGATACTTCTAGCCTACTATGTTCACTGATGCCTGTGCAAAAATTAGGGTTTGCATCAAATGTCAGAAATACTCTGGGAAGAAACAAGTCAAGTCTTTGCCATTGAAGCCTATAATAGCTTTAGGACCCTTTCAACAGTGGGGCCTAGATTTTATTGGGGGGATTCATCCTCCTTCCAGTGGTCAACATAGATGGATCTTGTTTTCCACTGATTACTTCACCAAATGGATAGAATCTATCCCCACAAGAAGTGATTCTCACAAAGTAATCATTGGTTTTCTTGAAGATATTATGGCAAGGTTTGGTTGTCCGAAAATGATTGTCACTGATAATGCTTCATCCTTCAAGGCTGGGCCATTAATCCAGTTTTGTGAGCAGTTTGAAATTTCATTGATTCACTCAAATCCTTACTACCCCTAAGGGAATGGACTGGCAGATTCCTTTAACAAGAACCTCATAAAAATTATCAAAAGACTGCTAGATGACAATAAGAAGGCATGGGATTCAAAGCTCGAGTTTTCTCTGTGGGCTGATAGAGTTACAACAAAGAGGTCTCTTGGAGCCTCTCCTTTTCATATTTTGTATGGAGTTGAGGCCATCTTTCCTTCTTAGCTCGCCTTTCCGGTGGTAAAATTCTTCCAAGACTACCAAGGAGAACTTGATGACATGGTCAGGAGAATATTACAACTGGTAGAAGTGCAAGAAACCAGAGAGAAGCTACTGGACATGGCACATGACCATCAACATAAGATCAAGAAATTTTTTGGAAAAGTAGTAAGGATGATTTCCAGCTGGGGGATATAGTACTCAACTAGGATGCACCCAGACAAAACAAGGGCAAACATGTTAAATTTGAAGCCCTTTGGATTGGACCCTTCAAAATTTTTGAGACACTTTCAAATACTACTTACAGGTTGCAAAATTTGGAGGGTGACAAAGTTTTTAGTGGCCTTGTAAATGGGCACTTCTTGAAATTGTTTTTTGTTTAAAGCCACATTCAACATCCCACCATTGTAAATACCGTTCTTGTTTTATGTTTATTTTGTTTTTAATAGGAGACTCCATAGCAAAAATATAAGGCTCTAGAATTACTTGTTCTTGGCAACTCATAGGGAGCATGCCATCCCCTGTGGAGCCAAATGGTATCACATAAACTTGTCAGAGTCTTGTGAATCTGGGGTTTTTACCTAAGTCTGTAATTTTTCCCATCTCTCCTCCTTTTGCAGGCCCAATCATAAGGTTTTTTCCTTTCATCTTATAGTTTTCTTCTTTTACCTGCCTGAGAGGTGTCAACCCTAAGCCTTTCTATTTTCTCTGAGGTTGATTAATTATCTCTCCTTGTCTTTGTCACTGATCATTTTTCCTTCCTGAGCCCTCAGTCAGTCATCCAATTATTTCTTCACAGAGGCCGCAACCATAAGCATAGGAAAAACACTTAGAGTGGTCTGATATGGACTTGAATCAAGCAACTGAGCAAGTTTAGTTTGGCAGATGAAATTTCCTTTCGAAGTTCAGAGATCAATGAAAAGTTATAAGAGTGGGAATAAATAGTTCAAAACGTTGTTGAAGTTGTTTGTAAAAGATCTGAATCCCCGAAACCTGAAATCAACAGGAGCCGAGCTGATCCAGCAGGATGCGTGGCACCAGATTCGAACCACGGAGAAAGTTATGTTAGCAAAACCGAAGTAAGGAGTGCACATATTTCCCGAGTCCCAAAATGCTGAGGTCCCAAAATGCTGATATTCATCTGGGTCGTCCAATCCAGCGGGGACATGTGGTACCTGATCCAAGAAATCATGATTTTGCAACTTAGAGGTTTGAGCATGGAGCACGTCACAAAGTCGCGAAACGCGAAATCACAAAGCGCCTGGGAATTGGGCCCATGGTCACTGCCCATAGTCATATGGAAAACTGGGCTATAAAGGAGGGCATGCACCTATTGGGAGGATGGAAACTAAGGTTATTTGGGGAGACGATTGTGGCCATCAAATTCGAAATAGGTTCGATCGTCGATATGGATGGTCCATTTCACAAGTTCAAGTATCGAGATATTTGGAATCGAGTGGAGTGAATATTCCTAAAATGTGAAGTCCTAAAATTTCACAAAAAAGAAGCCCCAGGTCATGACCCAAGGTCACATGAAGCGATGGAGAGGGGAAACTCTAGAAGTCAAGGGTACCTGTATTTTCATAGGGGAATCTCTATGCGGTCTCAAGGCACCTAGATTGACTTGAAGGAGTCGTGAATGTCTCTGGAGAATTCACAGGTGTCAGGCTCGATCCCAATCCAAATGAAAGTAGTTAATAGAAATGGGGGAGGTTGTTGAAACCTTGTCTCACCCCATAAATGGAAATCATGGAAAGACGGTCATGAAGGCAGACTATCAGCCGAGAGTTCCCTTGTCAATGAATTCTCTTGCAAATCCCATACCAATTTGAGATTGCATCTAATAGAAGAATGCAAGTGCAGACTGACAGATGAAGATGTAGATGCAAAGTTTTGAATGTAATAGCCAGGTCACATATCTCATGGTGGTGAATTGTTCTGAGTATAAATACTTAGTTTTGATATTTTTTTATTGTCGATGGTAGAGAAAAGCTCCCATATTGTAAAGTTTTAAATGAAGCTTCTGGTTCTCTGGTTACGTGTTGTAGTCTAAGTTTTCTTGTTTAATGATAGTCATCTTTCTTTCTCCCTCTTGTTTTCCTCTGATACTGAAAGAGTTCATGAGTGACTGATTCACATGAATTATTGTGATTATATTATGATGAATTTTTTATCATAGTGTTGTTATAATTATTTTCAGTTTATTTGAGATTTGAATTCAAGAAGATCTTGTGTTTAAGTTTTTCCTCCTTAGGCTGCTAGAAGGCCATATGTCCATAGAGTTGATTCCAGGCCTCAATTGCTTATGCATGATAGTCCCATTTTAATGATTTAAAACAATATCATCTCAAGTCTGTGCCCATTTGAACTCTTTAAAAACCAACACGTGACATAAAACTCCGATGGGTACTGGGCTTACCTTTGACAAAATCCAGAGGTGACTTCTAGTGCTAACATGTATTCTTTATTGGCTTACATCCATGCCATCTGCAAGACCATTTTCCCTACAATTTTCTCAACTTTAGTGCAACAAAACAAATTGTTAGCAATTTTAAATTATAAATTTCAAAACTGTTTTATATAGGAGAAATAAAATTTCTCAGGAATGAGATTTCCTGCTAATTATATTTGACTCACACAACAACACACATCAGTCTCTTTTATGGGCTTACATGCATGCCATATTTAGGACCATTCTTCCTGCATTTTCTCAACTCCAATGCAACCAAATAGATTGTTATCATTCATGCACAATTACAATAGTTCATGAAATGATCTTAGATTTGTATTTTACCAACAATTCAATCATTTCCCGCCACTATTCACATAAACAAAAATTGAAATTCAACCAATAATCATATTATTTATATTGAAACTATCGTTCACTATACATTTATTATCATCGCACCAATATTTTCATAATGCAATCAAGAATTACCCATAATTAAAAATAATATACCAATACTCATGGCCACATCCACACAATGCATCCTTGCATTGACTCTAGAATACCATATTTTCATGTCATGCATTCCACCATGTGTGTTGGAAGGTATGGACCATGCCTCAATACATCATCCAAAGTATTCCCCACAACCCATGCAATCCGTTGGATACCTTCCTCTTCAACCCATAGACAACACTAGGAATATCATCCCTTAGTGATATTTAGTGTAGGAAAGAAAGTTGCAGTACAAACGTTAGTTACATAGGGAAAACCATTATTCACTTGGATGGAACTATAGCCTTTCCATATTCAACCACATCATGACCTCACACATGACCATACCTAGTGGAATTCATTGCTACAACATGAGTAAAGTCTCATGACTTAACTTGGTTATGATCACATAACCAATCATAATGCAATATGCAATTAAATTTCTCATAAATGCATTCAGGCAACAATTAATATTTTCATACTCAAGGCCTCCTACCTTTACATCAAATAAAATATTGAAAATAAAGCTAAGTGAATTCTTACCTAAATTCCCTTCAACATTTATACATCATGAACACCCTCAAATTCATATCTGCATGGTTGTTATTACAATAATTGGTGCTACCAACTTAGCTGATATCTTGTAGAAGCTTGAAGGCTCCTTTCGATTGACCTCTTTATCAACATTTTATCATCATATTTTTTATTCATATGGATACACAATCTATCATAACATT
>ML792326.1:151127-192617 GCA_009831015.1 Picea engelmannii | reverse complement strand
TCCACTTGCACAAATGCACATTAGTATGTACCAAGCATTTGATCTTTCATACCTATTTTATGCACATGCATTCTATCTTTATTATATGCATCATGCATTAATTCTATCATGCACTCCAATGCATAGCTCTCTCAGATTCAATTAATTATTTATCTTGTCAGTGTAGATGCTTGTCCTTCAATCCCTATAGAACCTTGCTTCCCTACGCACTTCTATTCTTCTCATCTATGCACCACTGGCCCCTATTCTACACCTGCTATCCAAGATCCCCACTTGGCCATTTTGCATTCCAACCACTAAATCCACTAGTGCTTCCATCTCACAATTGATTTATTTAGGGAGAGAGAATCTGTCCCAATATCTCTTGGATAAATTCTCAATATTCATAGTGTTATAAAATGCACTAATCCAACTAAACATTAAAATTTTAATATAATTATCCACTCGCAATTTCCTTCACTAAACCGGCCTTAAAATACCATAATAATTGATTAACATTTCAACACTATGAAATAATCTTTTATGTCATCTTTATATCATTTTTTTCCATCCATGGATTTGCTTGATTTTAAATACTTTATTGAGTGATTCATTGCGAAACACTACTTGGCCATACAAGACCACTCTATTCCAAATGGAATACTACTCATCCTCCATTTGCACATGTACCCTGCTTTTGTGGTGCACTCTGATAACAGAGGTAGGTTCCTTGATTGTGTACTTTTAGACAAGGGTTCTTAGATAATATCCAACAATTCATTCATCCTATATTTTCATGATTTCTCATGGATATGACTCATCCACTCCATGCGTCATACCTCATCTCATGGTATCCTTTTTCTTTTTCTTGTAGCAAGTTTGTAGCCTTCACTATATTTCTACCTTCAAGGCTATGGAGTCCTTCTTAAATACCTGTGAATGCAATGCATTTTCTCCTTTATTAGAATCATTCTTTATGTGAGAAGCTCTATTAAATTACTTTTTAACACATTTGGGCTCTATAATAGCTTAATACTGACATTCCCTTTTTCTTCCTTATACCTTTGTCAACCTTGCATCACTTGCTCTACAGTCCTACACTTCCCTTTGCATCTCTTTTATGCTTCAACCAATTGTACAATATTTACCTACTTCCCTATCAAATAGATCCTATAATTAGTCTATAATATACCCACTTAATGATCAATTGTGGAATTTATCCTCTTTCTAGAAATCTCTTTTACACAACACTCTTTGTAGAGTGCTCTTCCGCTTATTAACAATGCTCTGTTAGTAAGATCAACTTCTCTTATTATCTAGGTTTCTCCCAACTTTGATGCTATTTGGAAAAATATTCACAGTGAGTAATTGCATGGTTCTTGAAATCCAATTCCACTTTCCATTACATTTCACGTAGTTATTTATTTCCTCAATAGACTTATACAATATCTTCCATGTTTCCATTACTCTGATATTTAATCCTAGGCTTGAATTTATCCAATTATACCTCTAGTTCTACATCATGTGCAAGCAACCATTTTTGTTAGAATTATGCATAGTATATAATTTTTTTCATTTAATGCTATGGGTCTTTCTCTATCCCAATTTATAAAGGAAACAAAATAAAAATAAATAAAAAAAATTGTTCCTTGGATGCATTCCTCTCCGAAACATCTCTCCAATGACTTTACCTATGCCTCGATCAGAGTTCTAAGAGAAGAGTTACAACTTCCATATGCTGCAATTTCCACTCATTTAATGTTACAACAATCTCTTTTATCACTTTCTAAGAAAATATAACACCCAATTCAAAATTATGGGTTGACATATATCTTCTTTTCCTCAAGAAATTTTCAGCGACGATTCACTTTCTCAATTCCGAGATCTGAGCTGAAAGTTATGGTTCAAACAAGTTTAGTCTATTTTATCCAATTTGCCCCTGTATGCTAGATGCGTCTTATTTCATTCCCAACATAGTTTTACATACTTAGATCTAAAATATGACTCCATGGATGTATTCTATGGATCATAATATTTCCATCGATTTCTCATGTTCCCCATTATTATTTTGGGGTACAAAATTATGGCCCTTAGAAGTTAATTGGGTCTTAAATTTACCCTGCATTTTTTGGCATGTAACTTCCTCATACTAGTTCCATTTGACGAACAATTTACACCGTTAGAAAACTCTCTTTGTATTTTAGATGCCAAAATTCTATGTCCTAGAAGGACATATAGTTTCATATGAAATTTGATTTCTAAAAATGTTGTTTAGGCCCTCAAAAATGCCTTGCAAGATGGAAGACTTGGGAAAAATTTGAATTTTCATATAAAAATTCACTAAATCACTGCTATAAAAGTCCTTATATCCAAAAACAATTGATCCAAAAATCAAGATTGATCATAATCATTGATATTCTTGGGCTTTCCAAGATTATACTTGACGTCCATAGGCCTATCAAAATTCATCTTCAGAGTCTTCCCATCAGAACTTCAATTTTTGGTCAAGTCATTTCCCTGAAAATCGTAGTCTAAACATTGTCAAACTTCTTCCAGAACTTGCAGTATGAAGCGTTATCGGGCTACTGATTAGAAACCTTCCAAATCAATGAATCTGATATAATTGGAGCCCTTCTTAATTTCCAGGGTATTCCCATCAGAGTTCTTCCACTCTTGACTTTCCTTCCCCCTCTGACACATCTAACAGTCCTAAGATTAAAAAATCAATGACTCTGATAGAATCAAACCTTCAAACTGATCATGGGATCAAATTTTGCTCAAAACTTCAAAGTTCTTAGAATCTCTTCAAATCGAACGAGAGTGTAGACCTCATCATTGCAAACCCAACGCAACTCGTTTGGGTTCAAACGGACGTCGGGAGCGATAGATATCACGATCTGTTCGAATCGTCAAACAAGTAAAAAAAGGACGCTGACTGTGCAGTCCGTATAGGATGATGTGGCAGTCTGTACGATGACATGGCAGAGGCCGTACGTCTATACACTAAAGTGGCAGATGATGATGTGGCAATTCCGGATTGGTAGTCGAGGATGAATAACATTCTGACACGTGGAATTTAATGGACGAATGGTGTGGTGCCACGTGGTCCAATTATGGGCTGCCACGTGGCACCATTGTATTGGTTGGTTGTTCAAAATTATATGGAGTCCACCGGATTCGAACCCTGGACCTCCATGCACATGTAGCACTTTAGAAATCGCCGCATAACCAACATACCACACATTGTTCCTTGTTATGTATACGGGTTATAATCTATTTAAATTTATGTAATGTTTCATATGGCGGGGGGTCAGGTCGGGGCTTATCCCCGACCCGCAGTTCTATTTCTTTATACATATGACCATTACCATATCGTATGCACGGGAGTTCATATTACAAATGAAGTCCTAGCCCCCAGTTTCACATGTGACAATACACGGAGGGCGCGAGGGGTTAAGTTTGGTATTTTGAAACGGTTTTACCCGCCACTTGTCATTATTCTATTCGCTTGGAAACAAAGCCCTCGTTTTTCCCTAGCGCGAGGTCATGTGGTGACCACATGTGCCCACAAGTTTGGCGGTTAGGGGATGGCGCACCCATAACCATACTACAACTCGCATCATTTGCCCAGTTGCATTCGGTGCCAGGTTTTTACGCTTAAATAAGAGTGTGTGCTAGGTTGAATGTACAGAGGTGCATTTTGTAGTTGCAGAGACAACAAGCTTGAAGGGGAGACTTCAAGGAAGCCTAACTTCTTCGTTTTTTGGCCAAACGAGGTGCCAAAAAATCCCAGCTAGGGGTTTTTGGACGTTCTGAATCCATTGGAGTAGTCTATTTGGCAGTTTGAGAATTGTAAAGCACATTTTTGAGCACTTTGAGAAAATAATACAAATGATCCATTGGAATATGGACTAGGAGATGTAGCCCAAGAGAGGGGTGAACTCCTTTATCATTTTCTATGTTATGTGTTTTCTGTTCATTGATTATGTTTTTGTTTATATACATCTTGAATGAGTAAATCCTATTAATGATGTGTTGCAAAGTTGATCCATTTTCTTTTAACACATAAATTTTACTTGTAAATATTTTCAAGAATACAAGTCTTCTTCATTTTTAGATCAAAAAATTACATGAAAATTAATGTCCCTTCCTTCCAACCTCTTCATACTCGACCCTATGGGGCCCATGATAGATCAATTTCTATCGTTACACCCTTCCCACTCACAAATCAATGCTCCAGATTACTCCTTAGAGAAACTTCCATCATAGTGCATTCCCCTACGGAACCACAAATCATTCCGACCAACACCCTCCAATGAATATTTAGTATCTAACAATATCCATATTCTATAGTTTAGGTTAAAATCAAATCCATAAGGCTTCCAAACTGCACCTAGAGACTCACATCCATTTCCCCCTTGATCCAGGTGGATATTGGTGGCCACCCACCTATTCCAATTGGCTCCTCTTGTCCATTTGTTTTTCAGCACGTTCTTCTGTACTTATTTGTAATCATGGGTTCTACACTTTTGGGGATATGTGAAGCTCTACACATCCTCCAGGTGGATATTGGTGGCCTCTCGTCTAATCCATCTGGCTTGTTTTGTACTTTTTCATGTTAGCACATCTTGTTGTACTTCCAGGGTTGTTTTAGGCCCCTAAACATTGGTTTTTTTCCCATCACAGTCAAACTATAGACATAGTCAAATTTTGATCACAGAAGGTGTAGTCCTCTGAAATACCTTTCCAATGGGCTATCAAGCACCTAAAACGGAGGTTGTATGCAAAGGTTATGACCCTGAAAATTTGAGGTACCAACTTACCCATAGTGGCCCACATGAATTTTGGCGTTTCACCTTCTAGGGTTAGGTTTTTGGATGTCTAGGGTTTTGACATTCATGAGTAATATCAAAAAGGCCTCTGGAGCCTCATTGTAATGATTTTTCTCAAACGGATTCATGTAGTAGCCACATATCATCTCAAAGATAGCTACCACCATTCAAGAAAGTGTTTCAGTTCTGCAGTTTTACAGTTTCATCTTATTTCATTTATTTAATAGAAGATATTGCTCATTCGATATCTGTGTTATTCTTCATATCTTTATGTTTAGTATATTAAGTCTCTAATGAGTTCTTTCATCTCCTAAATCTAGATCAGTGGTATCAGAGTGGTCTTCTCTTCATTTATTTTTCTTCGTGCATGTCCTCAAGGAGATTTGGGTACAAGAAGTTTGGAGTTGAACCAATCGATTCATTCCAATATCGGTCGCGATGAGTCCAACAACAACCCATGGGGGACAAAAAGAAAGATGATGGAGGAGGAGTCCTATTAAAATGTTTCTCAAGGAATCCCTCACATGATAAAGGAATGAAATGATGGAAAAATTTGCGTAGATACTTCGACGGATTCCCACAAGAGAAGCATCTTCATCAAGAGGCCATGCAACCCCCTTCAAGGTATAGGTAAATTTTTATATTCCATTATTTGAAGGACTGATAGATTTGGATGTTGTAGCTAAATGGTTGAATCTGCTTGAAGGGTATTTTTCGGTCCACAATTTTTCTGATAGGGAAAAGATTACCTTTTCACTCCTCAAGGCCGTCCCCAATGTTAGCACTAAGAGTCACCTTCAGACTACAAGAGGGTAAGCCTAGTACCCATCAAAATTTTTGGTGGATGTTGGTTTTATGAGTGGAGGTCAAATGGAAAGAACTCAGTATAAGAATGATTTTAATCACAAAAACTGGACAAGCAATGCACAAGGAAGTGAGGGCCTCATCAACTTTAGTCAATGACTTGAGTTTAATGGTGAGTAGGAGCAAGACTTAGTGAGAGAGGTGGACATGTCTGCCATGACCATCCGATTTTCAAGAAGCTTGGTGAAGAAAAACTCAGGCTCAAGAGCACTCTTGAAATCAAGTTTCAGACACTGAAATATGTCACAACAACACAATAATCAAAACTATATTATCATGAAACTACAACAAATCGACTAGATCCTCCATGCTGGAGTCTTTCAGCATAAGGGGAAATAAGGTAACAAAGAAGCTGACTAAAACTGGTCACAACACTACATTAATAAAACCTACATTACAATAGAACCACAAACCTTGATTGGATCCTCCATGCCAGAGTGTTTCAACACAGTTTAAACAAATAGATGAAAGAAAATGACTTCTATTAATGAAAAAGTCTCAAATTTGATACATAACCAGAGAACAATTATGGCATCAAAATATTACAAAAATAGGGATCTCGTCTCAACTAGTTGTTTCCGCTAACAAAATCTTGAACTGCTCTATTTATACTCAAATCAGTATACAACTATGAGGGGTGTGATCTAGCCATTCCATTCAAAGCCTTTCGTCTGTGCCTTCTTATGTTAGACTGAGCGTGTATCCTCCTATCAGACACAAACTCAACTCAGCATGGGCCTACAGGAAAAATTATCCATGGGGGTGCCTCGGGCTGACAGTTCCATCTCCACGACTAGACTGTCAATGCTTTCTAATTACTGGGTTATTCGAGGTTTCAACCACTAGTCCTTTATTTTATTAACTAAACCCTCGTTGAGATCGAGATGAGGCTTAATGCCTAGGGGGTTGCCACGCACTGCTCTTGGATTTGAACCTTTATGAGAATGTGATTGTGGGGCTGTCAAAGGCGATTTGGAACCAGACCACTTTTAGGCCCACAATAAACCACTAACTGCCACGTATCTCTTACACTATACCATGGTTTTGACTACAAGACCGCTCAAGAATTTTATCTTTCGAGCATGTTGTGTCCCCGCAATGGAGCGTGGTCATTGATCTAGCCCCGATCTATGATTCGGGGCATATCTACTAACTTAGTGTCCCTACTAAAGTTTATCTTCCCACCAACTCTAGGATCCTTCTAACCATTGTTAGAGATGACGCTAATTTTGGCGTTGAACAAGAACACTTCCCAGGGGATGATCTGATGTGGAGTCCTGATGTCACTTATGCTGACATGTTGCGGCCGGAGGGGTGACATGTGTCACTCAAAAATAGGCTGAAGAAACATTTGAAAAATGCTTGAAATGAGTGCCATGTGTCAGTTCTATATGGATGCCACGTGTCATGACTGATAAGGGTGCCAATCTCTACACTGATGGTTTCCATGTAATTTGGACTTCGGAGCTCGAGAGGGGTCTTCATGTAGATATGGCATAAATATGGGCTCAGAGTTAGGTGGCGACCTGAAATGAATGTTGAAGCTCCAAAGTGAATGATGAACATTGATTCGGATGGACACGTGACAATGATCAGTGGACTTCGGGTGAAGACACACCAGAAGAAATTGAGGGTGGAGATGTTGAAAATCCTAAAGCCTGAATTCCTGAAGTAAATATTGACCATTCGATCTGGAGGGGCACATGGAGATAGATATTTAACGCCGGGATAAAGCACTCCGGTGGAGATACTGAAATTCCTGAATCCTGGATTCCTGAAGTAAACATTGATCATCGAATCTGGAGGGACGCGTAGCGCTTGATCTTTAACTCTGGGAGAAAGCACTCCAGATGAAGTCGGGGTTGGAGATGCTGAAACTCCTGAAGTCTGTATTCCCAAAGTAAATTATGACCATTTGATTCGGAGGGATGCATGACACTTGATATTAAAATTCGGGACTTCCACCTAGTATTTAAACCTCGTGTAATGCTGATGTTCCGAAAGACCGAGAGTCATTGATCTGAATTGATCCTGGGATCTTTGCCATCGAAAATTGAACCCGATCGCTGCTTGTATTTTAAGCCTGAAATGGGATTCTTTTGAATGTTGTGTTTGGATTCTTCTGTGCAACAAAGGACTTGGTTTTCCTGTGACCCTTTTACAACTATATGTGATAACATTGGCTCCACAGGGCATGGCATGCTCCCTGTGAGCTGCCAAGAACAAGCAGTTCCAGTGCCTTAGTTGTTGGGTTGTGGATTTGAGCTCAAATACATTTTCTAAAGGAAACAACTTGACATGTACACTAATCTACTTGAAAATAAAGAAAACACACATGTTCCTGAAGGAGCTCATTTATGTATAAACCTACACTAATTGATTTTTACAAAGTGCTAGGTGAAAGTGAACTTCCACTAGAGCCATTCAAGTAACCTCCTAACTGAAAACTTATTTACTATGTCACTGATCTACAAAGGATAATGAAATCGTGAAAGAAAATTGATTACATTCTTGATCTCTCCTCCTAGTGTTGAAGGTAATATAAATTTGGGAGGCTTCAATACATGGAAAAAATGCAACTCCATGTATTCCCCTAAAGGATCATAAAATAGGTGACAAAACTTACTGGGTTGGTAATAGAAAGCCTGCTCCGTCTTCCAGCTACTCACATCTGGGTTAATGTCTGTGGAAAGTATAGGTGAGTGAAAGGATGATGCAGGCTGCTGATCCACTTCTCCTTGGTCTACTCTGATCATATCTTCTAGATGATGGCAATAAATATCCTCGTGTATACCAATGGATGGATCTTTTTATTTAACATGCTTCCCTTGGATGAAGCTTTCATTTTTATAATAAGGTTGGATGCTAATGCCATTTTATTTGAAAAAAACTTCCACATCTTCATCACTGTCTCCATAATGATCAAATGAAGGAGGAGCCTCTAACACACTACCAAAAGGTACATTTTTCCCAACCTGATAAAATTTCTCTTCATTATTAAACACAGGCTTCCTTTTAAGATTCAATCTAGGAAGCAATACCTTATCATCATCATATGAGTCAAAAATAGGCTGCTCATATTTAGGATTTTTAGAGAAAGGGCTACAAAGAATATCATCTTGCAGAACAAAGTCAAGTTCAACACTTTCCTTACTGAGACAACAAACACAACTTTCATATGATGTAGATGAACATGGAAGATAAAGATTTGATTCCTCATCCAAGGCATATTCTTGAACCTCACATCCTTTATAAGAATCAGATATATCCTGAAAAAGGTCTTTATACTCCTCACAATAGCTATGAGAAATTAACTCAGAGGAATAAAACTTTTGACAATGCATATTAAAAGATGCATGAAACTGTTCCAGGGAGGAGATGCTAGAAGGGAGCAAGGATCGATACCACTCACAAGAATATCCATCTAATGAGAACATGAACATAGTCATTATCACATCCTCATGATGTATTCCCCACTAATGCATGAGTTCATGAAACTCAAGCAGATGCTCAACAGGGTTTTCACCTCTATGTTCTCCAAATGTGGGCAAAAATTCACCACACTCATCCATAGTATGAACAACATTTGGAAAACCATGAACAACAAAGAAATTAAAAGGAGCAAACCTACGAGTGAAGATGGATTCCATATAAAAATATGACTTCTTAAACTTGTGGGGTCGCCGCTGGATTCTTTAATCATGGAGTCGCCAGGTGAATGATATGAAGTTTGAATGTGTCTGGTATTTGTTCATGATCGAAGATCAGATCTGATCGTTGTTGTTCTCCTAGGGGATATATCTTTAATTCCTTTCCCAGAAATGATGCCATGAATGTTAGCACTGAGAATCACTGTCAGATTTCAAGAGGGTAAGCCCAATACCCATCAAATGTTTTGGTGGATGTTGGTTTTATGCGTGGAGGTCAAATGGACAAAACTCAGTATAAGAATGATTTTAATCACTTAAACTGGACAATAAATGCACAGGGAAGTGAGGGTCTCATTAGCTTCAGTCAGTGATTTGAGTTTAAGGGTGAGTAGGAGGAAGACTTAGTGAGAGAGGTGGACAAGTCCGCCATGAGAATCTGACTTTCAAGAAGCTTGGTGAAGAAAAAATCAGGCTCAAGAGCAGTATTGAACTCAAGTTTTAGACACTGAAATATGTCACAACAACACCATAATCAAACCTACATTATCATGCAACTACAACAAATCGACTGGATCCACCATGCTTGAGCCTTTCAGCATAAGGGGAAATAAGGTAACAAAGAAGCTAGCTAAAATTGGTCAAAACACTATAGTAATCAAAACTACATTAGAATACAACCACAACCCTCAACTGGATCCTCCATGCCCGAGTGTTTCAACACACTTTAAACAAAGAGATGAAATAAACTGACTTCTATTAATGCGAAAGTCTCAAATTTGATACATAACCAGAGAACAGTTTTGGCAACAAAATATTACAAAAATAGGGATCTTTGCTCAACCAGTTGACCCCCTTAACAAAATATTTAACTAATCTTTTATACTCAGATCAGTCCAGAACTACGAGGGGTGTGATCTGGGCATTCTGTTCGAAGCCTTTTGTCTGCGCCTTATTCTGTTAGACAGAGCATGTATCCTCCTGTCAGACACAAACTCAAATTAGCATGGGCCTACAGGAAAAATTATCCACGGGGTACCTCAGGCTGACAGTTCCATCTCCACAGCCAGACCCTTCATGCTTTCTAATTACTAGGTGATTTGAGGTTTCAACCACTAGTCCTTTCTTTTATTAACTAAACCCTCATTGGGATCAGGATGAGGATTAATGCCTAGGGGGATGCCACGCACTAATCTCAGATTTGACACTTTATGAGCACATGAATGTGGGGCCTTCAAAGGAGGTTTGGACCCAGACCACTTTTGGGACTGTAATTCACCACTAATTTCCATGTAGCTCTTACAGTATACCATGGTTTCGATTGCGGGACCGCTCAAGAATTTTATCTTTCAAGCATTTTGTGTCTCCGCAATGGATCCTAGCCATTGATCTGGCCTCGGTATGATATTTGGGGGACCTATTCTAACTTAGCAGTCCCGCTAAAGTTTATCTGCCCGCCAACTCAAGGATCCTTCTAACCACGCTTAGAGATGGCGCTAATTTTGGCGCTGAACAAGAACACTTCCCGGAGGATGATCTAACATGGAGGCTTGACGTCACTTATGCTGACATGTCACAGACAGAGGGGTGACATGTGTCAATCAAAAATAGGCTTAAGACACATCTAAAAATGATTGAAATGAGTGCCATGTGTCAGTGCTATATGGTTGCCATGTGTCATGACTGATAAGGGTGCCACATTTTGTACTGATGGCTGCCACGTACTTTGGACTTCGGATCTCAAGAGGGGTATTCATGTAGAGCTGGCATAAATATTGGACTAGAGTGATGTGGAGACCTAAAATGAATGTTGAATCTCTGAAGTGAATGATGAAAGTTGATTCAAATGGACACGCGACAACGATCAATGCACTTCGGGTGAAAACACAATGGAAGAAATCGGCAGTGGGGATACTGAAAATTCCAAAGCCTGAATTCCCGAAGTAAATATTGATCGTCTGATCTAGAGGGATGCATGGTGCTTGATATTTAACTCTGGGAGAAATCACTCTGGATGAATTCGGGGTTGGAGATGCTGAAATTCCCGAAGCCTAGATTCCCGAAGTAAATATTGACCATCTGATACAGAGGGACATGTGGTGCTTGATTTGCAACTTTGGGGATTCCACCTGGTCTTTAAACCTCTTGAAACTCTGAAGTTATGAAATACCAAGAGCCGTTGATCTGAAATTCTCCTGGGATCTTTGTCGTGAAAAAATTGAACACAACCGCTGCTTGTATTTTAAGCTCGAAATGGGTCGCTTTTGAATGCTGTGTTTGGACGCTTTTGTGCAAAAAATAACTTGGTCGTCCTGTGACCCTTTTACAACTATATGTGATAACACCCCATGTTAAGGACTGGTGGGATACTTACTATGAGCAAAGGGCCGTAGAGGAATCTGCAATATTTGTGGTGGCCCCTACTATTGTAGGTGAATCCTCCTATGGATAAGCAGATTCTCTCTTACTCTCTAGACTCCTAATGCTAAGATAGAAAAGTGATTAACATTGACACAGACATTATTTTAGGTCTAATAAAGATAATAAATCAAGGAGAAGAAGAAATATATGTACCTTATTAAAGACGTTTGTCCTTGCAAAGTCCTGACTGAGCTTCGATCCTGAGCTCCCTGATAGGTCCTGTAGGACAAACAAAGATACAATGGACTTCCTACTCTACTGATATTATCTCAAATATAGATCCATATACCGCAGACAAACTCATGTGGAACAAACATCAGTTTGAAAGAAACAGGCCAAGCATTGATATATTGATTAGAACAAGTAAAAGTAATTACAATCCTTTGATGAGGTTGCAATAGCTTCTTCCACTTCTCCTTGTCCAACCCCTTTGCTCAAGTAATCTACACTATTTTCTGTATGTTTCCTATGATATCATAGGTTTCATACCTCCAATATTTTTCATGTCAATACCACTTATAGGACCATAAGTTTGGCATCAAACTCTAGTCTCTACTACCCCTTTCACCATGAGGAGACCTCCTTATATAAGCTTGGAGAGGTCCAAACAATTGAGATATATTAGGGATAAGTTGAGGATTCCTCTCCTTCATTTTAGAATCCTCCCTAAGATCATTCCTTAATCCAAGATTCAAACCCAACTACCTTCATATATTGAGGGGATTGTCCCTTGATTTCCTCCAACAAACCAAAAATTTTCTCAGAAAGGGTAGTGCTCCCCCAAAAGGGTGCACAAAGTGCTCAAATACTCCCCCAAAGAGGCCCAGGGAGCACTATCACTCCCTGACTATGGGTAGGGGAGCACTCCTCTCCAAAATCTGTATTTGAGTGGTTCTTTCAGTGGCAAAAGGCTTGTACTCCCTGTCAACTAATTTCTCTTCTTCAAAACTAGTATTTAAGGTGTCCTAAGTGTCTTTATGATGTCGTTAGAGGAACAACATAGGAAATATGGTAGTATGATTTTCGTGACACTTGGAACGCTTGTGGTCAATATATGACACATGCAGTCAAGATGTGACACTTACAACACTTGTAATGACGACACTTGTGACACTATTGAAGTGAGTAATTTTGATGTGTAAATCCTACATGGGATTCCTTCTGTAACGCCATTAATTAATAGTACTACCCTATTGGAAGCTACAAGGACCAATACACCAGATGGACCACCCTGTGTCAAGAAAGGGACTAGACAGTATAGAATTTCACCAATATTTTCCATACCCTACGCACCAAATTGGGTATAAAAGACTCTGAGCATCATCTGGTGCTCAAATACCATGAATGTTTGCATAGATACATTAAAACATAAATTTAGTTTATGGACATCACCTCATTTGGCACGACTTATAGATACACTGTCAATATCGAGCATAAATTTAAGTAGAAGAGGCAATAGTTTGGATTTGCAAACTCCTCACAGTCGAAACAGGGCAAAGGAGGCTCCAACCCACACAGCAAGGGATCGAGTCGAGATGGACACTCTTAGGACAACCAGTTCAAGCTGGAACACAATAAGGGAAATGAGAAGATGAAGAAGGACATGGAAAAATGGTGTGATTACCATAAAATCCCTTGGCACAACACTGAAGAATGCCGCTGCACGAAATCACTCGTGGCCAAGATGAAGGATTTTGAGTCGGAGGTCAATTCTGGTTTTGAATCAAATCCCAAAGGAGGGAAGTAGATTATTGATGTAGAACCTATTGTCATTGTCGCTACCACCAAAATCTGGCCAAGCAAACCAGAAGAACCAAAGGAAGGGGAACACCTCTTTCACTCACAGATGTGGGTAAAGGGGGCCCCGCTTCATTTCATTGTTGATAGTGGAAAGTTAGAAGAACCTAATTTCAGCAAAGATCATCACGCAGCTAGACCTATCAATGAGACCCGCAACCCTACATCATTGGCTAGTTTCGCCAAGGAAGAGATCTCCGTGTCAGCCAACAGTGTCGTCTACCCTACGACATCAAACCTTTCAAAGATGAGGTATTGTGTGATATTTCTCCCCTTGAATATTGTGATGTTATTTTAGGAGAACCATATTTGTGGAAGTGTCATATTGTATATGATTCTAGACCCCGTAATGTTATTATTACTCTGGGTAGAAAATTGTATAGGATACAAGTGGTAGCATCGCCTACCGTTATTTCTTTAATCTCTTCTAAGAAATGAAGTAAGGTCATTTCACAGACCAGGAATTTCATATTATTTTTGATTTGTGCTTACAATAAGCATAAGGTCACCACCACATCCTTTTCCTCTACACAAAGCCTCTCTTTGTAGTAGAAGCAAGTGGACAGGATTGTGGAAGAATACAAAGACATCTTCTCTTCACCCACTGGGGTATCGACGCACCTCCAAGTCAAGCATCCAATTGATCTAACCCTCGGTGAACCTCTACCTAATGGACCATTATATCATCTCTCGTTGATGGAAAATGACGAAATCAAGCATCAGATCCAATAAGTTATTCAAAAGGGGCACATTAGACCTAGATCGTCCCCATCATGCACTCCAATGCATAGCTATCTCATATTCATTTAATTATTTATCTTGTTAGTGTAGATGGATGTCCTTCAATCCCTATATAACCTTGCTTCCCTATGCACTTCTATTCTTCTCAACTATGCACCACTGGCCCCTATTCTACACCTACTATCCAAAATCCCCATTTGGCCATTTTGCATTCCAACCACTAAATCCACCAGTGCTTCCATCTCACAATTGATTTCTTGAGAGAGAAACTGTCCCAATATCTATTGGATAAATTCTCAATATTCATAGTGCTATAAAATGAACTACTCCAACTAAACATTAACATTGTAATATAATTATCCACTCGCAATTTCCTTGATTAAACCGGTCTTAAAATACCATAATAATTGATTAACATTTCAACACTATGAAATAATCTTTTATGTCATCTTTATATCATTGTTTTCCATCCATGGATTTTATTTATTTTAAATACTTTATTGAGTGATTCATTGCGAAGCACTACTTGGCCATACAATACCAATCTATTCCAAATGGAATACTACTCATCCTCCATTTGCACGTGTACCCTGCTTTTGTTGTGCACTCTGATAATAGAGGTAGGTTCCTTGCTTATGTACTTTTAGACAAGGGTTCTTAGATAATATCCAACAATTCATTCATCCTATATTCTCATGATTTCTCATAGATATGAATCATCCACTCCATGCATCATACCTCATCTCATGGTATCCTTTTTCTTTTTCTTGTAGCAAGTGTGTAGCCTTCACTATATTTCTACCTTCAAGGCTATGGAGTCCTTAAATCCATGTGAATGCAATGAATTTTCTCATTTATTAGAATCATGATTTATGTGAGAATCTCTATTAAATTACTTTGTAACCCATTTGGGATCTATAATAGTTTAATACTAACATTCCCTTTTTCTTCCTTATACCTTTGTCAACCTTGCATCACTTTCTCTACAGTCCTACACTTCCCTTTACAACTCTTTTATGCTTGAACTGATTGTACAATATTTACCTACTTCCCTATCAAACAAACCCTAGAATTAATCTATAATATACCAACTTAATGATCAAGTGTGGAATTTATCCTCTTTCTAGAAATCGCTTTTACACAACACTCTTTGTAGAGTGCTCTTCTACTTATTAACAATGCCCTGTTAGTAAGATCAACTTCTCTTATTATCTAGATATTGCACTAAACATGTTCCTCTAGGATTATGCATAGGTATATCCTGAGCATATACACTCTTCCTTACACAAAAATCACCTTTGGTTCTCACCTATATAATCTGGGAAGGTTTCTCCCAACTTTGATGCTATTTGGAAAAATATTCACAGTGAGTAATTACATGGTTCTTGAAATCCAATTCCATTTTCCATTACTTTTCATGTAGCTATTTATTTCCTCAACTGACTTATACAAGCTCTTCCATGTTTCCATTACTTTGATATTTAATCCCAGGCTTGAATTTATCCAATTATACCTCTAGTTCTACATCATGTGCAAGCAACCATTTTTGTTAGAATTATGCATACTATATAATTTTTTTCATTTATTTCTATGGGTCTTTCTCTATCCAAATTTATAAAGGAAACAAAATAAAAAATAAAAAATAAATTGTTCCTTGGATTCATTCCTCTCTGAAACATCTCTCCAATGACTTTACCCATGCCTCGATCAAAGTTCTAAGCAAAGAGTTACAACTTCCACATGCTGCAATTTCCACTCATTTAATGTTACAACAATCTCTTTTGTCACTTTTTTAGAAAATATAACACACAATTCAAAATTATAGGTTGACATATATCTTCTTTTCCTCAATAAATTTTCAACGACTATTCACTTTCTCAATTCTGAGCTCCGAGCTGAAAGTTATGGTTCAAAGAAGTTTAGTCTATTTTATCCAATTTACCCCTCTATGCTAGATGCGTCTTATTTCATTCCCAACATAGTTTTACATACTTAGATCTAAAATATGACTCCATCGATGTATTCTATGGATCATAATATTTCCATCGATTTCTCATGTTCCCCATTATTATTTTGGGGTGGGAAATTATGGCCCTTAGAAGTTAATTGGGTCTTAAATTTACCCTGCATTTTTTGGCATGTAACTTCCTCATACTAGTTCCATTTGACAAACAATTTACATCGTTAGAAAGTTCTCTTCGTATTTTAGATGCCAAAAATCTATTTCCTATAAGGACATATAGTTTCATATGAAAATTGTTTTCTAAAAATATTGTTTAGGCCCTCAAAAATGCCTTGCAAGATGAAGACTTGCGAAAAATTGGATTTTTCATATAAAAATTCACTAAATCACTGCTATAAAAGTCCTTAGATCCAAAAAAAATTGATCTCAAAATCAGGTTTGATCATAATCATTGATATTATTGGCCTTTTCAAGCTACTACTAGACCTTCGCAGGCCTGTCAGAATTCATCTTCAAAGTCTTCCCATTAGAACTTCAATTTTTGGTTAAGTCATTTCCCTGAAAAATCGTAGTCTGAACATTGTCGAACTTCTTCCAGAACTTGCAGTATGAAGCGTTATCGGGATACTGATTAGAAACCTTCCAAATCAATGAATCTGATATACTCAGAGCCCTTCTTAATTTTCAGGGTATTCCCATCAGAGTTCTTCCACTCCTGACTTTCCTTCCTCCTCCGACACATCTGACAGTCTTAGGATTCAGAAATCAATGACTTTGATAGAATCAAACCTTCAAAATTGCATGAAAATTAATGTCCCTTCCTTGCAACCTCTTCTTACTTGACCCTGTGGGTCCCACGACAGATCAATGGCTATCGTTACACCCTTCCCACTCACAAATCAACTGTCCAGATTACTCCTTAGAGAACCTTCCATCTAAGTGCATTCCCCTATGGGACCACAAATCATTCTGACCAACACCCTCCGATGAATATTTAGGATCTAACAATATCCATATTCTATTGTTTAGGTTAAAATAAAATCCATAAGGCTTCCAAACTGCACCTAGAGATTCACATCCATTTCCCCCTTGATCCAGGTGGATGTTGGTAGCCACCCACCTATTCCAACTGGCTCCTCTTGTCCATTTGTTTTTTATCACGTTCTTCTGTACTTATTTGTAATCATGGATTCTACACTTTTGGGGCTGTCTGAAGCTCTACACATCCTTTAGGTGGATACTGGTGGCCTCTTTCCTAATCCATCTGGCTTATTTTGTACTTTTTCATGTTAGAACATCTTGTTGTACTTCCAGGGCTGTTTTAGGCCCCTAAACATTGGTTTTTTGTCCCGTCACAGTCAAACTATAGGCATAGTCAAATTTTGATGACAAAAGGTGTAGTTCTCTAAAATACATTTCCAACAAGCTATCAAGCGCCTAAAATGGAGGTCGTATGCAAAGGTTATGACCCCAAAAAGTTGAGGTACCAACTTACCCATAGTGGCCCACATGAATTTTGGTGTTTCACCTTCTAGGGTTAGGTTTTTGGATGTCTAGGGTTTTGGAATTCATGAATAATATCAAAAAGGCCTCTTGAGCCTCATTGTAATGATTTTTCTCAGACAGATTCACGTAGTAGCCACATATCTTCTCAAAGATAACTACCACCATTCGAGCAAGTGTTTCAATTCTGCATTTTTACAGTTTCATCCTATTTTATTTATTTAATAGAAGATTACTCATTGGATATCTGTGTTATTCTTCATATCTTTGTGTTTATTATATTCAGTTTGTAATCAGTTAGTTTCGCTCTTAAATCTGGATTAGTGGTATCAAAGTGGTCTTCTCTTCATTTATTTTTCTTCATGCATGTCCTCAACGAGATTTCGGTACAAGAAGTTGGGACTTGAACCAATTGAGCCATTGTAAGATCGGTCGCACTGAGCCTGACAACAACCCATGGGGGACAAAAAGAAAGATGATGGAGGAGGAGATCCTATTAAAATGTTTCTCGAGGAATCCCTCACCTGATAAAGGAATGAAATGATGGAAAAATTTGCACAGATCCTTCGATGGATGCCCACAAGAGAATCATCTTAATGAAGAGGCCATGCAACCCCCTTCAAGGTATAGGTAAATTTTGATATTCCATTATTTGAAGGACTGATAGATTCAGTTGTTGTAGATAAATGGTTGAATCTGCTTGAAGGGTATTTTTCGGTCCACAATTTTTCTGATAGGGAAAAGATTACCTTTTCACTCCTCAAGGCCATCCCTCATGTTAGAACTGATATTCACCCTCATACTACAAGAGGTTAAGCCCATTACCCATCAAAAGTTTGGTGGATGTTGGATTTATGAGTGGAGGTCAAATGGAAAAAACTCAGTATAAGACTGATTTTAATCACAGAAACTAGACAAACAATGCACAGGGAAGTGAGGACCTCATTAAATTCAGTCAATGATTTGAGTTTAAGGGTGAGTAGGAGGAGGACTTAGTGAGAGAGGTGGACATGTCCACCATGAGAATCTGACTTTCAAGCAGCTTGGTGAAGAAAAACTCAGGCTCAATAGCACTCTTGAACTCAAGTTTCAAACACTGAAATATGTCATAGCAACACAATAATCAAACCTACAATATCATGAAAATACAACAAATCGACTGGATCCTCCATGCTCGAGTCTTTCAGCATAAGGGAAAATAAGGTAACAAAGAAGCTGACTAAAACTAGTCACAACACTACAGTAATAAAACCTACATTACAATAGAACCACAACCCTCTATTGGATCCTCCATGCCCGAGTGTTTCAACACAGTTTAAGAAAATAGATGAAATAAAATGACTTCTATTAATGAAAAAGTCTCAAATTTGATACATAACCAGAGAACAGTTCTGGCATCAAAATATTACAAAAATAGGGATCTCGTCTCAACTAGTTGCCTCCTCTAACAAAGTATTGAATTGGTCTATTTATACTCATATCAGTCCACAACTACAAGGGGTGTGATCTGACCATTCCATTCAAAGCCTTTTGTCTGCGCCTTCTTCTGTAAGGCTGAGCATGTATCCTCCTGTCAGACGCAAACTCAACTCATCATGGGCCCGCAGGAAAAACTATCCATGGGGGTACCTCAGGCTGACAGTTTTGTCTCCATGACCAGACCCTCCATGAATTCTAATTACTAGGTGATTCGAGGTTTCAACCACTAGTCCTTTATTTTATTAACTGAACCCTCGTCGAGATCAGGATGAGGCTTAATGCCTAGGGGGCTGCCACAGGATGCTCTTGGATTTGACACTTTATGAGCACATGATTGCAGGGTGGTCAAAGGTGGTTTGGAACTAGACCACTTTTAGGCCCACAATTCACCACTAAATTCCACGTAGCTCTTACACTATACCATGGTTTTGACTGTAGGACTGCTCAAGAATTTTATCTTTCGAGCATGTTGCATCCCCGCAATGGAGCGTGGTCATTGATCTGGTCCCAGTCCATGATCTGGGGCACCTCTGCTAACTTAGTTTCCCCACTAAAATTTATCTTCCTGCCAACTCTATGATCCTTCTAACCACTCTTAGAGATGGCACTAATTTTGAAGTTGAACAAGAACACTTCCTGGAGAATGATCTGACGTGGAGGCCTGACGTCACTTATGATAACGTGTTGTGGACGGAGGGGTGACATGTGTCACTCGAAAATAGGCTGAAGACACATCTGAAAAATGCTTGAAATGAGTGCTATGTGTCATTTCTAGATGGATGCCACGTGTCATGACTGATAAGGGTTCCATTCTCTGCACTGATGGTTTCCATGTACTTTGGACTTCAGAGCTCGAGAGGGGTCTTCATGTAGATCTGGCATAAATATGGGCTCAAATTTAGGTGGTGACTTGAAATGAATGTTGAAGCTCCAAAGTGAATGACAAACGTTGATTCGGATGGACAGGCGACAACAATGAATGGACTTCGGGTGAAAACACACTGGAAGAAATCGGGAGTGGAGATGCTGAAAATCCTGAAGCCTGAATTCTTGAAGTAAATATTGACCGTCTGATCCAGAGGGACATGTGGCGATTGATATTTAATGCTGGGAGAAAGCACTCCAGATGAAGTCATGGTTGGATATACTAAAATTCCCAAATCCTAGATTCCGGAAGTAAACATTGACCATCCGATCCGAAGGGACACGTGGCACTTGATCTTAAACTCCGGGAGAAAGCACTCCGAATGAAGTCAGGGTTGGAGATGCTGAAACTCCCGAAGCCCGGATTCACAAAGTAAATATTGACTGTTTGATTCGGAGGGATGCATGGCGCTTGATCTTAAACCTCGGGGCTTCAACTTGGTATTTAAACCTCGTGCAATGTTGATGTTCTGAAAGATCGAGAGTTGTTGATCTAAAATGATCCTGGGATATTTTCCATCGAAAATTGAACCCGATTGCTGCATCTATTTTAAGCCTGAAATGGGATGCTTTTGAATGTTGTGTTTGGATTCTTCTATGCAACAAAGGAATTTTTCTTCCTACGACCCTTTTACAACTATATGTGATAACATTGGATCCACAGGAGATGGCATGCTCCTTGTGAGCTGCTAAGAACAAGAAGTTCCAGAGCCTTAGCTGGTGGGTTGTGGATTCGAGCTCAAATACATTTGCTAAAGGAAACAGGCTGACATGTACACTACTCTTCTTGAAAAGAAGGAAAACACACATGCTCCTGAAGGAGCTTATTTATGTAGAATCCTACATTAACTGATTTTTACAAAGTGCTAAGTGAAAGCGAACTTCCACCAGATCCATTCAAGTAACCTCCTAAATGAAAACTTATTTACTATGTCATTGATCCACAAAGGATAATGAAACCATGAAAGAAAGTTGATTACATTCTTCAACTCTCCTCCTAGTATTGAAGGTAATATAAAGTTGGGAGGCTTAAATACATGGAAAAAAAGCAACTCCATGTATTCCCCTAAAGGGTCATAAAATAGGTGAAAATATTTACTGGGTTGGTAACAAAAAGCCTTCTCTGTCTTACAACTGTTCACATCTGGCTGAATGTCTATGGAAAGTATAGGTGAGTGAAAGGATGATGCAGGCTACTGATCCACTTCTCCTTGGTCTGCTCCGATCATATCTTCTAGATGATGGGAATAAATCTCCTCGTGTATACCAATGGATGGCTCTTTTTCTTTAACATGCTACCCTTGGCTGAAGCTTTCAATTTCATAAGAAGGTTGGATGCTAATGCCCTTTTCTTCGAAAAACACTTCCACATCTTCATCACTGTCTCCATAATGATCAAATGAAGGAGGAGTCTCTAACGCACTACCAAAAGGTACATTTTGCCCAACATGAGAAAACTGCTCTTCATTATTAAACACATGCTTCCTTTTAAGATTCAATCTAGGAAGAAATACCTTATCATCATCATATGTGTCAAAAATAGGCTTCTCATATTTAGGATTTTTAGAGAAATATCTACAAATAATATCATCTTCCAGAACAAAGTCAATTTCTGCACTTTCCTTACTGAGACAACAAACACAAATTTCATCTGATGTAGATGAACATGGAAGAGAAAGATTCGATTCCTCATCCCAGGCATATTATTCATCCTCACATCCTTTATAAGAATCAGATATATCCTGAAAAAAGTCTTTATACTCCTCACAACAACTATGAAAAATTAACTCAGAGGAATAAAACTTTTGACAATGCATATTAAAAGTTACATGAAACTATTCTAGGGAGGAGATGCTAGAAGGGGGAAAGGATCGATACCACTCTTGAGCATCTCACTCTAATGAGAACATGAACATATTCATTAACACATCCTCATGATGTATTACCCACTAATGCATGAGTTCATGAAACTCAAGCAGATACTCAACAGGGTTTTCATCTCTATGTTCTCCAAATGTGGGCAAAAAATCACCCCACTCATCCATAGTAGGAGAAAAATTTGGGAAACCAGGAATAATAGAGAAATTAAAAGGAGAAAACCTTCAAGCCAAGATGGCTGCCATCTAAAAATATGACTTCTTAAATTTGTAGGGTTGCCACTGGATTCTTTAATCATGGAATCGCCAGGTGAATGATATGCAGTCTGAATGTGTCTGGTATTCATTCACCATCGAAGATTAGATCAGATTGTTATCATTCTGCTAGGGGATATATCTTTACTTCCTTCCCTGGAAATGATGCCATGAATGTTAGAACTGAGAGTCACCCTTATATTTCAAGAGGGTAAGCCCAGTACCCATCAAAAGTTTTGGTGGATGTTGGTTTTATGAGTGGAGGTCAAATGGAAAAAACTTAGTATAAGAATGATTTTAATCACATAAACTGGACAAGAAATGCACAGGGAAGTGAGGGCCTCATTAACTTCAGTCAGTGATTTGAGTTTAAGGGTGAGTAAGAGGAAGACTTAGTGAGAGAGGTGGACAAGTTTTCCATGAGCATTCGACTTTCAAGAAGCTTGTTGAAGAAAATCTCAGGCTCAAGAGAAGTATTGAACTCAAGTTTCAGACACTGAAATATGTCACAACAACACAATAATCAAACCTACATTATCATGCAACTACAACAAATCGACTGGATCCTCCATGCTCGATCCTTTCAACATAAGGGGAAATAAGGTAACAAAGAAGATGACTAAAATTTGTCACAACACTATAGTAATCAAACCTACATTACAATAGAACCACAACACTCCACTGGATCCTCCATGCCCGAGTGTGTCAACACAGTTTAAACAAAGAGATGAAAGAAACTGACTTCTATTCATGCGAAAGTCTCAAATTTGATACATAACCAGAGAACAATTCTAACATCAAAATATTACAAAAATAGGAAGCTCTTCTCAACCAGTTGACCCCCTTAACAAAACATTGAACTGATCTCTTTATACTTAGATCAATGCACAACTAATAGGGGTGTGAACTGGCCATTCCATTCGAAGCATTTTGTCTGCGCCTTCTTCTGTCAGACTAAGCATGTATCCTCCTGTCAGATGCAAACTCATCTCATCATGGTCCTGTAGGAAAAATTGTCCATGGGGGTACCTCGGTATGACAGTTTCGTCTCCACATCCAGACCCTCCATGCTTTCTAATTACTAGGTGATTTGAGGTTTCAACCACCAGGCCTTTCTTTTATTAATTGAACCCTCATCGGGATTGGGATGAGAATTAATGCCTAGGGGGATGCCACACGCTACTCCCAGATTTGATGCTTTAAGAGAATGTGAATGTGTGGCCTTCAAACGAGGTTTGGACCCAGACCACTTTTGGGACTGTCATTCACCACTAACTTCCACGTAGCTCTTACGCTATACCATGGATTCGATTGCGGGACCGCTCAAGAATTTTATCTTTCAAGCATGTTGTGTCCCCATAATGGATCCTGACCATTGATTTGGCCCAGTATGAGATCTAGGGAACTTGTTCTAACTTAGTCTCCCCACTAAAGTTTATCTACCCACCAACTCTAGGATCCTTCTAACCATGCTTAGAGATGGCACTAATTTTAGCGTTGAACAGGAACACTTCCCAGAGGATGATCTGACGTGGAGGCCTACTGTCACTTATGCTCACATGTCGTGAATGGAGGGGTGACATGTGTCACTCAAAAATAGGCTAAAGACACGTCTGAAAATGTTTGAAATGAGTGCCATGTGTCAGTGCTATATGGATGCCACATGTCATGACTGATAAGGGTGCCACATGTCTACACTAATGGCTTCCATGTACTTTGGACTTCGGATATTGAAAGGGGTATTCATGTAGAGATAGCATAAATATGGGCCTGGAGTGATGTGGATACCTGAAATGAATGTTGAATCTCTAAAGTTAATGATGAACATTGATTCAGATGGACACGCGACAACGACTAGTGCACTTTGGGTGAAAACACAACGGAAGAAATCGGGAGTGGAGATATTGAAAATTCCGAAGCCTGGATTCCTGAAGTAAATATTGACCATCTAATCTAGAGGGATGCGTGGTGCTTTATATTTAACTCTGGGAGAAATCACTCCCAATGAATTCAAAGTTGGAGATGTTGAAACTCCCAAAACCTGGATTCCCAAAGTAAATATTGATCGTCCGATCCAGAGGGACGCATGGTGCTTGATTTGCAACTTTGGGGCTTCCACCTGGTCTTTAAACCTCACACAACTCTGAAGTTATGAAATACCAAGAGCCATTGATATGAAATTCTCCTGGGATCTCTGTTTTCAAAAAATTGAACCTGACCACTGCTTGTATTTTAATCTTGAAATGGGTCTCTTTTGAATGTTGCGTTTGGATTCTTTTGTGCAACAAAGGACTTGGTCATCCTGCGACCCTTTTACAACTATATGTGATAACACCCTATGTTAAGGACTAGTGGGATACTTACTCTAACTGAAGGGATGTAGAGGAATCTGCAATATTTGTGGTGGCCCCTACTGCTGTAGGTGAATCCTCCTGCAGACATGCGTATTCCCTCTTGCTCTCTAGACTCCTAAGGCCAAGACAGAAAAGTGCTTAACATGGACACTAACATCCTTTTAGTTCTAATCAAGATAATAAATGAAGGAGAAGAAGAAAGATATGTACCTTATTAACGATGTTTGTCCTTTCAAAGTCCTGGCTGAGCTTCGATCCTGAGCTCCTTGATAGGTCCTGTAGGGAAAACAAAGATACAATGGACTTCCTACTCTACTGATATTAGCTCAAATATAGATCCATATACTGTAGACAAACTCATGTGGAACAAACATCAGTTTGAAAGAAACAGGCCAAGCATTTATATATTGATGAGAACAAGTAAAATTACTTACAATCCTTTGATTAGGGTGCAATAGCTTCTTCCAGTTCTCCTTGTCCAACCCCTTTTCTCAAGTAATATCCACTGTTTTCTGTATGTTTCCTATGAGATCATAGGTTTCATACCTCCAATATTTTTCATGTCAATACAACTTATAGGACCATAAGTTTGGTATCAATCTCTAATCTCTACTACCCCTTTCACCATGAGGAGACCTCGTTATATAACCTTGGAGAGGTCCAACCACTTGAGAGATCTTTGGGATAAGTTGAGGATTCATCTCCTTCATTTGAGAATCGTCCCTAATATCATGCCTTAATCCAAGATTCAAACCCAACTACCTTCAGATATTGAGGGGATTGTCCCTTGATTTCCTCCAACAAACCAAAAATTCACTCAGAAAGGGTAGCGCTCCCCCAAAAGGGTGCACAAATAGCTCAAGAACTCCCCCAAAGAGGCCTAGTGAGCACTAGCACTCCCTCACTATGGGTAGGGGAGTGCTCCTCTCCAAAATCCATATTTGAGTGGTTCTTTCAGTGGAAAAAGGCTTGTACTCCCTGTCAACTAATTTCTCTTCTTCAAAACTAGTCTTTAAGGTGTCCTATGAGTCTTTATGATGTCGTTAGAGGAACGAAATAGGAAATATGGCAGTATGATGTTTGTGACACTTGCAACGCTTGTGGTTAAGATGCGACACTTGTGGACAAGATGTGACACTTAAAACACTTTTAATGACGACACTTGTGACACTATTGAAGTGAGTAATTTTGACGTGTAATACCTATGTGGGATTCCTTCTCGGACACCATTAATTAACAATACTACCCTGTTGGAAGCTACAAGGACCAATATGCCAGATGGACCACCCTTCATCAAGAAAGGGACTAGACAGTACTGAATGTCACCAATATTTTCCATACCCTGTGCACCAAATTGGGTTTAAAAGACTCTGAGCATCATATCGTGCTCAAATACCATGAATGTTTGCATAGATACATTCAAACATAAATGTAGTTTCTAGACATCACCTCATTTGGCATGACTTATAGATACGCTATCAATATTGAGAAAAAATTTAAGCAGAAGAGGCAATAGTTTGGATCTGCAAACTCCTCACAACCGAAACAGGGAAAAGGAGGCCCCAACCCACACAGCAAGGGACCGAGTCGATATGGCCACTTTCAAGACAACTAGTCCAAGCTTGAACACAATAAGGGAATTGAGAAGATGAAGAAGGACATGGGAAAATGGTGTGATTACCATAAAATCCCTTAGCACAACACTGAAGAATGCCTCTACACAAAATCACTCGTGGCCAAGATGAAGGATTCTGAGTCGGAGGTCGATTCTGATTTTGAATCAAATCCCAAAGGAGGGAAGTAGATTATCGATGTTGAACCCAATGTCATTATCGTTACCACAAAAATTTGGCCAAGCGAACCAGAAGAACCAAAGGAAGGGGAACACCTCTTTCACTCACAGATGTGGGTAAAGGGGGCCCCGCTTCATTTCATTGTTGATAGTGGAAAGTTAGAAGAACCTAATTTCATCAAAGGTCATCAAGAAGATGGACCTATCAATGAAGCCACACTCACAACCCTACATCATTGGCTAGTTTCTCTAAGGAAGAGATCTATGTGTCATCCAACAATGTCATCTACCCTACGACATCAAACATTTCAAAGATGAGGTATTGTGTGATATTCCTCCCCTTGAAGATTGTGATACTATTTTAGGAAAACCATATTTGTGGAAGCATCATGTTGTATATGATTCTAGACCCCGCAGGGTTATTATTACTCTGGGTAGATAATTGTACAGGATACAAGAGGTAGCATGGCCTACCGCTATTTATTTAATCTCTTCTAAGAAATGCAGTAAGGTCATTTCACAGACCAGGAAGTTCGTATTCTTTGTGATTTTTGCTCACAGTAAGTATAAGGTTTCCACCACATCCTTTTCCTCTACACAAAGCCTCTCTTTGCAGCAGAAGCAAGTGGACAGAATCGTGGAAGAATACAAAGACATATTCTCTTCACCCATCGGGGTACAGACACACTTCCAAGTCAAGCATCCAATTGATATGACCCCCGATGAACCTCTACCTAATGGACCAATCTATCATCTCTCGCTGATGGAAAATGATGAAATCAAGCACTAGATCCAATAACTTATTCAAAAGGGGCACATTAGACCTAGATCCTCCCCTTGCAGAAACCCAATTGTACTAGTGCAGCAGGATGGGACTTGGTGACTCTACATTGATTACAGAGCCTTAAACAAAATCACAGTTAGGAAGCGATACCCAATTCCTAGGATTGATGACCTTCTTGAATGGGGAAAAGTTATTGAGCAAGATTAAGCTAAATTCTCACTACCACCAGGTTCCCATCGAACCAATTGATGTATGGAAGACAACCTTCAAATCTAAATAAGGTCTCTTCGACTGGTTGGTCATACCCTTTGGACTAACAAATGCGCCAACCACTTTCATGAGGTTGATGGATGATATATTGTGACCCTTCACCAATTCCTTTGTGGTGGTATATTTGGATGACATCCTCATCTTCAACAGAACTTGGGAGGAGCACATGCAACATATTCAATAGGTTTTGAGCACTCTGTGGAAGCACAAGCTATATGCCAACTTGGAAAAATGATCTTTTGGCATGAACAAGGTCCAATACTTGGACTACATTGTTGATGAACGTGTGGTACATGTTGATTTAGCTAAGACTCAAGTCATCTGTGATTGGCCAACCCCGACCACACTAACTGAGCTTCGTAGCTTCTTGGGATTGGCCAACTTCTACAGATGGTTCATGTTGGTATTCTCCCATATTGCATGGGCCCTCAACCAGGTGACCAAGGGAGGTGGTAGGGAAAAGTTCATGTGGGGGAGGGAGCAACAATGAGAATTTGATGATTTGAAGCATCGCTTGTGCTCATCTCTAGTTCTTTCCTTTCCCGATCTATATCAACCATTCAAGATTGATACTGATGCATTTGACTATGTTGTAGGTGTAGTTCTCACTCAACACAACCATCCAGTGGCATACCATAGGGAGACACTCTCAGATACTATCTGAAAATACCCCAACTATGACAAGTAAATGTATTCCATTGTACAAGCTCGTCGTCAATGGAAACATTACATTCTGGGAAAGGAGACCATCATCCACACTAATCACAAGCCTTCTGCAATTCATATAGACACATGGGAAATTGCAGAATGATCACCATCATAAGTGGTCCACCTACCTACACTAGTTCCATATCAACATCAAGTATAAGACATGGATCTCAAATCGTGTCACTAAATTCATTAGTTGACCTCCTATGGTTGCACTCATCACTGTGCTCTATTCCTGTGGACATGAGGAATTTGAGTGGCCCCAACTTTATTAGCAAGATCTAGACTTCACCAGCACCTATCAGATCTTGGGTACATGCATGACTTCCACTGATTTTCACATTCAAGATAGACTATTATTCCATTTGGTCCATCTCTATGTTCCTACAAGAAAGTGTGCAAAGATGATCTGGGAAGCCCAAAAATTCGAGAGGACGTCAGTAAGTATATTGGATCTTGCACTGTCTCTACCATTGCTAAGCCATCCATAAAAAATCAAGGATTATACACCCCTCTTCCTACTCCCTAGAAGCCTTGGGAATCCATCTCAATGGATTACATGTCTGACCTTCCGTCCACCCAACAAGGAAATGACTGTGTATTTTTGGTTGTTGATAGGTTTTCAAAGATGGCCATCCTCACAACTTGCAAGAAGAATATGACAATGACATATACTGCCAAGATCTTCTTCAAATGAGTGTGGGTCCATTTTGGGATACCACAGACCATCATCTCCGACTATGACAAAAGGTTCCTCAACATATTTTGGTTGAGTCTCTAGTCACTATTGGACACCAAGCTCACTAAATCCACTTCTTTCCACCCCCAAACATACGACCAAATAGAGGTTATCAATCGGATTATTGTGCACATCCTGCGCACGTAAAACTCTAAGCATCCACACACATGGGATGAGAGTCTCACCTATGTTCAAAACAATTACAACAAGTCTCTCCGTAGCTCCATCGACCATGGCCCATTTTAGGTGGGGTTGGGATTCCAACCCTTGGGTCCCATGGATGTTTCACTACCTCTTTCCACCATGAAGAAAAAATATTCCCATGTTTAGTCTGAGACCGACAAAGCCACCAGATTCATTGAGGAGATTCATCATATCTGCCAATAGGTCCAAGATATTTTGCAAAAATCCAATGCCAAGGACAAGCAACACCATGATCAACACAGGGTACCTCACTAGTTTTAGGTTGAAGACAATGTTTGGTTACATTTGCAGAGGGAGCGTCTCACAGGGCCACATCGAAAGCTTCACCTACTTCACTATGGGCCTTACACTATCACCAAGGCTATGGGTAACAATTCTTTTTAGCTCAACACTCCACCCTTCCTTGGCCTGCACCCAGTGTTCAATGTGGACCTCCTTCGGCCATATTTTCCACCATTATTGGACACCTCAGAGATCGTAGAAAAACTAACATAAACAGATCTCAACCTTGACTACATGGAACAAGCATCCATTGATCAAATAGTGAACACACAGGTCAAGGGCACTCGCCAGTAGAGGATCCATCTTTATCGGGTTGTCAAGGTAGAGAAAATCCTACACCAAGGCAACTGGCTCACCCGGGGCCAAATCCATCAAAAGTTTCCTCACCTAATGGGGGAAATCAATGCAATGGAGACCATTGCTTCCTAAGGGGGGAGGATTGATCTAGGTGGATATTGGTGGCCACCCACCTATTCCAACTAGCTCCTCTTGTCCATTTTTTGTTCAACACGTTATTCTGTACTTCTTTGTAATTGTGGGTTCTACAATTCTGGGGATTTATGAATCGCTACACATCCTCCAGGTGGATACTGGTGGCCTCTTTCCTAATCCAAATGGATTATTTTGTATGTTTTCATGTAAACACATCCTTTTGTACTTCCATGGTCGTTTTGGGGCCCTAAACATTGTTTTTTTGTCTTGCCACAGTCAAACTATAGACAGAGTCAGAGTTTGACGATGAAATGTGTATTTCTCTGAAATAACTTTCCAATGGGCTATCACACACCTAGAATGGAGGTCATATGCAAAGGTTATGACCCAGGGAAGTTGATGTACCAACTTACCCATTATGAATTTTGGCGTTCAACCATCTAGGGTTAGGTTTTTGGATGTCTAGGGTTTTGGCATTCATGAGTAACATAAAAAAGGCTTATGGATCCTCATTGTAATGATTATTCTCATACGGATGCATATAGAATACACATATATTTTGATATATAACTACCACCATTCGAGCAAGTGTTTCAATTCTACAGTTTTACAGTTTCAACCTATTTCATTTATTTAATAGAAGATATTGTTCACTGGATATTTGTGTTATTCTTCATATCTTTGTGTTTATTGTATTCAGTGTGTAATTAGTTCGTTCCACTCCTAAATACGAATCACCCCTCCTCTGGTGACACATGTCATGATTAGGAATCTCTCGCTGTCGAGTTGGAAAGATGCATCATTATGGCATCATTCTCTCTTTTTCCTCACTTAACCAGATCCCACTTCAATCTACGACTGAGATTACTTACAAACTACTCACAAGTTATGGTCCATATTTCTTCTCAAAGTCTTCCCCATCAGAGTGTAATATCCCTAGGCCGAACCCAATTGTAATGTAAATGCAAATGTACTTAAGCTGGTGAGCTGTTTGATATCATTTTTGTATGCACATTTCATGGCATAGTGCGTGCAAGTACTGTGTAGTAAAATGAGGAAGTTTGCACATTCCAGGATACCGTGCGAAACATATTAAGTGCGTGTGATTGTGAGTCCAACAAGCCCTTGGTATATGTTATGTTTTATAGGCTGGTGAGCTAGTTATTATAAGCTAGGATGCTTATGTTTTGATTAGGCCGGAGAGCCTAGATGTTAAAGGCTAGTGCACCTATTTTTGTACATGTCTCATAATTAATATAAAATACATCACTGCGCGTAGACCAACCATGATAAAAGAGATGGGAGACTAAACTCCACTAGTGAGGGAAAGGGTGGGGGCCTAAAAGTTAAGGAAAAAGGATATGCTAGGGAGCTTAAGACAAAAAAAATATTATATTAATATTTATTAAATCATAAAGTATGGATAATTTTTTTTATCCCAAGTTCTAAAGTGGGGTACAAGTGGGCCAAAGTAGCTCCCAACATGACAAATGTCAAGTTGGGGACATTCATACATATTGTGGGGACTTAGTTCATTTTCCCATCTTTTCCATCATTCCTTCCAGCATTCAGTCATCCAATCAATCATCTATGAACATGCACACACGCATTGAGCTATTTTTTGTATCTTCATGACTATACCTGAATATGTATCTATAGCCATTTTGTGTTAGTGTAACTAGTTATCTTGGGAGATGGATTGGAGAAGTGGGTTTTCAATACCATGGGATATTGAAGAGGTAGGTTTTCAAGCCCGTGAGAAGTTATCTGGGTGAGATAATTGTTGGGAATTAATTTCCTGAAGGTGCTAAACTGCAGCTATAGTGCTCTGAGACATCATGTCTGGCCTGTTGCTGAAGTCTAGAAAGGAAGTGGGGTAGCCGAAGGACTATTGAGAAAATAAGGGGCACACTTCCTGGGTGGGACAAGAATGTGGGGAATGAGGGATTGTAGGTTGTTAGTTTGAATCAGCACCTGAGACATATTCTTTCCTGTTGTCTATGAGCCTTTAGCCTGGTTAGGAATCCCTTTACCCAGGTGGAGTTTAGTCCCAACTCAGGGGTGAATCACTGTTGAGAGTTATGAACAATGTGGTCTAAGACTGAGAGATTTGTGGAAGGTCTGCACATAGTTGGTGACATTATTACCAAGATAAGTGTCAATTGTGTGATAAATTTACATACTGCATTGTTATTTACGTGCTTATTTTATGGGTTATCATATGTGTGGTTATAACTTTGTTTATTTTATGGATATTTCCTATATATGTTGCACGTATACATTTTTTGTTATTTCAGTGTGAATCCGTGTATTTACAGATGTATTTGTATGTTTATGTTTTATATATAATGTTTCTACAAGAGTTCTTTGTGTATATATTTTAATTGCATGTAGTTTGAAAAATTTAAGTGGCATAGCTCAGTTGGATGCTGGGTATGCTACAATATGTTCCGAAGAGAGAACAATAATATTTCTCTAGCATAGCATGGCCCGACATGGATGGTTGGGGACGTTACAAAATAGTATCAGAGCTTTAGTTTTCAACACTGAGCTTGGATGGGCCAAGAGAGTTGAGTTGAAGCAAAATTTCACATAGGATTTATTTCGAAGTGGCCAAAGTTCGAGTTGCACAACCTCCAAGGTAAATTTAGAAACAATGATGCAGAATTGGGAAAAGCCCCAATTTTTGTTGTTAAATTCATGAGAAAATGGATAAATTCGGCCAAGTGATGAAATATTCCCGATTTAATATTTGTTCTAGAAAATTCGGATTTAAAAGTCTCAATTCGCAAATTGATTTTGGACAAATTCATTCGAGAAATGTCAAATTACAACGATTTTTTGTTGCATAGTTTGAAATGGTGTTATCGAGGTGAAATTGAACAAATTTCATGGTTGCAAAATGTTGATGGTAAATTGGGGAAAAAGTTAGGAAAAAAACCCAATTTCTACAGCGGAATTCACGAGTAATTGATGCACGTAAAAGTGAATGTGCACAAGTGGGATCACTAAAAATGCAATATGTGAAGTGAAAATATTGTGATAGGTAAAATTCGACACTACGCGGCAAGATATTAGTGTGTTGGTGCGTGCGCTAAATTTTGGTGTTGCGTGGAAAAATGTTAGTGTGCAGGTGTGCGCGCTAAATTTAGGCGCCATGTGGAAAAATGTTGGTGTACAGGACCGCACGATAAATTTAGCATTGCGCAGTGTGCACACACATAATAATGATGCGCATGGTGTGCGCAGTGTTGGCAGAGCGCAAATGAGTTTTGTTGGTGCACGCACAATGTGGGTATATGTTGTCGCGCGACAGTTTGGTTAGTGGTGCGTGGTCGAGACGTACTAAACTTTGGCATGGTGCAGCACGTAGAGTGAATTGCGTGCATAATACCAGCATGCAATACAAAAAAAAACTGCACGCAACAGGTAATAGTGCAATAACCAAAATTGTGCGCAGTGGTTATTGGCGCGCGACACAAAAGTAGTGCACACAAGTTATTAGTATGGAAGAGAAGTAATGCACAGTGGTTATAAGTGTGAAGAGCACGATTTACCCTGTGATGTTGCTACACATGCTAAATATAGGCGTACAGGTTGAAATTTGTGTGTGCAAATTCATTTGAAGGGCGAACAACAATGGAAAATCAACGGATTTCTGCAACATTTTATACTCATTGAACGCCATCTTTTTGTAGTGCATTTTTAAGGGCCTTAATGATTTTTTTAGCAAATCAAAAACCATAAGACATAGGTGTACCACTTATGTTTGCATCCCAAATAAAAGATCTCAGAGAGATATTTCTAATGGTGTAAACCGTTCGTCAAACGAAGCTTTTATGAGAAAGTTACAACACAACCAATGAAAGGTAAATTTTAAGACCCATGTAACTTCAAAGGGCCATAACTTTCTGCTCTGGAATTAGATTGAGGCGTAGGAGTAGTCAATGGAAATAAATTGAACCATAGAAGACATTACAAGAGCTGAATTAACTTTCTAGGCATGTTAAAAGTGTTTGATATGGCAAAGAAAGTACCTGTAGCATACGAGTTACAATATGGTAATTTGGCCTAGAACTTCAGCCAATTGTAAATAGCATCTTGGAACTCAGAAAAGGGTGAAACTTGCACAGAGTGTCCATAAGGTGTATATTAAGAAACCTAATTGAGCTCCTACGAATATTCGAATGGTATAGGTGCAAAATTGCATATTTACAGCGCACAATAGTGCCAAGTTGAAAAATGAACAGAAAAATTAATGGGAAAATTTCAATTAGCCATAAGTTTTTTCTCAAGACTTGGAATTGAGCATGGGAGAAGGCATTGGAAAGGTCCTAGATAGTGGAATAGAAGTATCCACCTAGAAAATTGATCTGGGCATTCAAATTTCTAGGAAATTAGAAGAAAGAATTCTGATATATATTATTGAACCAAAATGGTTCATAATTTCATGAAATTGTTGAAACAGTTAGCCTGGCAAAGTTTTGTTGGTTGCACATTTTGCAGAATTAGAAAAAACTAGACCATATCAAGATCGACATAGATTCCAGAGGAATGGAAGAGGCACAAGGGACTTACAGTAAGGAGGATGAAATTAGAGGGATGGATGTCCATTTGGGAATTGAAGGAACAAACTCCAATGGAAATGGGGATGAAAAGAATGAAAACATAAATATGGTTGAGACCATTAAAAATTTGTGGAAGGATGTCCAAAGCTATAAAGCTGATAATGAAAGGCTTATGAAAGACAAGGAGCAACAAGATGACTTCAACATGAAGTTATTTCATATCTTGAACATAATAGAAAAACAATTGGATAAGGAGAGTGGCTCAAACAAATCAGGAAGTCATAGGCCTTCTGGTGAGAAAAGAAAATCAAGAAGTGTTAGCAGACATCAACACCACTCCCTAAGGAATTCCAATAAGAGATCACATAGCAAATCAAGTCCATCCCCTATCAGAAAGCACAAGAAGTCTGGGGTGGATGATCTACGAGGAGAAATGAACAAAATCAAACCTCCTACATTTGATGGTGAGAAGAAGAAGGATGAAGATGAAGAAACATGGTTGCTGGGCATGAGAAAGTATTTTCAATTGCACAATTATTCTTCTCATGCATAAGGTAGAATTTATATCTATCAACTCAATGGAAAGGCATCCATGTGGTGGGATCATCTTGTGTAGGTGTAACACATTAAAGAAAAAAGTGTTACTTGGAGGGAATTCAAGAAGTATTTTGAGAAGAAATAATTGACTAAGAGATATTATGACAAGAAAATGAAAGAGTTGTTTGAACTCAAGCTTGGAAGTATGACCATTGATGAATATGAAATAAGGTTTTTAGAAGTGTTGAAGCATGTCTCTTTCATCAAGGATGAGATAGTTAAGATTCAAAGGTATTTGAGTGGATTTCCATCATTTATCAGTGAAAAAATACAATATGATGATCCCAAGACATTGGAGGAGACCATAAGGAGATATAAATGCCTATATGATCAACAGAAAGCAAGGCCAACTTTCCAAAAATCTTGGGAAGACAAAAAAAAATTCAATATGGATCAAAGGAAGAAGGGGTCTAAGCCACCATTCTTCAAAAATAATCCACAGGGACAACAAAATCCTAGAGAGCCCATAACTATTGAAACAGGGGGTCAAAGGCCAAGGCAACCACCTATTCAATGTTGGGGTTGTAAAGGAGATCACATGTACATATATTGTCCTCACAGAGGTGAAAAAGTGAGAATTGTTCACAATGTACAACAAGCTGAAATAGTGGAGGACATGGGTAGAAATGTACCAAGGATCTATGCAGCCCTGGACAACAAGCAAGAAGAGTATCAGTCGCATATGATTGAAGTGGAAGGTATGATCAACAACCAAACCATTTCTATTTTAATTGATTCAGGATCTATTCATAGTTATATAGATCCTAAGATGGTGGAAAGTTTGCATTTTACAAGAAGAAATCATGGAAAATATTGGTTGGTGTAGCTGGATACCGGAGCCAAAAGAAAAGTTATTGAGATGGTTAAGTCATGTCTTATGGACAAGAATGGACTGAACACTAGGGTAGATTTGAACATCTTGCCTTTAGGTTCCTATCACTGTCTAATTGTGATGGATTGGTTGGACCAAAATCATGCCATCCTAGATTTTCATAACAAGGCCTTTACTTTCTTGTATGAGGAAGGGATCCTAAGGAAAGTGCAGGGGATTCCTAGGGCAGTAACCATCAGAGAAATTTCAGCATTGCAGCTAAAGAAATGTTATAGAAAAGGGTGTCAAATATTTTCAGCACATATGGAAGAGACACCTAAAGATAAGGTGCCAAATTTGGAAGATTATGCAGTCTTGGAAAATTTTGAAGATGTGTTCAAGGAGGTACTAGGACTACCCCAAAGAGAGATATTGATTTCTCTATAAATTTAATGCCTGGAGAAGCTCCAGTGTCAAAGACTCCTTACAGAATGAGTACACCAAAGTTGAAGGAGTTGCAAATGCATCTTGAATAACTTATGAAGAAGGGGTATATATGGCCAAGTGTGTCACCTTGGGGTGCCCCAGTCTTGTTCATGAAGAATAAAGATGAGACATTAAGATTGTACATTGATTTCAAGCAGTTGAATAAAGTGACTGTGAAGAACAAGTGTCCTCTGCCAAGGATTGTTGATATTTTTGATCAATTGAAGGATGGAAAGATATTTTCAAAGATAGATCTCAAGTTAGGATACCATTAGGTAAGGATTAAGGAGGAAGATATCAACAATACCTCCTTCAGAACAAGGTATGGTCATTATGAGTTCACAGTGGTGCCATTTGGGTAGTCAAATGCACCAACTGTGTTCATGTGCTTAATGAATGGTGTTTTTCAAGAATATTTAGACAAGTTTGTCATTGTCTTTTTGGATGACATTCTTATATATTCCAATTCAGAAGAAGGGAATGAACACCATTTGAGGATGGTGTTGCAAGTATTAAGGGAGCATCAGTTGTATGCCAAGTTGAGCAAGTACTCATTTTATCAGAAGCAAATTCATTATTTGGGGCACATAATTTCAAAGGATGGGATAGCAGTGGATCCTGAGAAGATAAACACCCTTAGAGAATGGTCAGTGCCAAAGAATGTGACAGAGGTTAGATAATTTATGGGCCTTGTAGCCTACTATAGGATATTCATTGAAGGATTCTCAAGGATTGCACACCAAATCACTTCCTTGCAAAGAAAGGGTGTGAAGTTTCAGTGGACATTAGATTGTGAAAGGAGTTTCCAACACTTGAAACAATTATTAACAAGTGATCTAATACTAAGGATTCTAGACCCAAATTAAGTCTTCATTGTATGTACAGATGCATGTAAAGAAGGACTTGGTGGAGTTCTCAGTCAAAATGGGTTTGTTATATGTTATGAATCAAGAAAATTAAAGGAGATGAAAGACACTATGCCACTCATGATTTGGAGTTGGAAGCCATAGTGCATGCCTTGAGGAAATGGAGACAGTACCTCACGGAGAAAATGTTTGAGCTAAGAACAGACCATAATGGTCTGAAATATTTATTTGATCAACCAACTCTAAATGCTAGGCAACCCAGATGGTTAGAATTTCTAAGTGAATATGACTTTGATATAAAGCATATCAAAGGGAAAGAGAAAAAATTGGATGATGCACTCAACAGAAGAGCGCATGAAATGCATGCTACAACCATTAGCATGTACCAATCAGATTTGAAAGACATAATTACAGAGGCTGCCAAATCATATTTGAAATACAAGGAATTAGTGGCAAAATTACAACAAGGTATTTTGCAACAGAAAAATGAGGAATATAAGCTAGATAATGATGAAATTCTCATGCACAGGGGTAGAATTTATGTACCAAATTCTCAGGAATTGAAAGATCTGATATTGAGATAAATGCATAATGTGCCTTATATTAGGCACCTAGGATATCAGAAAACTATTACAGCTGTCAAGAGCCAATATTATTGGTTAGGCATGAAGCAAGAGGTTGCTGATTTTATTGCCAGATGTTTGGAATGTCAAAAGGTAAAGGCTGAGCACAGACACCCATATGGTTTGCTACATCTATTACCCATTCCTAAGTGGAAGTGGGAAGTTGTAACAATGGATTTCATCACCAAACATCCTAGAACAAACAAGCAACATGATTCTATCATGGTAGTGGTGGATAAGCTTACTAAAGCTGCCTATTTTGTTCCAGTTAAGCTCACTCACAAGGAAGTCAACATCGTTGATTTTTATATGAAATAAATTGCTAGATTACATGGCATAACCAAGACAATTGTGTCTGACAAAGATAAAAAATTTACCTCAAAATTTTGGAAAGGGTTATTTAATGGATTTGGAACAAATTTGAATTTTAGTACAACTTATCATCCATAATCAGATGGTCAAATTGAGAGAGTGAATCAAGTGATTGAGGATATGTTGAGGATGTATGTGATGGATAAACCATCAAAATGGGAAGACTACCTACGCTTGGTAAATTTTTCTTATAACAATGGGTACTAAGCATCTCTAAAGATGAGACCATTTGAGGCACTTTATGGAAGAAAGTGCAACACACCAATAAGCTGAGATAATCCAACAGACATAGCAGTGGTTGGGACATATTTGCTCAGGGAAATGAAGGATCAAATGATAAAAAAAAAAAAAAAATTAAAGGCTGCCCAAGACAGTCATACAAGTTATGCTTATAAGGGCAGAACTTGTAGGGAATTTAAAGTGGGTGATCATGTATTCTTGAAAGTGAAAGCTAACAAAAGTTCCATGAAGTTGGGAAATTGTTCAAAGTTGGTAGCTCACTATTGTGGGCCGGTTAAAATCCTAGAGAGGATTGGTCCAGTGGATTATATGATTGCATTGTCTACATCTATGTCTGTTCATAATGTAGTCCATGTATCTTTTCTCAATAAATATATACCTTATGCTAATCATGTTATTGATTGGAATGTGATTCAGGTGGAGTATGAAGGCGCTTTTCAAGTGCATCTGGTACACATTCTAGACTGAAAAATAAAACATCTCCGGAATCGAGCCATACAACTTGTAAAGGTCCAATGGACCTGGTATGGTCTTGAGGACGCTACTTGGGATCATTAGGATGCAATGCCGGTAGAATACCTGCATCGTTTTGAGGATTTTTGATTTATTTTTGTATATGGGTACATGATGCACTGAGGACATTGCATAAATAAGGGGAGGGCATTGTAATATCCCTAGGCCAACCCCAATTGTAATGTAAATGAAAATGTACTTAAGCTGGTGAGTTGTGTTGGACAACTGAGAGGGGGGGGTGAATCAGTTGTTACCGTGCTTAAACAATTATGGTTCTTTTAAACTCTTTGTAGAAACACTGAATGATGATGAGAATAATGTAGGGAAATAAACAATGGCAATTTTAGCATCATTCACATATATGAGAAACACAGAGACAAATATTTCCTGAGGAAACCCATGCAGGGTGAAAACCTCTTTTTCTTTATATGAAAAGTAATAGTTACATTCTTTACAATATCATACATATGATCACCAACTCATAATGAGGCTGCAACCTCAGTTTTGCAAGCTGTAACTTGTTGAGAGCACCAACTCTCTGTTTTCTCTAGCACCCACTAGAAGGAAGCACCAACTCCCTGGTTTCTCTAGCACCAACTAGAAGGAAGCACCAACTCCCTGGTTTCTCTAGCACCAACTAGAAGGAAGCACCAACTCCCTGGTTTCTCTAGCACCAACTAGAAGGAAGCACCAACTCCCTGGTTTCTCTAGCACCAACTAGAAGGAAGCACCAACTCCCTGTGTTCAAGCACCCACTTGAACCTTTGAGGACACCAGTCCTCCCTAGCTCCTCCCATCCACCCTGAAATATAAATCTTCACTACTGAAACTTATTACAGTGATATGATGTTCAACAATGGCTTACCAGACTCATCACTGTTCTGCTGCATTTTGTTGCTCTGCCTGCCTCATCACTTACGCTGTCTATTCTTCCACTTTTTATGCTCCGTGCTCCATGTCCATTCACTGTACAGTTCCTCTTTTGTGTTGTTCAGATGCTGCACTCTCCTTCTTCTTCACACATGAATCACCTTCACCAACAATAACCACAACAAACTCCAACAACAACAACAAACCCATCTCTTCTCTGTACCGTGTATTTATAGCTTCTGTGCACCTTGTGCATGCAATGTCCGCAATGCCTCTGCATGTTGAATCCGCGCTGTTATCCTCCACCTCTCAAGTGATCTGTCTGATCATCGTCGTGAATCTTCAACTTCTCTGGTGGTTCACCTCGCGTGTCCAACATCACTGTATGTTATACTGAGATTCCTCAACCTCTCTAGCAGTTTGAGACTCTTCGTCTTCTCTGTGACAGTCGAAATCACCTTCTCTGTTTCAGTTACAGGCCTCAATGCTCATCAACTGTCAATCGCCTCCACGAACATCTTCATCCCTCTCAGAGACTCTTCACCTCCTCTGTCAGCCATCCCGAAGTGTCTTCGAGTCCTCTGGAAGAACCCATCAGTGGTTTCTGGCAGTTACATTGTATCGTGCTACAATTGCCCTCCAATCTTGTTCAAAATCATCTACACCCTTGGATTGAATCCATGGGATCTTGCATTCATTTTGTAATTTTGGCATTTGGCAATTATGTGCTGAGTGTCTTGACACTTTATTTCGCGATCTCCGAAGTTCCGATATAGAAATTTTCTACACTAGCTCCTTCCCCAATATGTCTATGGTCATAACCAAGTGCCTATGCAAAAAGCGCTTTTCGCGAATTCACGTTTCGTGAATCTGGAGATGAGGCATCTCAAATTTTTAAGTCGCGATCCCCGATACCTCAAAATGGCATGGGATCAACGGTCCTAATCAGAGCTTCATTCAACGGCTGCGATTGAATCACAATTTCTCATATCGCGAAATTGACATTCTTGATGCATTGGGTTCTTTGACTCTCCAAGTCACGATCCCCGAAACTCCGACATGGTGTAAGTCTGTTGACGTCACATGTGTTAAATAACTGCCAAGTGTCACCCTGATTCGTGACTTACATGTTCTTGGCATGTTGAGTCAGTCTGACACTTGTCATTACTTGGTTGTGCCACATGTTCCTAGCTGATGTGAGTCGGATCAACGGTCTAGATCACATCTTAATCTTACGGCTGTGATTAAATCGCAATATCGCATATCGCGATTTCAGGATTCCTATGGTTATTATTCTTTGACCTCTTCAACTCGCGATCCTCGAAACCCCAACATGGACTGGAATCAACGGTCCAGATTCAACCTTAATCTAACAGCTCAGATTACATCGCGATATCGAGAATCCTGATGTCAATAATTTTTGACATGTCCAACTCTCGATCCCCGAAATTTCGACAAGGACTGGAATCAACGGTCCATATCAAACCTTTGATCTGACGACTCATGTTACATCGTGATTTCGAGAAGTTAAGGAACCCTATTCCTTTGACTCTCCAGTCAGCGAACTTACGATCTTTCCCCACGTGTCCTTCCCGATGATGGACGGTCCTCCTTCTTTCAGGATTTTGTGAGCCCCTTTTGTCCTTTCACTTTAAACACCGTGCAGGTTCTCCTCGATCCAACTGTGGTCGGACCCT
>ML792326.1:108098-145779 GCA_009831015.1 Picea engelmannii | reverse complement strand
CTTCAACTGTTCAAACTGTATTCTGTAGGTTTGAAGCTTTGCATCCTTTACCTTTTCATTACCCTCATAATTGTTAATGAGTTTGTCATACATTTCTTTGGCAGTTCCTAGGTGCATAACTTTTACGAATTCTTCTTCTGCAAGCCCACTCAAGATAACATTCATAGCCTTAGGGTTGAAGCTAAATTCTAGTTTTTCATCCTTATTAGCTAGCACAACTGGCTTTACATAACCAGTATCTACCACATCCCAGACATCTGCACCTAAATCCATTATGTAGGTTCTCATTCTAACTTTCCAGAAGGCAAAGTTTGTTCCATTGAACAAAGGGGCCTGATTGGTTGAATTTCCTTCATGGCTTGACATGTTTAATCTTTAGGATCTACCTTTAGATAAAAGGGGCCGGATCTGATACCAATTGTTGGACAACTGAGAGGGGGGGGTGAATCAGTTGTTACTGTGCTTAAAAAATTATGGTTCTTTTAAACTCTTTGTAGAAACACTGAATGATGATCACAATAATGCAGGGAAATAAACAATGGCACTTTCAGCATCATTCACATATATGAGAAACACAGAGACAGATATTTCCCGAGGAAACCCATGCAGCGTGAAAACCTCTTTTTCTTTATATGATAAGTAATAGTTACATTCTTTACAGTATCATACATATGAGCACCAACTCATAATGAGGCTACAACCTCAGTTTTGCAAGCTGTAACTTGTTGAGAGCACCAACTCTCTATTTTCTCTAGCACCCACTAGAAGGAAGCACCAACTCCCTGGTTTCTCTAGCACCAACTAGAAGGAATCACCAACTCCCTGGTTTCTCTAGCACCAACTAGAAGGAAGCACCAAATCCCTATGTTCAAGCACCCACTTGAACCTTTGAGGACACCAGTCCTCCCTAGCTCCTCCCAACCACCCTCAAATATAAATCTTTGCTACTGAAACTTATTACAGTGATATGATGTTCAACAATGGCTTACCAGACTCATCACTGTTTTGCTGCATTTTGTTGATCTGCCTGCCTCATTTCCTTTCTGCACACATCACTTACGCTGTCTGTTCTTCCTCTTTTTATGCTCCGTGCTCCATGTCCATTCACTGCACAATTCTTCTTATGTTCTATTTAGCTGTTGCACTCTCCTTCTTCTTCACACATGAATCACCTTCACCAACAACAACCACAACAAACTCCAACAACAACAACAAACCCATATCTTCTCTGTACCGTGTATTTATAGCTTCTGTGCACCTTGTCCATGAAATGTCCGCAATGCCTCTGCATGCTGAATCAGCGCTGTTATCCTCCACCCCTCAAGTGCTCTGTCTGATCATCATCGTGAATCTTCAGCTTCTCTGGTGGTTCACCCCGCGTGTCCAACATCACTTTATGTTATACTAAGATTCCTCAACCTCTTTGGCAGTTTGAGACTCTTCGTCTTCTCTGTGACAGTCGAACTCACCTTCTCTGTTTCAGTTACAGGCCTCAATGCTCATCAACTGTCAATCGCCTCCATGAACATCTTCATCCCTCTTAGAGACTCTTCACCTCCTCTGTCAGCCATCTTGAAGTGTCTTTGAGTCCTCTGGCAGAACCCATCAGTGGTTTCTGGCAGTTACACTATATCGTGCTACAGTTGCCCTCTGATCTTGTTCAAAATCATCTGCACCCTTGGATTGAATCCATGGGATCTTGCATTCATTTCAGAATTTCGGCATTTGGCAATTCTGTGCTGAGTGTCTTGACACTTTATTTCGCGATCTCCGAAGTTCCGATATAGAACTTTGCTACACTAGCTCCTTCCCCAATATGTCTATGGTCATAACCAAGTGCCTATGCAAAAAGCGCTTTTCGTGAATTCGTGTTTCTTGAATATGGAGATGAGGCATCTTGACTTTCTAAGTCGCGATCCCCGATACCCCGAAATGGCGTGGGATCAATGGTCCTGATCAGAGCTTCATTCAACGGCTGCGATTGAATCGCAATTTCGCATATCGCGAAATCGACATTCTTGATGCATTGTGTTCTTTGCCTCTCCAAGTTGCGATCCCAAAAACTCCGACATGGTGTAAGTCTGCTGACGTCACATGTGTTAAATAACTGCCACGTGTCACCCTGATTCGTGACTTACATGTGCTTGGCATGTTGAGTCAGTTTGACACTTGTCATTACCTGGTTGTGCCATGTGTTCCTAGCTGACGTGGTATGCTGACGTGAGTCAGATTGACGGTCCAGATGACATCTTTATCTGATGGCTATGATTAAGTCGCAATATTGCATATCGCGATTTCAGGATTCCTGTGGTTATTATTCTTTGACCTCTTCAACTCACGATCCTCGAAATCCTGACATGGACTGGAATCAACGGTCCAGATTCAACCTTAATCTAACGGCTCAGATTACATTGCGATTTCGCATATCACGATATCGGGAATCCTGATGTCAATAATTTTTGACATGTCCAACTCTCGATCCCCGAAATTTCGACAAGGACTGGAATCAACGGTCCAGATCAAACCTTTGATATGACGAATCATGTTACATCGCGATTTCGAGAAGTTAAGGAACCCTGTTCCTTTGACTCTCCAGTCAACGAACTTACGATCTTTCCCCATGTGTCCTTCCTCATGATGGATGGTCCTCCTTATTTCGGGATTTTGTGAGCCCCTTTTCTCCTTGCACTTTAAACACCGTGTAGGTTCTCCTCGATCCAACTGTGGTCGGACCTTGCGCTCGAATCTAACGCCCGAGATCTATCCTCCATATCTGCGTGCTCCTCTTGTCTTCATTCAGATCTGACGGCCATCGAGAATTCATAATGAGATCCAGCGAACTTCTCCTCCGGAGCATACTTTGTCCTTGTTTTGCCTTCGCTGCATACTCTGATCTTGCCATCAATGACAAGCTTACTTTGCCTGATAACCTGCCAACAATCCTCTGCACTATCTGTTCTGAACTTATAGGGCTTGCTCTGCAGCGTCTTCCCAAACTACTTCTGATGCCCGTCTGTTACACTCTTCCTATACTCATGCCATATTCACTGTTGTACTTTCCATCAATGACAAGCATGTGCTACCTGTTAAACATTTTCCAACAAGTTGTTTGATATAATTTTTGTATGCACATTTCATGGCATAGTGCACACAAGTACTGCACAGTCAAATGAGGAAGTTTGCATATTCCAGGATACTGCGTGCAACATCTTAAGTGCAATTGTAAGACCAACGAGCCCTTGGTATATTCTATGTTTTATAGGCTAGTGAGCCAGTTATTATAAGCTAGGATGCTTATGTTTTGATTAGGTCGGAGAGCCTAGATGTTAAAGGCTAGTGCACCTATTTTTGTACATGTCTCATAATTAATATAAAATACATCACTGCGCGCATACCGACCACAATAAAAGAGATGAGGGACTAAACTTGACTAGTGAGGGAAAGGGTGGGGGCCTAAAATTTAAGGAAAAAGGCTAAGCTAGGGAGCTTAAGCCAAAAAGGAATATTATATTAATATTTCTTAAATCATAAAGTATGGATAATTATTTTATCCTAAGTTATAAAGTGGGGTACAAGTGGGCCAAAGTAGCTCCCACCATGACAAGCGTCAAGTTGGGGACATGCATACATATTGTGGGGACTTACTTCATTTTCCCATATTTTCCATCATTCTCCCCATCATTCCTTCCATTATTCAGTAATTCAGTAAATCATCTATGAACATGCACACATGCATTGAGCTATTTTTCGTATCTTTGTGACTGTACTTGAACGTGTATCCATAGCCATTTTGTGTTGGTGTAGCTGGTTAGCTTGGGAGATGGATTGAGAAGCAGGTTGTCAGACCCGTGGGATATTGAAGGGGCGGGTTGTCAGGCCTATGATAAATTCTATGGGTGAGAGAATTGTTGGGAAATTTATTTCCTGAAGGTGCTAAATTGCAGCTACAGTGCTCCGAGACTTCTTGTCTGACCTGTTGCTAAAGCCCGAAAACGAAGTGGGGCAATCGGAGGATTGTTGAGAAGAGAAGGGGCACACTTCCTGGGTGGGACAGGCATGTGGGGAATGAGGGATTGTAGGTTGATAGTTTGGATCGACACCTAAGACAGAGTCTTTCTTGTTGTCTATGAACCTTTAGCTTGGTTAAGAATCCCTTTACCCGGGTGGAGTTTAGTCCTGGTTTGGGGGTGAATCATTGTTGAGAGTGATGAAAAATGTGGTCTAAGGCTTGGAGGTTCATGGAAGGTCTGCACGTAGTTGGTGACATTATTACCAATATAAGTGTCAATTGTGTGATAAATTTACATGCTGAATTGTTATTTACGTGCTTATTTTATGGGTTATCATATGTGTGGTTATAACTGTGTTTATTTTATGGGTATTACTTGTATATGTTGCATGTATATGTTTACTGTTATTTCAGTGTAAATTTGTGTATTTATAGATATATTTGTATGTTTACATTTTATATATAATGCTTTTGCAAGAGTTCTTTGTGTAAATATTTTAATTGCATGTAGTTCAAAATTTTTATGTGGCATAGCTCAGTTGGATGTTGGGTATGTTACAATATGTTCCGCAGAGAGAACAGTAAGAGTTCTCTGGCATAGCGTGGCCCGACATGGATGGTCGGAGACATTACAAAATTGTATCAGAGCCTCATTTTTCAACACTGAGCCTGGATGGGCCGAGAAAGTTGAGTTGAAGCGAAATTTCACAGAGGATTTATTTCGAAGAGACCAAATTTCGAGTTGCAGAGTGTCCATGGTAAATTTAGAAACAATGACGTGGAATTGGGAAAAGCCCCAATTTCTGTTGTTAAATTCATGAGAAAATGGAGAAATTCGGCCAAGTGATAAATTATTCCTGATTCAATATCTGTTCTAGCAAATTCTGATCTAGAATGGGTCGAATTTGAAGTTACAGTGAAACCATGACATATGGAGCGAGTTTAGTGGTTTAAAGTCTCAATTCGCGAATTTATTTCGGATAAATTCATTCCATAAATGTCAACTTACAACGATTTGTTGTTGCATAGGTTGAACTGGTGTTATCAAGGTGAAATTGAACAAATTTCATGGTTGCAGAATGTTGATGGTAAATTGGGGAAAAAGTTAGGAAAAAACCCCAATTTCTACAACGGAATTCACGAGGAATTGATGCACATAAAACTGAATGTGCATAGGTGGGCGCACTAAAAATGCAATATGCGCAGTGAAAATATTGTGATAGGTAAAATTCGGCACTGAGCGGAAAGATATTGGTGTGTTGGTGTGTGTGCTAAATTTTGGTGTCGCGTGGAAAAATGTTAGTGTGCAGGTGTGCGTGCTAAATTTCGGTGTGCTCTAAATTTAGGCGCCACGCGGAAAAATGTTGGTGTACAGGACAACACGATAAATTTAGCATTGCACGATGTGCACACACATAATAATGATGCGCATGGTGTGCACAATGTTGGCAGAGCGTAGAGGAGTTTTGTTGGTGCGTGCACAATGTGGGTATATGTTGTCGCGTGACAATTTAGTTAGTGGTGTGTGTAGAGTTTTGGTGCGCGGTGGAGACATACTAAAATTTGGCATGGTGCAATGCGTAGAGTGAATTGCGTGTGGAATACCAACGCGTGATACAAAAAAAAAAAATGCGCGCAACAGGTAATAGTGCAATAGCCAAAACTGTGCGCAATGGATATTGGTGCCCAACACAAAAGTAGTGCACGTAAGTTATTAGTGCGACAAAGAAGTAATGAACAATGGTTATAAGTGCGTAGAGAACAATTTACCCTGTGGTGTTGCTATAGATGCTAAATATAGAGGTACATGTTGAAATTTGTGTGTGAAAAGTCGTTTCAAGGGCGAACAACAGTGGAAAATCAACGGATTTGCACGACATTTTATACTGATTGAGTGTCATCTTTTCGCAACGCGTTTTTAAGGGCCTTAATGGCATTTTTAGCAACTCAAAAACCACAAGATAGAGGTGTACTGCTTGTCTTTGCAGCTCAAATAAAAGAGCTTGTAGAGAGATTTCTAATGGTGTAAACCATTCGTCAAACAGAGATTTTATGAGAAAGTTACAAAACAACCAATGAAGGGTAAATTTTAAAACCTATCTAACTTCAAAGGACCATAACTTTCTGCTTCGGAATCAGATTGAGGCGTAAGAGCATTCTATAGAAATATATTGAACCATAGAAGACATTTCGAGATCTGAATTAATTTCATGGTCATGTTAAAAGTGTTTAATATGGCAAAGAAAGTACCTATAGCATACCGGTTACAATATGGTTATTTGGCCTAGAACTCTAGCCAGCTTTAAATAGTAGCCTGGAACTCAAAAAAATGTGAAACTTGGAAAGACTGTCCATAATATATATATTAAGAAACTCAATTGAGCTCCTATTAAAATTACAATGGAATAGGTGTGAAATTGTATATTTATAGTGCACAATAATGCAAAGTTGAAAAATGAACAAAAAAGTTAATGGGAAAATTTCAAATAACCATAACTTTTTGCTCAAGACTCGAAATTGAGCATGGGAGAAGGCGTTGGAAAGGTCCTGGACAGTGGAATCTAAGTATCCACCCAGAAAATTGATCTGGGCATTCAAATTTCTAGTAAATCAAAATAAATAATTCTGATATATATTATTGAACCATAATGGTTCATAATTTCATGAAATTGTTGAAACAATTAGCCTAACAAAGTTTTGTTGGCTGCACATTTTGAAGAATTAAAAACAACTAGATCAGATCAAGGTCACCATAGATTCCATAGGAATGGAAGAGGAAAAAGGGAATTACAGTCAGGAGGATGATATTAGAGGGATGGATGTCCATTTGGGCATTCAAGGAACAAACTCCAATGGACATGGGGATGAAAGGAATGAAAACCTGAATATGGTTGAGACAATTAAAAATTTGCAGAAGGATGTCCAAATCCATAAATATGATAATGAAAGGCTTATGAAATCCAAGGAGCAACAGGATGACTTCAGCGTGAATTTATTGCAAAGCTTGAACATAATAGAAAACAAATTGGATAAGGAGAGTGGCTCAAGAAAATCAGGATGTCACAGGCCTTCCGATGAGAAAATAAAATCAAGAAGTGTTAGCAGAAATCACCACCACTCCCCGAGGCATTCCAATAAGATATCACACAACAACTCAAGTCCATCCCCTATCAGGAAGCACAAGAAGTCTGGGGTGGATGAGATACAAGGAGAACTGAAAAAAAATCAAACCTCCTACATTTGATGGTGAGCACAAGAAGGATGAAGATGCAGAAACATGGTTTTTGGGCATGAGAAAGTATTTTCAATTGAATAATTATTATTCTCATGTAGACCGTAGAATTGATATCTATCAAGTCAAGGGAAAGGCATCCGTGTGGTGGGATCATCTTGTGCAGGTGCAACACATTAAAGAGAAAAGTGTTACTTGGAGGGAATTCAAGAAGTAATCCACCATTTTTCTAAAATAATCCAGAAGGGGTCTAAGCCACCATTCTTATGAAATAATCCACAGGGACAACAAACTCCTAGAGAGCCCATAGCAATTGAAACATGGGGTCAAAGGCCAAGGAAACCACCTATTCAATGTTGTGGTTGTAAAGGAGATCACATGTATAGAGATAGTCCTCACAGAGGTGAAAAAGTGAGAACTATTCACAATGTACAACAAGCTGAAACAATGGAGGACATGGGAAAAAACGTACCAAGGATCTATGCAGCCTTGGACAACAAGCAAGCAAAGTATCAGTCACATATGATTGAAGTGGAAGGTATGATAAACAACCAAACCATTGCTATTTTAATTGATTCCTGAGATAGTCATAGTTATATAGATCCTAAGATGGTGGAAAGTTTGCATTTTCCAAGAAGCAAGAATGAAAAATCTTGGTTGGTTCAAATGGCTACCAGAGACAAAAGAAAAGTTAATGAGATGGTTAAGTCATGTCTTATGGACATGAATGAACTGAACACCCGGAGATATTTGAACATCTTGTCTTTAGGTTCCTATGATTATCTAATTGGGATGGATTGGTTGGACCAACATCATGCCATCCTAGACTGTCATAACAAGGCCTTTACTTTCTTGGATGAGGAAAGGATACTGAGGAAAGTGCAGGGGATTCCCAGGGTAGTAACCATCAGAGAAATTTCAGCATTACAGCTGAAGAAATGTTACAGAAAAAGGTGTCAAATATTTGCAGCACATATGGAAGAGAAACCTAAATATAAGGTGCCAAATTTGTAAGATTATACAGTCTTGGAAAATTTTGAAGATGTGTTCAAGGTGGTACCAGGACTACCCCCAAAGAGAGATATTGATTTCTCTATAAATTTAATGCTTGGAGGAGATTTAGTGTCAAAGACTCCTTACAGAATGAGTACACCAGAGTTGAAGGAGTTGCAAATGCAAGTTGAAGAACTTCTGAAGAAGGGGCATATATGCCCAAGTCTGTCACCTTGGGGTGCCCCAGTCTTGTTTGTGAAGAATAAATATGGGACATTAAGATTGTGCATTGATTTCAGGTAGTTGAATAAAGTGGATGTAAAGAACAAGTATCCTCTGCTAAGGATTGATGATCTTTTTGATAAATTGAAGGATGCAAAGATATTTTCAAAGATAGATCTCAGGTCAGGATACCATTAGGTAAGGATTAAGGAGGAATATATCAACAAGACTACCTTCATAACAAGGTATGGTCATTATGAGTTCACAGTGGTGCCATTTGGGTTGTCAAATGCATCAACTATTTTCATGTGCTTAATGAATGACGTTTTTCGAGAATATTTAGACAGGTTTTTCATTGTCTTTTTGGATGACATTCTTATATATTCCATGTCAGAAGAAGAGAATGAACGTCATTTGAGGATGGTGTTGCAAGTATTAAGGGAGCATAATTTGTATGCCAAGTTGAGAAAGTGCTCATTTTATCAGAAGCAAATTCATTATTTGGGGCATATAATTTCAAAGGATGGGATAGAAGTGGATATTGAGAAGATAGAAACCATTAGAGAATGGTCAGTGCCAAAGAATGTGACAGAGGTCAGATCATTTATGGTCCTTGCAGGATACTATAGGAGATTCATTGAAGGATTCTCAAAGATTGCACACCCAATCACTTCCTTGCAAAGAAAGGGTGTGAAGTTTCAGTGAACATTATATTGTGAAAGGAGTTTCCAACACTTGAAACAATTATTAACAAGTGCTCTAATACTAAGGATTACAGACCCAAATGAAGACTTCATTGTATGCATAGATGCATGTAAAGAAGGACTTGGTGGAGTCCTCAGTCAAAATGGGTTTTTTATATGTTATGAATCAAGGAAGTTGAAGGAGAACGAAAGACACTATGCCACTCATGATTTGGAGTTGGCAGCCATAGTGAATGCCTTGAGGAAATGGAGACACTACCTCACAGGGGATAAAATCCACTAGTGATGGAAAGGGTGGGGGCATAAATGTTAAGGAAAATGGCTAATCTAGGGAGCTTAAGCCAAAATTGAATATTATATTAATATTTCTTAAATAATAAAGTATGGATAATTATTTTATCCTAAGTTCTAAAGTGGGGTACAAGTGGACCAAAGTAGCTCCCAACATGACAAGTGTCAAGTTGGGAAAATGCATACATATTGTGGGGACTTAGTTCATTTTCCCATCTTTTCCATCATTCTCCTCATCATTCCTTCCATCATTCAATCATCCAGTCAATCATCTATGAAAATGCACACACCCATTGAGCTATTTTTCGTATCTTTATGACTGTACCGGAACCTGCATCCATAGCTATTTTGTGTTGGTGTAGCTGGTTAGCTTGGGAGATGTATTGAAGAAGAGGGTTGTCAGGCCCATGGGATATTGAAGAGGTGGGTTGTTAGGCTCGTGAGAAATTCTCTGGGTGAGAGAATTGTTGGGAATTGATTTCCTGAAGGTGATAAACTGCAGCTACAGTGCTTTGAGACTTCTTGTCTGACCTATTGCTGAAGCCTGGAAAGGAAGTGGGACAACCGAAGGACTGTTGAGCAGAGAAGGGGAACACCTCCTGGGTGGGACAAGCATGTGGGGAATGAGGGAGTATAGGTTGTTATTTTGAATCGGCACCTGAGACAGAGTCTTTCCTGTTGTCTATGAGCCTTTAGCCTGGTTAAGAATCCCTTTACCTGGGTGAAGTTTAGTCCTAGCTCAGGGGTGACTCATTGTTGAGAGTGATGAACAATGTGTTCTAAGGATGGAAGGTTCGTGGAAGATATGCACATAGTCGGTGACATTATTACCAAGATAAGTGTAAATTGTGTGATAAATTTACATGGTGCATTGTTATTTATGTGCTTATTTTATGGGTTATCATATGTGTGGTTATAAATGTGTTTATTTTATGGGTATTGCCTGTATATGTTGCATGTATATGTTTACTATTATTTTAGTGTGAATCTGTGTGTTTACATATGTATTTGTATGCTTAAATTTTATATATAATGCTTCTGAAAGAGTTCTGTGTGTATATATTTTAATTGAATGTAGCTCGAAAAATTTATGTGGCATAACTTAGTTGGATGCTGGGTATGTTACAGTATGTTTTGCAGAGAGAACAATAAGAGTTCTCTAGCATAGCGTGGCCTGGCATGGATGGTCGGGGACATTACAAGAGTGCCCCAGTTTGGGCATCCAAGGCTACTATGACCTTTGGGCTCTGATGACCCCACCATAACCAACAGTCTAGATCTTTCAAAAACAATTATCCCAAATCCTCTCAAGAATTCCTTTCTCTGATCCTCTTGCAACTACATCTTGACTGTTGATTCTCCAGGTTGAATTAATTTGGGCTGTCAATTTCTAAACTTAATGACCATCATGAAATAAACATGAAATTGACTTCCATGGTCGAATTAGACTCTGTAATATGCAACACGATGCCATGAATTACCTTCCTCGGTTGCTCTAAAGCACTAAAACTCAAAAATATTCTCATAATTTGGAGATTTCACTTCTGTTCACTATTTTTCCCCCAAATCTATCACAGGATGAATATATGAAACCATGAATCAAGTTAATTCATGTTGGCTCCAAGTCCATACAATATTGATGTTGAAACTTGAGCTATGATACCATTTTATAACATACCCAACACCCGTTGACGCCCAAACGCGCAACATAGGGTACCTGCATGAAAATTGGTTGTAATGCCTTATTATTTATGTATAAATAATAATACACTAGATAGGTGGGACCCCATGTGTGAATATGATGAAGGATGACTTGTGTCTCATGTGCTCATGTCTTGGTTGCGAAATAATCTCTACAATTTATTGTCTCAAAATCACTCTTTAAAACAAAATGGGAAAACAATAGGCTTATTGGCGATTTGATTAAAAGAGAAATGATATTGTTTTGATGATCATCATAGTTCTATTCTGCTACACATAGTTTGAATGAGAATTTAAACTCCAGACTTGAAGTTGTATATGGTTATGGCGTTGTGTTACTATGATTTAGTGTTAAAGGGTTATGCACCATTGTTTAAGTTTAAAATTCATAAGTGTTTGGGAATGGCTTCCCAAACAAGTGTGGACATATAATATGTTGGTGAAAAAAGGTTGGCACACACATTAAGTTTGAAAACATAGTGTAAAGGTGGCATATTTGACTTGCATTGAATTTGGTATGGCTATGGTGGATTATGCGTTGTATGTGCTAGCACGTTTGTACTAGGCTATGGGTGATGGTGTAAATGTGGATATGACGTGTAGTAATTGAACATCACTCTAACCCTACCTCGATGGTTTCCAACCTTGCTATGTTTGCATTTGGTCATTTTTTGGGGTTGGTTATGCCTCCGTGTTTCTCGGCCTTGGAAGAAATAATCAGGTTTTGTTTATTTTCCTTGGCATTTTTCATCTAGGTATGAATGTTCTTGCTGCTCCATCCATGAATTATTGATATTCTCATTAATTTAATCAAAGGTTGGCCCTTGCATTCGCTTACAGTCCGTTTTTTTCCAATGTTTATGGCATGCATTTTTTTCAACTTTGTAATGGTTTTCGAATGAATTTAGTCTTTGTTGGCGTTTATGTGCAAGCTAATTCACAGTTGAGTATCTCTCTCTATCGAATGAAATTATGTTTTTTCTGTTTCTCTACCTGTTGGAAAAAGTTGTGGTGGAAGTAGTTTGGGTTTGACTCGTCTCTGGTTATTCAGTGGTTTCTTGTCTCTCTAATATAATAATGGTGTCATTTCTCTCCTATGGATTATTTGTAATCCCTATATGTCTATTATTTATATATATCATGGATATATTTGCTTGTGGCCACCATAAAGGGTTTGTGAAGAGGTCTGTGGAACTTTGTGGTGGTAAAAGATGGTCGATTTTTTGTTTTTGGGCTAAACCGTAGACGTGTTTTCCCTATTTCTCTCTCATACCTCATTGCTTTTGATGAGTGGTATCTCAAACCTTGAACTTGATGATTGTGTAAGGGTGGCTAACCCAACATTGGATAAGTTCATTGTTAGCATCTCTTTTGTCATGGGGTTTTGTTGATTTGTTTACTTGATGGTGTTAGAGTTAATACCAAGCTCACTTGGTGACAAACCCAGTCTGTTATATTACATTATTCAAGTTATGATAGTATTGGAAGACAATGTTTAATATTTATGGTCATGTTGTGTTAGCATGCTTGAGGTGACCGGGTTTTTAGTTGGATAGGCTGTTTTTGTTGACAAATTGTATATTTGTTGAATGAACTCTATGAACAAGAAACAAAGTGAAGAGTGGAAGATGTTTTATTTAAAATCTCAGTTTAATTGTTTCATTACCCACAGGGGGTCCCTTTTGGTCAATTTTGGGAGACCCTGTAGTCGTTAGAGAACACCCATTGCAATGGTTTCAGAACCATTCTATCTATACGTCAACTTTTAGTGTTGGTTGATGGGTTTATATGCTCTCTTGGCCATACTATGCACTAAATGCATTATGTTATAGTTGTTGGAATGTTTCTTAGGAAAATCATTTATTAAATTAATTCTGTGAATATAATTTAAAAATTCACAATGAATAGTCTTGGAGTTTGAAACAACAGTTGTAGAATTTTGAAACAGAGTATTGGATTTTAATTTTGAAATAGAAAAGTGTTTGGAAATTTTGTTGTTATGATGATGGTATTGTTTTGTATGGAAAATGATAGAACATTAACTATTTAGGTCCCCTTCATTGTACCATTTTTCGCACATTACATTCCCTTAATTTTCCCACATACACTTATAGCACTCCTTGTTCTATTATTAATCATTTTAAAGGAAAAAGATATGTATGAAAACAAAAGGGATGGATATGGAGGTTGGTTGATGACCGATGTTTAGAGTTGGATATATAAGTAGTTTGATTATTTCTACGATTGCTTGAAAAATATCCATGTATCTTGTCCCATCCATGCAACCATTTTTTGCACACTACAAACCCCTCATATTCCCAATGACCCAATCACTCCCTATTTAGATGAAAATTGATTGATGGAGTTTTTAATAGATGGATTGCATGTGTTCTGTAGTGGATAACAGAGACAACTTTTGATTTTATTTAGGTAGAGTTTCATGCATGGATTATCAATAACTTTTCATTATGTATTGAATATTGGTACAGGATGAGTTTTTTCAGCAGAGGCAGTAATGGAAGAGGTAATAAAGGTAGGGGAAAGTGGCAGAGGGGTCATAGAAGACCTCGATTGTCCATAGATTTTGATGTTGACCCCCAGGAATTGAACCATATTTTCCAATCTAGTTTCTTCAACCTAGTATGCCACGGAATCCTCCAGACTTGACCAAAAAGACCTCCCTTCCAAGCACATCAAAATGTCTCCAGTGTCTGAATCCCTCCTCATGTTTCAATGTGACCAGAAATGTCCGCCAACAAAGGTTGGAAAGATATTATCCACAAGCTTTCTATTAACCACCATAGTTGTCCCACTGCATCATTTCCATTACCCCCTCCACCACCAAAAAATCAAGTTTCCCAATCTGATCTTGCTGTCTCACTTGTGTAGTCATCACATTCCGGTAAAATATTAAAAAAGGATGTCCTCAAGTCTATGCAATATAAGGGAAAAGGAATAGACACTCAATCCATCTCATCCAAAGAATATGCCAAATAAGTATCTTCTTGCCTTCATCTTAAGGACGATTGTTCTTGTGTTATTGGTGCAGTTCATCCTCAAGGCTTTAACCAGTAAAAGGATGACACCGAAAAATCAAAAGGGGATAGTAGTGAGAAGAGGCCTAATGCCTCACATAGTAAATATGGTTTTTGATGATGATTAAGGTTGTTTTGGACGACAATATTTTTATTTTGACAAAGTTTTAGACAACAAGTATATATTCTGACACTGTTTTGGACAACAACATTCATTTGAGAATTTTTTATTGGACAACTTGAATATGATGCTATTTTTGAGGACATGATTATATTACATTCTACAGATATTTATTATTTGAGTATATATATGAAGCAGGAGTTACAAGGAGATGTTTTTGAATTAAATGATTTGGATATTTGTTATTATAAAAGGAAAAAAATGGGAGTCACAAGGGGTCTCACCTATTTAGTTACTGTTTAAGACCCTTATTTATATATTATTATTTATTTGTCTCAAACTAATTAGTTAAGTTAATTTGACTTAACTAAGGAAAGTTAGTTGAACTACCCTAACTTATTGAAGAGGAATAAAAACTCAATGAGATGAAGAGATAAAGGAGGAGAGAATAGAATGAGAATTACAACCATAAGGTTTGATCTATACTAGTGAGATACTTTCAACTTTCACTCATTCTGAGTTTACTAGAAAGCTTAATCCTCTTGATGACAACATGGTCTTATTGAAGGCAACATGATTCAAAAACCGAATCACATATTTCAGCAGCTTGTTTTAAGGGTGTATGAATTATCTTTGATAGTCTCTGTATTTTTGTTTGTGCATGAATTGAGTTTCTTGACTGATAAAGAATATCTTGCAGAGTCAAGTGACAACATTTTTTGGCAAGATGATCCAGATCTTTAGATTTGGTTTTCTTCTTGATTGTCAAAGTCTTTTTGTATGGTTCCCATAGAAGGCCTCTAAATTTGATTTTGGTCCCTACCCTCGCATGGGTTTGTAGAGAGAACTCAGTTTTTTTTTTAATCTCAAAATGAAATAAATGAACAATTTGATTACTATTTCAGTCTCACACATGTGTTTTAATGATCCGTTTCATTCTTTTTCTTTGATCTCCATATATACATTTGTATACTTTTTGTATACATTTATGTAACTTTGTTTAATTTTACTTCTTTTTCATTGATATATACAACACATAAAAACTAGCCTTGGCCCTTTGTAATTAATACTTGTGGATTAAGCAATTTGTTTTAAGGCTATAAAACCCAAGTGACATTCCCAACTATCTTGTCTTAGCACAGCAAGATATGAAAATGCTTGAGTAAGTTCTTCCATACATTTTCCTCAAAAACACCCATGTTGAGCCCCATCACTGTGTAAAATGACTTATCTTGCCAAAATGAATTAAACCTGCCCCAAACATTTAACAAAAAATCAAGGGGCAACATGCCCATAAAATTTACAACAAACAACATGTTGATTTAACCATGCATCTAGAACAGTTATAAATCATGAATGCATCTGGTAAACACAAAAGAATTACAAAAAATTCAAATAAATCATTTACACAATGGAATAAACATAATAAACACAACATAAACGTATATGTTCTTAATGATTAATCAATTAGTTGAAAATGAAGGATGAACCTCTCAACCATAGGAATTGCTATTCATTTTCTCTCAACAATAGGCCACCTCGAGTTGAGACTATGACTCAACAAGGAGATATGAACCACTTGTTGTTCTCTCTCCACACACAACAGCCCCAAAACCCATGTTCCACTCTCACAAAATTCCCAATACCTAGGTTTTAATCTCACAACAGTCTCAATACTCTAGCTCTCTCTTCCCCACAACCTACACTGCCCAAGGAATGTACTCCTTTCACCGCTCACAGTACCTCATGCTGTATCATTCGTTTATCAGGGTCCCTAGTGCATTCGATTGGCCAATAATTGTTCATCTAGGATCCAATAACTTTCAACTACTTCAAAAGTTCTCACAACAACGTCGACAAGTCTCTTGGGACATTTCCTCAAAATGAAACACACTACAGGATTAGAAATAAATTTACATGCACATATGACTCTTTTATAGAATAACCATAACCCAAAAATGGCTTCCTTCAATCATAGCATGGCCGATTATATTCCCATCACTCATCCCCCTCTTTTCTTCTCAAAATCAACATGTAAAAACTACTCTCTATGCAAAAATGTGACTCTCCAGAAAGCTGCCCCCTTGGCCATACAATGTTTCTCTCTTGATTTATTGTCTTGATTCACACTCTTTCAAAATATGATTGTATTCATTCCTATTCTCTCCAATAACTATGGGATTTGACTCCTCATACCCACCCTCTTACAAGAGTTAAATGATTGGCTTTCAACACACTCCACATCAAATTAGAAGGTTATATACAATGATAATTGTTGGGTTTGTGTTTCGATTGTTTTATTGCGATGATCAAATCCTTTTTGCATGCGATATTACATATGCTATGATCTCATTTATCCATTTTAAAGGTATTATCAAGCTTTATACAACACTTTTCCATGGAATCGCACAACATATGTGTAATCATCGTTTTGCAATGGTTTTATGATTAATTCATCTTCAGTTGAATGGCTACACTCATCTAACATTTCTTGTTTTATTTCAACAGGTAAAAAATGCGATCCGACCTTCCATCCAGACCTTCATCTGGACCTTCATCTAGCACTATTCTAGGCAATGAACTTAGATATTAATTTATGGGAAGAGGAAGCCGAATCATAAAAATACGGTACATGGGTTTTGTGCCCAATATTCCCAATTAGGTCCCTCTTGGGCCATTTCCTAAAATTGTAAATATATTGAGAGAAGTTCGTGGTCCTTGATTCGGCCCTCCAACACTCCAATACTCTATCCGACACTCCATCTGACACTCCATCCAACACTCAGAGCACATATAAGTTGGTGATCCACATATCTCGGGGCATTGTTATGAAATTAGAGCACATGGGGTTTTATCCCTTGGGATCCCTCTTGCTTGGTGTCCTACCCAAATTTTCTTCCAACCATTGAAGATACCCAAGATCCATGGCCTATTTACTCACTCTGTTTCAAGCATTGAATGAAGATTCCTCAACAGAATTTGATTTTTAATGATGTAACTGATTTTGTTATGCACATACTATTCTGAGAGGAGCAGAGGTTGACCTCTCATCTTTGTAAACACTTTATAAATACCTTCTATCCATGCTAGGAAGAAAAACAGATTTGTATACATAGACACAAATTATTTTGATTTTGCTGTAAAACTCCGTTTTCATGATTAATATCAATGCCATGTTAATTTTGTGACTGTGTCTTGTTGTTGAAGGGTATCCACGACCTGCTGGGGGATCCACCAGTGATCTGGGTGGCTATATAGATAGATATCTTGTGTGTTTTATTTTCATATTTAGATTTTTTACTTGTTTTCTTGCTGTATGCATTTTTCAGTTTTAATTATTGTACATGTTAATTGTAATTTGCTTATCTAATTCGTCTTTCTTTAAAATTGCAAATTTCTTATAGGAGCTGGTTATTTGTCAGTGTTTCTTATTTATTAACAATTTCCCCATAGGATACTAACTTAGATGATGTATTGAATTTTTAAATTAGCATCTGCAAATTAAAACATAATATTATGTGAAGAGAGGATTATTGTAAACAGAGTTTTAATTTAGGATCGTTTGCAAGCTTCAATGGATTAATAGTTGCAATTTTTATTAGTTGTAAACAAGATAAATTTAATTATCAGTTTAGTTATGTTTTGATAAATATATTTGGTTCATTTATCTTGATTTAGTACGATAAGAGAGGAATAGATTTTGGAGTTATGTTTTGTTACAACAATATAGTTTCGAAATATGAGTTTTAATGATATAATTAATTTAGTTTAGATTATAAAATCTCAGTTGTGGATTTGAATAGCAATTTTAATTAGAAGAGTGGATTTGAATTAAATTTTTTAATCACGAGTTCATGAGTTTGTAAATTTACTTGAATTAGTTTTGAGTTTGTAGATTTCTATACAGAGTATTTTCAAGGTTATTTTAGTTACAAATTAGAATTAGAATTTCTAATTAGTGTTAGTTATGGGTTTGTGGATTTGCTTGAATTAATGTTTATTCTTTGAAGAATAGAAATGGTTATGAGTTCTTTTTAAGAATAGAGTTCACTTGTCAAAATAGTCTTGATAGGTTAGTTGTTTACTTGCTTATTTGCTCAAAGATAAATAGCTTACTTGATGTTTCTTACTAAAAAAAGAATAGATTAACTAGCTTTAAAATAGATTGTTATTTGCTTATTTAGAAATAGTCCATCAATTCCTTGTTTGAAGCTGCTTAGGTTAAATAGTTCATAATTCTAGAATTTATTAAAGATCTTCATTATTTGAGTTTATTAGCATTAGATTAGATTAGGCTAGGATAGATTAGAGCTCTAGACTGCATATACAATGCTGGCACCTTGAAGCTTATGAGCCTCGGGTTGACAATTTAATGTCGAATTAGATAGCATATATTTTACTCGAAAATAATAATTCAAGAATATGGGTTGGATTAATACCCATTAATAAAATCCCCCCTGGACCCCCTCTCTCTTGTGGAATCATAGCCCCCCATTGGTTTAATTCCTATCATATTGCAACCAATGATCACTACTTTTATTAATCATTTCAATGTTCATAATATACAATTTGTCCCCCGACCAAATTAAATCAATATGGGATATTCACCCCAACACACCGACTCACCAACCTAATTCACATTTATACAACTACAATATAATTCACGGGGATAATAACTAGGGATGTTACACCACATATTGTCAAGGTCATCTCATTTAATCTGGGCACTGGATGCTTGACATTTTTGGTATGTGGATCTCTATTTAAAGAGCATGGAGGGTCATTTGTTGATGATTGATTGTGAGAAACTATGTTGCAAATATCTCCATAATATTTTCTTTTACATTATAAATTGCTGCAATTGGCCATGTTGTCTAGGGCCATGGATGTTTTCCCATAGGGGTTTTACCACATAAAAACATCGATGTTGTTGGCATAGGGGCAGACCCAAGGTTCAATGCTACAACAACGCACCAAAAAAACCCTAACTACCAGCCCTTTCTGCAACACCTTCGAAGAATATGAAGTCTCACCCGAGGTAGAGGTAGGGGTGGTTGTAGGACTCAGATGTCTGCAACCTTAGCTGGGACACATATATGTGATTCTAGTATTTAACAAAGCATTCAGAAGTAAACCTTCATCAATATCTAACCAATATCTACTCCGCAGATAAAACAAAGCATCACATAATTCACCCAGATCTAATGTACCTAATAACTTAGCATAAGGAATTAGATCAGATCTAGCAGATTCAAGCACTAAGCAAGTTCACAAAGGTCAGATCTATCATCCAGATTCATCATAAGCACAAAGTATAAACAGATCTATCTATCTATCTATGTCAAGAACTTAGCAGATAACACATAAGTACAACAACACATCGCACAAAGCAGAGAAAAACAACATATACATGGTTCACCCTCGCCTTGGGGTTACATCCACCAAATCTTCTTCTTTATTAAATTATTCAATTAGATACATGCACAGAGCCACAAAAACCTTACTCTGCATAGGACAGAAGATATGTGCACCTCGCTATATTCTCCTTCCTTGCGTTACATCACAATTCCATTCACAGTCAGTTACAACCACTTGCACTTAGCTCTACAAGTCTCTCACAGTATGCACAAAGCATTTACAAGCCACATTTGCACTTAGCACAACATCACATATATGCCTCTTTTCTCCTCCATTTTCTTACATCATCTAGACATCTATTTATATATTACGAAATAATCCTAAGCATGGGTAAACCCATGGGTCGACATTCCAATACCCGTTACATATTCCCAAATCCCAAAAAGGACCCAAAAAGAGGCCGAGATCCCATGATATTTTATTCATCTTGAGCTCGTCTTTCGAAAGGTTTTCGAAGTCCAAAATGGTCAAACTTGACCAAGGATCTCTCAAAACTTGGTCGAGGGCCAACAGGCCCCCAACACTCACCTGTGACTCATCCCGAGTCACTCTGATGTAGGAAGTTCATCTTAGAAATCCTTGAGCTTGGCTCGAGCTGCTTCAACTTGTTGTTGTGCTATGACCTCTTGTTCAATAAAATCTTGGATGACTTCATCATTCACAGGCCCTTCCAGGCGATGTTCAACTACATTAACAACCTACTCTAGTTCTGCTCCTCGACCTTCAACTTCTTTGAAAAATTGGTGGGACTTATCTTGTACGTGTTGGAGTCTCTGAGTTTCTTCCATAACTCTGCTCTGAATAGCGTGGATCTACTGTTGGGCGATGCGTTTCTCTTGAGATCTCTTCATTCTTTCCACAACTAACAAGAGCTTCAACTATGCTTGTATCATTTCGGCTTGATACTTTGCCTCTTGGAGTTATGACTCTAGTGATCTTAATTTCAAACTCTCAGTGAGTCTCTCATATGTTAGGGCACTGTGATAAATCAATTTCTTGTATTCCATAGCAAGGGCCTTTAGTCTCTCAACTACGCTCCTGGCAGTTGCTTCTCTTTTGTCCTTCACATATTGTGGGGTCTCGGGCCCTGCACTTAGTTATAAGTTTGTGATGCATTGTTGTAGCAGCTGGATCACTTCTTCAAGCTGCTCTACTTGCTATGTAACTCAATCTTCTGCCGAGATCCTCAGACATATGCACTCGGGATTAGCTAGATCGGGTTCAACATAACTTAGACACTATAATGGAATAAATGGCAACAATGCGATGATCACTATGAAATATTAACTTCATCTGGAGGCTCAAATTCTTGGTTAGAAAAAGTGTTCTCAGTGCATGGCGCGATGGGATAGATAGATAACTTGGAAACAGGTCGCTTGCAATGGGTATGAAGCCTTCATGAACTCTGTTCTGTCCATTATGATGTGGTCCCAATGGTCTGACGGTGAGCTGTCTGGTCATAAATTCCTTTCTACCCATTCAAAGTGTTGGTCTAACTGTTATAATGTCCCCAATGACTATATTTCTTCGCCATGGTGAAGTGCCATGTGTCGCTATGCTCATATCTCGGTGAAGCTCCAATTTTTCAAATTTTCCTTCTCCGAGGTTCCTTCTAGATATTTTTGCAACTTTTCGATTTTAGCTCTCTTCTTACTTAGTTTTCTAGCCATCTTTCGAGTGAGCTTCATCTCAGTATTCCTTTTCCCATTTTGATTCTTATCTTCTTTTGACATAGTGACTTCGTGTTGTTCAGATTCTTTTCTAGGATTCAAGGGTAATACTTCTTTTTTATATGGGATAGGTATTTCAGTCTTTTATGGGTCCTCTAGTGTTCTTGCAACTTTGATATCTACGTCGTTGTTTTTAAATAGTTGTGATCTATTCTCATGTTATTCAATCAAGTGTGTGATCCTTTTAGTTATAAAATCTTTTAACTCTTGCTTATTCTGCTCTAAGACTTCTTCTTCTTCCTTCCTTATGGCTTGATCTCTTTCAATATAAGGTCTTGCTAGTAACATGGTAAATGGAGCACTGTCCTAAATAAATTTAATGATCTCAAAATATTCTTTTGTCGAAGTTCCATTGACATTCATAGGTATCTGAGTGAGCTTCCCACATAGGATTATCAATTTTCCTAAAAAATCCTATTCCTCCTAGTGAAGGAACCATAGCAGGCTTTCCTAAAAGTTCCCAGGTTCTTTCTGTCATAACATTCACCTATGTTTCCTCATCCAAAACACATTCAACGTCGAAGTCTCCTAATCTTGCTTCAATGCATTCTTTTTCTTTGAACATCTTTGATAATCTAACATGTTGGTGGTCATTCGGGGTTTCTCTCATCTGTAACAATACTTCCTCTGATTCTTTCTGGGATTCTTCCATAATCTTAGTTTCTTGAACTTCCCTAGGGTTTTCTGGGTTCATATTCATTCTTTCAACTTTAGCAATTATTCTAGGGCAATCCAATACTTCATGGTCCATAGATTTACAACAAAGTCAACTAGGTCTTCTCCCAGGGAATTCCTTAGCAAGATGTCCTAGTTTTTTGCAATTGTAACAAAGGGTTAATCTTCTCTTTATTTTAACTGATCCCCAACCCTTTTTGTATTGCGTGCTAGGATCGTAGGAGCTAACCTTCAAAACATTCTTTCAAGGATCCTTCATCCATTTGTTAGTCCAAATATTCTTTCTATGCATAGGTATAACATATCTTTCACTATTCTTATTATATCTATTCATTTCAAACCTTCCTTCATCTACCAGTACCCTAGTTTTCGAGCTAGGACAAAATCTATCAAACATACCTAGATTCATGCTTTAGAAACAAAATATTCCACTTGTCTAACTTCTACGAGTACAAGACTTTCAGATCTAGAACTTTTCACTATTCTTACCTTTATCATAGAAAAAAGATTGCAGATCTTACCTCTTTTCTTCATATCTGACCTCTTTTCTTGGCACATAGCTTCACAAGTCAAGAAAAATGTTGCACACTAGGGAAACAGATTTGAACATGGAAATTTCTCAGTTTCAGGTCAAATATTTGCACACAACTTCTTCTTCCTCAGTTCCCGGCAATCATAGTTTCAATCCTGCAAACAGAACCATTTGTTGGCATAGGGGTAGGCCCAGGGTTCAACGCTACAACAACACACCAAAAAACCCCTAACTACTATCCCTTTCAGCAACACTTACGAAGCAGATGAAGTCTCAACCGAGGTAGAGGCAAGGATGGTTGCAGGTCTCAGATGTCTGCAACCTTAGATGGGCCACAAATCTGTGATTCTAGTATTTAACAGAGCATTCAATAGTAAATATTCATCAATATCTAACCAATATCTACTCCACATATAAAACAGAGCATTGCAACATTCACCCAAATATAATGTATCTAAGCACCTAACATAAGGAATTAGATAATATCTAGTAGATTCAAGCACTAAGCAAGTTCACAGAGGTCATATATAGCATCCAGATTCATCATAAGCACAAAGTATAAACATATCTATCTATCTATCTATGCCAAGCACTTAGCATATAACACATAAGTACACCAACACATCGCACAATGCAGAGCAACACAACATATATGTGGTTCACCCCCGCCCTGGGGCTACGTCCACCAACTCTTCTTCTTTATTAGCTTCTTCAATTAGATACATGCAAAGAGCCAAAAAAAACTTACTCCACATAGGACAAGAGATCTGCACACCTCGCTAGATCCTCCTTCCTTGTGTTACAACACAAATCCCTTCAAAGTCTATTACAACCACTTGCACTTAGCTGTACAACTCTCTCACAATATGCACCAAACATTTACAAGCCACACTTTCACTTAGCACAACATCACATAGATGCCTCTTTTCTCCTCCTCCATTTTCTTACATCGCCTAGACATCTATTTATATATTACAAAATAGGCCTAAGCATGGGTAAACCCATGGGCCGACATTCCCATACCCATTACATATTCCCAAATCCTGAAAAGGACCCAAAAAGGGTTCGATATCCTGTGATCTCTGCTTCATCTTGCGCTCCGCCTTCGACAGGCTGTCGAAGTCCAAAATGGTCAAACTTGACCAAGGATCTCTCAAAACTTGGTCGAGGGCCAACATATGTGTTTATATTTGATCTAGTTGTGTGAGTGGCTACTAAAGGCGTTCATCCTCTGTTGTAATACTTGTGTTTTCGAGAATGGTATCAAAGGGAATTTGAAGACCTGCTCCTATTGTAGATCAAGATTGTGAAGCCATGTTGTTGCATCTCTAGTTTTTTCCATTTTTGTACATTTATGGGCTAAGAAGACTATTCCATTACATTAGAAGAACTCATTTTAGTAAGGAATGCACTCTTTTTCGCTCGAAAATGTTTCCATTTTCCTAAGATACATCCATTTTAGTGAGATCCAGAGGTATAAAGATTGAATACACCCTTTTAAATTTTTACAGAGATAATATTTTGGTTTTATTTCATTTTTCTATTTTTTATTTCTAGGTTGACACTCTTTTCGATTTGGGTATATGCTCTTTTCCACATGCTTTTTGTGATATCGACAAATAATAAACAAAGTGGAAAGGGTTTTCCTATCTACATATTCTCTTTGTTGTGCTCTGTGTGTGATCTCGGTAAATAAAAAATAGAGGGAAATTTTCATTTTCTGGGAATCTTACCGATATCTAACAATTGTTATCTTCGAGAAGTGATTTTTGTGTGTTTTTGTAAATGCATGAAATTTTTTTTTTTATTGAGAACACAATCCAAGGTTGTCTTCCACAACAACAACAACACCCCCAATCCTTCTTCTTAATACTATAATGTGTTTTTCATTAGCTCACTTGGTTGAACGTTACTTTACTTAGTAAGAGGTATTGAGTTCAAGTCACTTTTTTATTAATTTTTTTTAAATTTCAGGCTTTCATTATAAAGTGTATTTCGCTTAATTATAAAAGTTAATCACTATTAAATAACTTTAATATTTTATTTTAAATTATTTGTTTTGCATGCAACTTTCATTTATAAAGTAACTTCATTGTAAAAGTGATTCCTACTTATTTTATAAAAGTGGGTCACTTCATAAGTAACTTATTTAAAACTGAGCTTATAGGAAATTTAGATAAGGAGGAGCATCACCACACAAACCAACTTCTACTTGCCATGTGGCTCTTTGGTTAATGTTTATGCCTTTTATTAGAAGGGCATAACTTTCACATCCAAAGTCCATTTTCAGTGTTGTTTTTTTCTTAAACATCCTATTTTTTTGAGATCTTTCCATCCAGACTATCAATTTCATCTTTTTTCTACATATTGTAATATGAAATCTCCTAGTGATATTTTTATTACTAGTACCAACTACTTCTCATGGAAATATCATATGGAAAATGTATTAAGAAGTAAAGGATTGTACCAAATTACCTTGGGAAAAGAAATAGAACCCACTGATGATGAAAATAAAGTCAAATGGGCTAATAAGAGTGACAAATCATGTGGAATAATTGGAATATCCATATCTCCTAATTTAAGGTTTCACCATCAAGGAATTGATGCTCCCATTGCAGCTTGGACTAAGCTTGAAGCTATGTTTGGTAAACAAAATATTGTTCAAGCCCACCAGATAGAAAATTAGTTAATGAATCTAAGTCCTAATAATTTTTTTTGCATTGAATACTATTTATCTAAGTAAAAAACACTTATACTTTTATGTATAGACTACAAAATAGATTTGAAGGAATATTTATGCATCTATATTATTCTTTCTAATATTCGTAGTGCATATTGTGTCTTTGTATCTACCTTTTATTCCACTAGATATGCATTAGTGAGTTCCTATAAATATCCCACTCTTGAGTCTTTTTGTGATGCTTTGATTTGGGGGGAATATAAACTTGTGCAACTTGGAGTGATTAGAACTGCAAGTACCTCCAAACAATCCTTAGTGTCCCAAGAAAAAGATAAATACAAGAATCCCAAGAAGCAACATCCTTACCAAAAAAACAAGAAAAACAAGGGTCCCAAGCCCTCTTAGTGAGCTTCCACTCCTAATTGTGACAAAGGAGAAAAATCTAAAATTAAGAAGACTGACATACATTGCAACTTTTGTGGGAAATATGGTCATGTGGAGTCCAAAGTTTTCAAGAATATGGAAGCTTTAGAAGTAGTGATGAATACTCACAACATCAATATTGATTCTTCTTCTTCTAACTCTTCTTTTCATGGACATCTACTTGTTGATGGGTCTTAAATCCCCTGATTCAACAGCAGGAACCAAACTCAATACCGAGGCCCAATTAGACTCTACAACGTTTGGAGTGGAATGGTTCTCCAGATCTTCTAATCTGGCCAAATTATCGATGAGCTTTTGTGTTTTCTAGTGAATGCTCTTCCTTCGGTTACGGCATTTTTTTCTGTATTTTCTCTTAGGTGGGGAAGGTACAAGAGATGCAAGCCAGTATAAACCAACTTGATGAAGATAGGACGAGAGTTTTAACTATTGGGAAGGGGTCGAGCTTGGGATAACCTTCTACTCAAACATGAAGAAAACAATCCTATGCCAAAGGGATTAATAATAATACTTTAATCGAAAGAGAATCCAAATGCTGTCTGAGAAAACTAATTAACAGAAAGAAGACACATATATGATCAAGATCAGGGTAAGTAAAATAATTCATCTACTGATACATTCATCACATAGCTGAGGTAAACTACTTAGCATAGAGAAAGAAACACAACTGTCATCAATGTCACGGTAAGAAAAATAGTTCATCTACCAAGACATTCATCACATAGAAGCACAATGATTTACTTTCATCATTTAAAGCAAGAAACATCAAAACATTGCACCAGATAACTTGAAAACATAATTAAATGCTCTTACTCATTTACTGCAACATTCATGGAATAGGAAAGGAAGTAATTCTTCTCCAACTCCAATCACATACATCTGATGAAAATAGCTCGTCTCTGGTCCATAAGGACTTCTTAATTTGTAGCAGTCTAAAAATAATTATCAACAACCAAAAGAAAAGAGTTCTTACAATAACCATCGACCCTTTGACCATCGGTCGATGTTCCTATTTATAATATAAAGTCTTAATAGTAATTAACGGTAAAATACAATTTGAGCTAATCAAGAATTGCCATGTGGCGTCATCATCTAACAGTCTTTCAACAGTCCACCTGAGTTGTTTCTTGAAAAGGGTGGACTCTTTCATAATCAAACCATCTAATAAAGAGTGCTTCATAGGTGTTGGTCCATGGAAACCCGTGTTGTTCCATTGGAGCTGCATAGATTCCCCTGATGTCTGCTGTGTGCGCCTGATATTTTGCAAGGCTGAAGTTCAACTTCTGAAGTATGGATTTGGATTTGATTGGATGTCCTACGAACTGTTGTACTTTCCTAGGCTTTGCATCGGTGACTTTGGACATTCTTCAGCCCATGATGCATCTTGTTCGACGCACAACTTGATTATTTCATTTAGGTCGATAAACATATCGGGGGTACCATACTCAGGGAGTCCGATGTATTTCATTATTTTATTGATTTTATCCCAGTGCTTTTGACATCTGGCCCATTGTTCTTGGATTTCTTCATGTGGGATTCAAGACACTTTGGTCCAGTATTCGACCAATTGCTTCATGCGATTGAGACTGCTTTTACTTACTAGTCTAATGTCTTGGTCTTCCTTTTCTCATCCTTTCTGGACTACCTCAATAAACTCAAGCCTATACACTCCCTGTTGTGCCTTCTCATACCATCACTTCACTTCCATACATGTCGCGAGTGCCATGAGAGTGTTTTCCTAGAATTTGGCCATATTCGAGATTAACAACTATCTTTCCTTCTTGAACTAATCGTAAACTTTACTGAACTCATCTTTTAAATACAAAACTATGTGTGTAGCACCCTTATAGTAATCAATAAGATGGGGCAAGTGTTTGAGCTCATTTTGGGTGGTGGAAAGTTCCTTTTCATCTCTCCTGGCTCTATCCTGGGCGGCCTCTGAGAGGGATTTTCCCACACCAATCAACTCATATGTACAGACATCTATTGTATCGATTAACTTCTCCTCAGTGATGACTATGATGGACTGATCCAGGGTGATTCTTCTCTTCCTTGCATTCTTCTGAACGATATCCTTTCTCTTTTGATCATAGGATATCGCATAAATGTCTACGACCTCATCTATCGGGTCTGGTATCTACTAATCACCCCATGTGAGATTATTTCCCAAGCTTCCCGTAGTGTAAAGTTTTTCGAGAGTGGGCTCTCGAACTTCTTCCTTCTGCCTTATAGATCCAACTTCTACTTTTTTCTCACTGGGGATCTGAGTATTGGGAAAGATAAAGGTGTCTTGTATGGACTTGTCACTTACTTTCTCATCGATCATGGAACTGCCGATTTCCTTCTGCGGAGGCTCGTCACTTGGGCCTACATCTATTTTCGATTCATTGGACTTTCCTATCTTGATATTACCTTCAGTTTCAGATTCCTTTTGTGGGATTCCCTGGTCCTGAACCCCGAGCCTAGTAGAAGAGACGTTTCCAAGACTTGGGGAAAATGTCTTTTCCGGACCTTCTTCTTCTTAGATGCGCACTAGGGTGCCACGAGAAGGCTCTGTGCTCTCGTCATCACTGTATGTATGTATTAGTGTACTCAAGGGGTTGGGCGCTTGTGTTTCTATCGACACCTGACCCGTCTTTGGTTGAGTTGTTCCTTCTCTCGAGAGATCAATTGGCGACATCGTAGACTTAGGATTGCCCAACCCATTGGTGCCATCGGTGGCGGTGATACCATGATTGCTAGGTTCTGCCGGAACTCTTTGGACGGTAACTGATATTCTAGGAATTATGGGAGGATGTGAGTTATTCTGCATCCATTTCATTAGTAGCTAGGATCGCTCGTATAAATGTGCACCACTTTCTTGATTTGTTTGATCTTCAGGGAAAACTCTGATTTGTACCAGGGATCCCTGATGAGCCTCTATGACCTCAATGTCTTCTTGGGGGTTATTTGTTTCTTCCTCCAATTCATATGCTACTGCTTCTTTAGGGTGTTGACCAACTCCTTGAATTGATTTCTCCAATATCATGGTCTAATCTTCATAACTCAAAGCTCTAAACCTAGTTCCTCTAGGATCGACCTTCCTAGTTGCCACCATATCCCAGTCTTGAGCGTTCGCGATGAAAATTTCATCCTCAAACCGATCACGGGCATAAGACCAACATGATGATACCTGTGACACGTGCTGTAGGACCAATCCCTTGGGATCGTGTTTGCGAAATCATCTAGTTTGGAACCAAAATTCCAATTGACCTAGCCCATGTTGTTTAGCATGCGTGGTGTCTTTGACCATGCAGAAGATGATATGGAATCCATACGGTATGAAAGACCGTTTCTTGTCTTTCACTAAAGTTTCATTGTATCCTTGTATGCTGGTTTGATAGCATATTTCTCCTAACACTAGCCGATCGGGAACATAAAGGGGTAATAAATGTGGCACCCCTGTGGTGCCAAAAATTCTGATGTAGATTACTCATTTGTCTAAATACCAGTGACCAATTTTGACTATGACCTTCTTTGCTTCGTCTGGTAATCTAGGGAATTCTCTCTTAAAGAGGAAGAAGTAAATGGGTGCAATAAAATGATCACATATAAGAGCATAGGATTTCTTGTACCTGTTTTCCCACAAGATGTTGTAGTATACATGGACTGCGAGCTTCGAAGGGTGCCAATTCAATTTCATCCCAACAAAAGAATTCTTGGCGCAGATGACATCCGGTAGATACAAAGACATGTAGAAGGTAGGGGTATCTCCTTCCTTTGGTTCCTGAGCTTGTTTTATGCATGTGCTCAACTATTTGGAGATGATAGCACTCTAATTGAAACTCGTACTCGAAACGATGACCATAAAAGCCAGAGACATCCAAGCTTCCGAAAGCCGGGAGCAGTCTTTCTCCCCATGTAATATGCAGAGAAGGGCCATGAGATAGCCATATGGTTCCCTGAGATTGACCGTCGGGTACCAGCCAAAAGTTCAGTTCATGAATTTCTTGTCTTCCCTCCACCAGAATGCCAAGATTTTGCTAGTGTCATGAGAGGCATAGAAACTCACCACGAAATAAGTGTTCAACGTTTCTCTAGACTCATTGAGTTTGTAGTATTTCTGAACTTTTGATGGCAGGAAAATCCCAATGCATTCACCATTGTCATCATGAAGCAAAAATTTATGTGCATCAGTGTGATCAATGAGTGACTTTAATAGCTCGATGCAAGGGAAAACTGAAGACTGGCTTGCCACCATGTGAAGATAAGCCCTACGAATGTTTGGGAGGACCTTGTCATCGAGCTTCCTTGTATTAGGGTCACTATGCAGAGTATATTCAAGGGGCTCTTCTTTCTTGATCTTCTTGAAGACTTCTTCCCAGCGAGTAAAAGTCGTCTTTGCTCCAATGCTTGCCTCTGTATCCACGAAAGATGGGGCTTGACAGAGGTCTCCTTAGTGATCCCCTTGATGACGGACACCAACTTAGGAGTGAAATCTAATTGTTTTGCAACAACTAGGGAGGAGCCTTCTCCTATTTCCAATTCTTATAGCTTTGGTGCTCGTGGTGATTTCCTGGTGTATGGCTTCTTTGGAGGCATTGTCCCTACAATCAAAACCTCCTTTTAAACACATATACACAGAAACATCGGGTGAGAACATATACAAATGAAACGTAAAGCTATAAGAGAACCCATACCTATAATGCTTTCTAAGAAAACTGTTTAACACTCACTGGACTTCGGATGCTTCCTTTGGATTGGTGGCTTCATTCTCCTGTTTGTTCTGAATTCCTTGCTGTGTAGAGTGGGATCACACAAAAAGGACTCAAAAGAATATAACTAGGGGATACTACCAATCATATCAATTAGTTAATACAGGTGATAAATGAAAATTTCAAAATATAACGCTATCGGATTTCTGCCACTGAGAGTTAACTGGTTGACGGTGGAGGCGCGGATGGAGATGCATTGTATCAATGAGTTTAACGGTTCCCTTTTGATTCACGCATGAGCTAGTAACTAATGCACAATCTATGACCTAACTAAAGATTTGAATGTAGAGTAATTGACACAACTAGGGGTTAAACGTCACGTCACGTCTTACCTTCATAAAGATCAGGGATCGACTACTATTTTATATTGTTTATCAATGTTTCTATTTTCTTGATAAAACTCTCGATACTGATGATGTTGGGATTGGTGATGTTTCAGGCATCGATGGTGGAACTCCTCTTTTGTGCGACGCTTATGATTACACTTCTCTGTCGAAGCTGAAAGGACTGACGTTCAACGAAATATTTTTGGAGACTACATGCGTAAAAGAGATACTCTTATCGACCGACGCCAAAGATTGTCATCACTTCGCTTCTTTGACTTCCCATACAATTTCCGCTACCTTAATCTTTCACCAATGCTGAAATTCTCAAGTAAGCCATGAGAAATCTGGGTCGTTGGTTCCTTGATCAGTCATGGTGTTTCTCAAGATGGTTCTTAATATGCTCAAGAGAAACTCGAAAATGAAACATATAAGATAAGAAGGTTATTAGGCTCAAACCACGGTGAAACAAATCTAAGGTAGAAGACAAGGTGGTACCCAAAAGGAAGTGGTCACAGAACTTTTAGGGTGTGTTGAGAACTCAACAAATGGTGATTCACTGGGCGAACACATAATCTCTTTCCCGTAAAACAGATATCTCCGGTCCTTATTTTATTCGTGCCAACTGGATATATATATATATATATAACTTTTATTGTGTTTTTATTATTGGATGTACTGCTTTAGGGCTTGGTTGTTTACCAGGAGGGCGTCAGGTTCCCCTCTCAGATTTTGCAAATGATAAGTACCTACCCTGATTTTCTTAGCCACCTGAAAAGACCCAAGCCATAGGATTTGGAACTTGGAATGCTTCCCTTTGGGTTCATTTACCTTATCCCACTTTAGATCTAAGTCTCCTACTTCAAAATTCTTTTCTTTAGCCTTATTCTTATCGAACCATCTTTTCACTATCTGTTGATGGGCTAAAAATTTAGACTTAGCCCTTTCCCTCTCTTCCTATAGCATGAGTAGAGTGTTGATTCTTTGTTGCATGGTCAAGGATTTATCATCGTTAGAATCTTGGGCCAATTGGAGAGATGGAAGATAAAGCCCATTCGGGAGAATGACTTTTTGTTCATAGACCAGGAAGTACAGGGAATTCCCTATAGCCTCTTTGGGTGTGACCCTATCAACCCATAGGGAATTATGGAGTTGGTTATGCTAATTTATATGGTTATTCACGATCTTCTTCTTTAGTATCCTCATCAGATTCTTATTGGTTGACTTAGCCACACCGTTTCCACAAGGGTAATAATTTGCAGAGTACTTCATTATGATTCCTTTGTCTAGAGAGAACTCTGTCGATAGGGTAGAGGAGAAGTAGGATGCATTATCAAAGACTAGAATGGAAGGAATGCCAAACCTTGTAATTAGATATTGTTCTATAAATTGGATGAATATTTTCTCATTTACATGGGTCAGAGGGATGGCCTATACCCACTTTGTGAAATAGTCGGTGGCAGTAAGAATATACTTGTGCAATTTCAAAGAATTGGGCGTAATTTCTCCTATGATATCCATCCCCCACTGCTCAAACTCTCTAGAGATGGTTACAGGATGAAGTGGGATTGTTTCCCTTCTCTCCTTGCCAACACTTATTTGACAAGTCTTACAATTCCTGGTGTAAGCATGAGCGTCTTTGAACAAAGTCGGCCAATAATAGCCGGCTCTCAGAACCTTATGAGCGGTGGTGTTCCCTGCAAAATGTCCCCCGAAGGGGCCATTGTGGAGTTCTTTCATCACTTTATCGACGTCTCTGCATTCGAGACATCTCAGTAATACCCCGTCATAGTTGATCCAGAAGAGTACTGAATTTATGAGGCGATATTATGTGGATTTGAATCAGAGGGCTCTCCTTTCTTTGGGGTTGAGGTTTTCAGGACAAGTCCTGTGATGTAATAGATGAGCCAAATCCTTGTACCAGGAGTCTGGTCCAAGTGAAATGTATGCTGCTTCACCACACCACAGTGCTATTTCATTATCCCACCCTAGATCTTGGTTTGCTTGATATTGAGCTTCGGCTGCGAGCTTGCACAAACCTTGTCCTTTTACTAACTTGGTGGGTTTATATCTAGATCAAATTCCTAGACTACCGCCATCCAGGTCCCTCTTCTTTCTCCCATTTCTTGTTGGGTAAACAAGGATCGGACTGCGAGGTTTGGTATAATCACCTTAGTGTGATTCTTGAGGATGTACGACCGAAAATGCTTTACTTATTTATATACTATGTAGGCCTTCTTATCTATGGTAGGGTAATTGAGCTCAACTTCTTGAAGGTTGGTGCTCATGAATGACACTGGGGCTTCGTTGTTGTCGTCGTCCTTTTGAGTCAAAACCACAGCTAGAGATTGGTCAGAGGTAAAAGTATAAAGGTTAAAGTCTCTATTGAAATCGAGACTTCACAATACCAAGGCCCGAGATATGGAAGATTTGATATTGTTGAAAGCATCTTTTCATTCATCATCCCACTTAAACTCAGAATCTTTGTGAATCATTTTTTGTAAGGGTTTGATGATTTCGGTGAAGTTGGGGGTGAATTTCCTTACAAAATTAATTTGCCCGAAAAGAGACTACATAGCCTTCTTGTTATGGGGTAGCGGGGGTTGAGCTATGGATATAATCCTTTTGGGGCCTATGCGAATTCCCACTTGAGATATAATATGACTTAACAACTTACCTTCTTCAACACTGAAGATAGTTTTCTTAGGATTGAGTGATATACTGTATTTTCGATATCTTTCAAAAATGTGATTTAAGTGTTGGATGTGTTCCTCTCTATTCTTCGAATACACCATTACGTCATCTAAATACACTACCACACACTTAACTATAAGTCCCTGAAATGCCACATCCATTTCCCTTTGAAAGGTCGCTCCTACGTTAATCAAGCCGAAGGGCATGCATTTATAAGCGAAGGTTCCCCATTTGGTCTAGAAGGTAGTTTTTAATCGGTCTTCCTCTGAAACCAACACTTGGTTGTATCCTGAGAAACCATCTAGAAGGGACAAAATTTCCGAGCCCAACAAGATCTATAGGAGTTTCTCCATTGATGGGACGAGATGATTGTCCTTTTCTGAAGCTCTGTTGAGATTCAGAAAGTCTACGCATAATCGGATTTCTCCTGACTTTTTTCTTACTGGAACAAGGTTCGCTACCCAGGCGGAATGTATAACTTGGAAAATTGTCTTCACATCTAAAAGCTTCCTTAAATATTGATACATTAGGGGTTCCAAGGATGGGTGGTACTTTTGGAGCTTTTGTTGAAAAGGTTTGACTTTGGGTTTCAACGGGATGGTGTGTCAAATGATGCGGGTATCATACTTTTTCAAATCTTTATAGGACTAGGCGAACACATCCCGGTATTGCTTGAGTAATTTGAGGTAGGATTTCCTCTCCTCTTTAGATATCATTTTTCCAAGATTTACATACTTTGGATTGTTTGGGGTTCCAAGATTTACAGTTTCGTGGAGGGGGTAGGAGCTACCAGTCTTTGCATTTTTAGGTCCTTTGAATCATTCCTTTAGATCAAACAAATTCTCTAGATTTTCTATCCCTTTTGGAATTGTGTGAGCCTTTGGTTTATCCACGTGTTGACCCTCCCGAGGAATGGTTTCCGTTAGTTTCTCTTGGAACTCTTCATCGTCAATAGCGAGGTCTTTGAAGTTGTCTTGATTAGTCAAGAAGTTTATGATTTGTTCATCCCCCTCAAAGACTTTCCAATTAGAGATATTATTAGGTATCGATGGCTTGTAGAGAAGTTCTACAGTGAATCGAGAGGCTTCATAATATTCTAAAGGCGAGAGTCTTGAAGCAACGGTGGCTAAGGTGTCAGCAAGGATGTTCTTCGCTTTGGGGATAACAGTGATATTAAAATCTTCAAAGCATTCTATCAGCCTCTACACCTCCTACTGGTAGTTCTTAAGATGAGGGGAGTTGTAGTGTATAGTGTTTCTTACTTGTCTAATAATGATTTCCGAGTCTCCGAACACCTTTAATTAATTGACATTAATATCTATGGATTTCTTTAACCCTTGTACCAGGGCTTCATACTCGACAGTGTTTTTGGTGCACTCGAATTCTAGTCTACAAGACAAGAAATGGTGTTTACCCTTTTGATCGATGAGGATGCACCTTTATCCTGAACCCTCTTGTGACTTGGATACATCAAAATAAAGGGTCCAAATTTGCGAGCAATGATTTCCATTCCAATCAGTGTTCCTCTCTTCGATCTTTTCTTTCGAAAGACCTAACACTAGGTATCAACAAAAGGGAGAATCTTCCATTGGCATCGAGAATTATTCTTGGAAGATCATCTCGGAGCTTTGGGTAAGCGAAACCTCAGACAGGAAAGGAGAAAAATTGCCAAAGTGAGAATCACAAGAATAATTTCCTAGTATGGGAAAATTGGTAGAGGCTAGTTTTTTGGGGGTTTCCAAGTTAGTGACTATATGTTTCATATATCTTTACCGATCGATTTTGATCATGTTCTTGTATCCCTTCAGCTGTAGCCAAAGGCGTGCCCAGTCTTTGATGAAGTATCCATTTAGTTTTTCAGACCAATCACGGCTCAATAATAGTCCATATGCCTCATGGATATCCACCACAATGATGTCAATCACCTGCATGAAATTAGGATGATCGGCTACCCTAATCATCACATCTTTGAGTTCCCCCATGACTTTGACCTGGGTCCTGTCCAGTTGTATGACATGATTATCACTTTTTAGAGGGACAACACCTAATTTGTTACAAACGACCAAGGGAATGACATTGGAAGATGCCCCGAAGTCTACCAGACAGTTGTGGAGATTCCTGTTGAAGACTTCAAACATTAAAAGGAAAGGTGGTACAAAAGGCCTCTCCTTCCTACCTTCTGAGTAGGTGTTTATCATTGGTTTTCTTGCGAAATCTGTAGGGGGGAAATTCTTCTCCTGACCATCGCCAGTGGTTGGGTTTTCTACCGAACTTAGTGTTAAATTTTTAATTAAAATAAAGTACCAAGGCAAGTGTTTCTCTTCCCTAGGTGCCTAAGGGGGAGAAAGTGCCTAATGTGGGTCCTAGTCAAATTAATTTGTGAGATGCAAATTAAAAGATAACATTATGACTAAAGTGAGGGTGAGTGAAGAGACACCAAATCTCATCCATCCATCTAATCTAATCTCAACTGTTAGATTAGAAAACCCCTCACCTTCCCTCATGAGGTCGACTAGGGCAAGAGGGTGCACCCATTCTTGGGTAGTTCAAGAATTCTTGTTGAGAGAACAAGAGAGAGCAAGAGAGAGGTCAAACTGAAGAAAATAGACAACATTTTCTGAAGGAGAGCATGCATCCCAAGGCAACAGAAAACAAGGAATAATAGGCTGTATCATACAGATTTGTGAAGATCGTATAACATTTAATGTGCATAGAAATCGAGGAGGACAACAACTGCAATTTCTGAGAGTATTGGCATGCATTTCAAGGCTACCGTACAACATTTATTGGCACAGAAATCGAGGTAACTGCTGTAATAAATTTTTTAGTGTATTTCCGTACAGTCTGTACAGTTTGGCATGAATTTTGAGGGTCGTACAACACGGTTTACAAGGAACTGTTCATGCTGGGTTTTCCGTATAGTCTTAGAAGAGTTTTGGCATGAATTTCTAGACAGTCCGTACAACATTAATTGATGGGACAACCATACAGTTGTACGGATTTTTGGTTCAAAAATTGAGAAGCAAAGCTATAGGAATGTCCAGATAAGTTTGTGTAAATTTCTGAAGATGAATATGCTGTAAAAGAAATTTCTCAGAAGCTCATAAATAATAAAAATCCCTCTCTCACTGGTTTTCCCCTTGTGTGTTTTTCTAGGGTTGAAGTTAGACCAAAAATATTTATTTCTATATTTTCTGAGTTTTTCATACTGCTGATATTTTATTTCTGCGTTGAAAATGATGTTCAGAATCTTCATGTTTTAGTTCTGAAGTTTATTTTCTGTTAAGTTTTTATATGCTAAAATAGTGTTGAAACATATGCTGAAACAGTGCTGTAACATATGCTGAAACGGTGTTGAGACAATGCTGAAACATATGCTAAAATATTGTTGTAACATATGCTGAAACAATGTTGTAACATATGATGAAATAGTGCTGAAATTGTGTCGAAACATATGCTGAAACATATACTGAAATAGTGCTAAAACTGGGTTTGGCATTTAACTTTGGCTGAAAAATCAGCGAGACTGAAATTGGGTTGGGGTCTGAAATTTTTTACATGGTATCAGAGCTGAGTTGAAGAGAGGAAGAAATTTGAGCAGATAGAATGTAGGGACAACAGTCACTTCACAGGGCAGATTTTTGAATTTGTGATTTTCAGCAGAAAGAGGGTCATGGCTACTAGTTTGAGGGTTGAGGACAAACTTGATGGGGCAACAAATTTTGGTTCTTGGAAGGAGAAGATGATATTGCTTTTGCAAGAGAACGAGTTGTGGGACATTGTGGAGAATACCACTACTCATCCTATTGTGGTACCTACTGATGCTACTCTTCTTGCAACCTATAATAAGAAGAGTATCAAGGCTAAGAGATTTATTCTTGATGCCATCAAGGATCATTTGATTCTTCACTCGACGAGGAAGACTCATGCCTATGAGATGTGGGAGTCTTTGACTAAATTGTACCAGAGTACAAATGAGAACTGGAAGATGGTTTTGAGGGAAAAACTAAAGAGCACAAAAATGACCAAGGCTGAAAATGTGGTCACATACCTTACTAGATTGACACAGGTGAGGGATGAGCTTGGAGCTGTGGGGGAATCCATAGCTGATAGTGATCTTGTGAGA